>MU123718.1:0-397761 GCA_014904935.1 Melanogaster broomeanus | reverse complement strand
ATTAAATACTAGACAGGGAACACAGCAAAGCGCAGTCCGGTAATCCGGAGACCGGGAGATGAGTCAGGTATTAGTAAGACGAAGTCAGAAGCGCAGTAATTAGTAAGACAGGACCGGGACAAGGAAACATACGAAAAGCCGCATATGAAATATACATTGGAGACAGAATGGAGCGATGACAGGCATTGCCATGCTCACTAATCAAGAACTATACCTAAACAGGACTGGGGTTGAGTCCGGGGCCGGAATGCGCGAGTGAGGCCGGAGATGCGCGAGTGAGGCCGGAGATGCGTGAGTGAGGCCGGACTCGGGAATGGGGGTCAGGACATGGATATGACACCGGGAAGAGACCTGTGCAACCCGTCCGCTTCAGATCATCCACACCGACGTTGGAGGTCCCATTACTCCCAGATCTAGAGAAGGACACAGATACTGGATTGTCATCATTGATGATTTCAGCCGCTTCCCTTGGGTTTACTTCATGAAGCACAAAAACGAGGCCATCCAAATCTACAACCGGTGGAAGACGGACATGCACACGTTTCTCCGGACAAATGTGGAACATGAAAGTTTCTCGAAGAATTACGTCGAGTTCCTCCGGAGCGACGGAGGCGGTGAATACGTTAACGAAGTGTTCAGGGACCAACTCCGGCACGATGGAACCTTCCATGAAACCTTGGCACCATACACCCCGGAACAAAATGGCCTGGCTGAGTGGATGAACCAAACCCTAGCGACTCTAGCAAATACCATGCTACAAGAATCGAAACTTCCAAAATCATTTTGGGCTGATGCCATGGCCACCGCTGCACATATCACCGCCCGGAGTCCTACGTCCGGACTTAAAGGGAGAAATCCCTATCAGACCATCTTCAACCGGGATGTAGACCCGGCCTTCTTCCGCCCCTTCGGCTGTCCAGCATATGCTTTCACGCCAAAGGAACAACGTGGAGGGAAGTTCCAACCGCATGGGAGAAAATGCATCATGATTGGATATACTCCGGGACAACAAGCATACAAACTACTCGACGTCAAAACCCGAACTGTCATCTCCAGTCGACATGTGAAGTTTGATGAAGCCGGAGAAATCTCAAACCTCGAGTCCGCCCCATGGGATGACCACACTGTTGAGGGACAGTGGGAGGGTCTACCCCTAAGGCATTTTAATCCACCAGAAAACGACGATGCGGAAGACGAAGACCCTGACCTTCGAGCTCTACACGACTCCGGTCCAGTGGGAGTTCCGGAGATGTTGCCACCCGCTGAACCTCCGCAGGATCTTCCAAATCCCACCGTCGAGGAACTAGCTGAAAGACTAGAGCAATTAAATCTAAACCCGGCAGTCAATCATGCTCCCATCCCAGCAGACTTTCCACCGGCAGTTCCAGCACCAGCGCCTCGTGCCCGGTCTCCAGCCCGGCCGCCAGCTCAGATGATAGCCAGAGTGCGCCGGAGTAATCGTCAAAGACAACCAGCAGATCGAAACCGAGACTACCAACGCACCCTGGATGACGAAGAAGCTAGGAAGGCGAGACAACCGGAACAGGAAATACCGCCACCTCCAGAGCACACTGAAACCCCGGATGTTCCCCAAAATGTCCCTGGGGCCTTCGCAGCATCTATGGAGGATATTTCCGATTTCATCTTCACCGGCACTGCCGACTCCGAACCGGACAAATCCCTTCCACAAACGATCAAGGAAGCCTATGCGCTACCTGATGCAGAGTTGTGGAAGTCCGCCGTTGAGGAAGAGCTTCTAAGTCTAAATTCCAATCACGTCTATGAAACGGTGCTGATCCCGAAAGGAGTAAAACCCATCACGTCCAAACCGGTGTTCCAGATAAAACGTGACCAAGCCGGAAATGTAGAATGATACAAAGTCCGGATAGTCGCCCGGGGATTTACTCAAAAAGAAGGCATCGATTACCAAGAAGTCTTCGCTCCGGTGGCAAATCTTGATTCCGTCCGGACCCTTATCGCTCTCGCTGCAAAGCATGACCTAGAATTGGATCAGATGGACGTCTCCACTGCTTATCTGAATGGAGAATTGGAGGAAGACCTGTATATGCTCCCACCGGAAGGCGTCCCAATCCAACCAGGCTACTGTTGGAAACTCCGGCACTCACTATATGGTCTAAAACAAGCCGGACGCACCTGGAACAAGACCCTAGACAAGAAGCTCAGAGAACTCGGATTCGTTCGACTGGACACAGAAATGTGTCTCTACGTATTCCGGAAAGATAATCAATCCTGCTTCCTGGTCGTCTATGTGGATGATCTACTTTTAGCTGCGACATCCAGGAAGTTCATGGACTCCGTAAAGGCAAAGCTCTCTGCCAGTTTCAAGATGCGGGATCTTGGGGAAGCTAAATACATTCTCGGGATAGAGATCAAACGTAACCGGCAACTCCGGACCATATCACTCTCCCAGAAGCAGTATTCCCGGACTATACTGGAACGTACCGGCATGACCACCTGTAAACCAGCTTGGACTCCCATGGCACACAATTCTCAACTGTCTGCTACTGACCTGGACGACGACCGGACTATCCCGGAGATGACCATCGAAGGCAAAAGAGTGTCTTACCTTACAGTCATCGGGTCCCTCATGTACTTGATGCTTGGGACACGTCCGGACATCGCATACTCAGTTGGAACACTCAGCCGTTTCAGTGCGAATCCCAAAACAGCACACTGGGAGGCAGCCAAAAGAGTATTGCGTTACGTCCAAGCGACCAAAGACATGGAACTCTGTTTCGATGGATCCGGACTCACCTTGGACTTGGACTTTCACGGATACTCTGACGCCGGTTGGTCACAAGACCCGGACAACTCACGTTCTACATCCGGTTTCGTCTTCATCAGTAGCCAAGGTGCCATCTCCTGGTCTAGCAAACAGCAGAGCATGGTCGCACTCTCCACGACGGAATCGGAATACATAGGACTCAGCAATGAAGCACCCAAAGACTATCGCAAGGCGTAGCCTGAGAATACGACACAGAGACTGAGGGAAAGATGATAGGAAACGATATGTGCTGAGCACCTAACTCGCAAAGCGAAAGGTGTTTGAGCGTGATGAGAGTTGAGAGAATATTACAAGTCCAATGGGAATCTTTGAGGAGAAGATCCAAGAGAACTAAACTGGAGTTCCCTGGACGTTACATTCGAGTATATATACTACAGAGGGAACCTACCCTAAACTACGATAAGTAAGCAATGATGTCATAGTGGAGTAACGAGGCTATGCATAGAATGGAAGAGAAGCATAGAAGAGTGGAGTGGAATGTTCTAGAGTAACATGAGGTAAAACATGAGGTATGATGTCATAGGTCTAGGCATAGTCATGTGATGAGATAAGATGCATATGTCACGTGATATAGATAAGATAAGATGGAAGTCACGTGACCAAGAAAAGGTGAAAATAATAGGATCATAACACTACCCCCCGTTTAGGGTTCGACTTCCAGGCGAGACCAAATAGACTTAGCAGTCGTCATATTTTCATATGGAGTAAATAGCGAGTCAAAGAGCTCCCGTGCCATTCGGAGTTTGCGTGGAGCAGAAGGTTTAAGACGATAGAAATCTCGAATAGCGTCCTTTGAATTTTCGAGATGAGCTTCTGGCTCCCAAGTTCTTTCGTCGTCCCCATAGCCTTTCCAGTGAACGAGGAATTTGAGCTTGTTTCGCACTAGGCGAGAGTCGACAATTCGGTCAACCTCAAACTCTTCATTGCCTTCTTCAGTGACTAGCACCGCACCGGGTTTATCAGCTTTCTGTCCAATAAGCTTTTCCTTATATGGTTTAACACGTGATACGTTCACAACCGGGTGAATGCGCATCGAGGTGGGGAGGCGGAGTTTGACCGCATTGTCTCCGTGAATAGATATAATCGTGTAAGGGCCAAGCCATTTCTCGGTAAGCTTTCGAGAATCACGATTTAATTTAAGGTTTGAAGTGCTGAGCCACACTTTATCGCCTATCTTGTAAGCTGGTGCGTCAGATCTCCGTTTATCCGCTTGGGATTTCATTCTATCTTGAGATTTAGAAAGATTGTCCTTTGTTTCCTGGAGCGTGTCTGATAATCCCGATAAGAAGTCATTAAGAGCCGGAATATTAGAAGCAATGGGTTCTATTCCCATGCGTGGCTGGTACGTTCTTGTTATCTCAAATGGGGATTTTCCAGTGGCAGATTGTGCCTTGCTATTATAGGAAAACTGTGCTATCGGAAGCCAGTCCGACCATTCTTTCTGTTTCTCGGCAGTGAATAACCTTAAATATTGTTGTAGGTCACGGTTCAACCGTTCCGTTTGTCCATCCGTCTGGGGGTGATAGGCAGTACTAAGCTTCAGCGTAATGCCAAGAGCTTTTCCAAGTTCCTTTGATAAGTTACTAGCGAACTGTGGTCCGCGATCCGAGACCATAGATAGAGGAAGGCCCTTGTCTTTCCAGACGTGGGCGAGGTACAATTTGGCCATTTCTAGTGCCAAAATTGCTTTGATACAGGGAATAAATATAGCTTCCTTAGAGAATCGGTCTACAACCACTAGGATTGAGTCGAAGCCATTCAAAAGCGGAAGGTCCGTGGTGAAATCGACGGATATATCTATCCAGGGTCTTTCTGGAATAGGTAACGGCATGAGTTTGCCGGCTGGTGCTTTATTGGTGCCTTTAAACCTTGCACAGCGATCACATCGTGACACATAGTCCTTGATATATTTAGAAAGTCCCGGCCATGTGAATGACCGTTTAACCAGCTCCTCGGTTTTAGCTTCCCCGGGGTGCCCAGCAACGTACGTGTCGTGGTGTTTTTCAGTTATAAATAAGAAGAGTTCCTCGTCTTGCGGGACGAAGATGCAGTTGTCACATAGATAAAGTCCGTGGAGTTCGGTTAAGCCGTATTTTTGGATGTCACTTTCCGTGACGTTTTTAGATTTTTCTTTGATGCGAGAAATAATGTCCTTTTCGTAAGCTTCAATATAGACCGCTTTCTTAGCAGCCCCAATCCACTCGGCCGGTATGAGGGTAACACCCTTGTTGTCTGAGTCTATGCCATCTGCATGATCTACGCGACGCGATAAGGCATCAGCCTTCCCCATACTTGATCCAGCTTTGTGTAATAGTTTAAAGTTAAAGCGCGATAGATATAGCGCCCATCGTGCCTGCCTCCTGTTTAAGTCCTGGGAAGACATAAAATACTGAAGGTTTTTGTGGTCACTCCAAATTTCAAATTCGAAGTGTCCTCCTTCTAAATAGTGTCGCCAATCCTCTAGGGATCGGATAATTGCCAACATTTCTTTATCGGCAATTTGATAATTACGTTCATGTTCATTAAAAGAGTGTGAGGAATAGGCGCAAGGTCGCCATTTGCCGTCAGGGCATTCCATAGATAGTATAGCACCGGTAGTGAAATCGGAAGAGTCGCACTCGACTCGGAAATGAGCGTCGATGTCTGGGTAGACGAGAATGGGTGCTGTGGTAAAGCGTGATTTAAGCATGTCAAATGCCTTTTGTCGTTCTAATGTCCATTCGAAGATGACATCCTTTTTGGTAAGATCGTTTAATGGACGAGCAATAGTTGCAAAACCCTCGATAAATCGTCGGTAGAAGTTGGCCAGACCAAGGAACGCTCTCACGTCCTTGACCTTGTTAGGAACTGGCCACTCCAGAATTGCTTTTACTTTAGTTTCGTCCATACGGATTCCTTCCGTGTTTACAATCATTCCTAAGAAATCCACTTCTGTGACCGAGAAGGAGCACTTCTCTGGTTTCACGAATAGATCATGTTCTTTTAGTCGTCGAAGGACTTCTAGAACGATCTTTTCATGTTCCACTGGGTCATCCGTTTTGGTGAATATCATGAGGTCATCTATATATACAATGCAGACATTGTCCATATCAGCGAAGATTTCGTTCATCATCGCTTGAAATGTGGCTGGTGAATTGCACAGCCCGAAATACATAACTAGGGGTTCGAAAGCGCCAAGATGACAGACGAAGGCTGCTTTCCATTCGTCGCCTTTCTTGATTCTAACGTTGTTGTATCCCCATCGTAAGTCCATTTTTGTAAATAACTTTGCCCCTTTGAGTTTGTCGACGAGTTGCGCAATTAGAGGTAAAGGATAGTTGTTTTTAATGGTGTGTTCATTTAAATAGCGGTAGTCTTGCACCATACGTTTCTTGCCGTCTTTCTTTGGTACGAAGAAGACTGGTGACGTTTGCTCGGACTTAGAAGGTCTGATGTAACCCTTAGCTAACTGGTCGTCAATGAATTCTTTGACTTCCTGTTGCTCCGTGTAGGATAAGGGAATCATTCGTCCCTTTTTGGGTACGAATCCTTCTTTCATGTCTATAGCGTGGTCCCATGGTTTGTATGTAGGCATACGTTCTGATGCTTTCTTGGAGAATACCGATAAATATTCGTGATACGCCTTTGGAACAAGTTCCTCAGGTAATTTGTCCTTGGGTTTTTCGGTAACAATCTCTCTGAGAAGCCGATAGCCCTCTATGTCCTGGATTATTTGATTCCAGTTAATCTTCTTTTTGTCTTTTTCGTATAGGGAACATGTATCGGGACACCGTGAGAGTGTGACTTTACCCGTTGACCAATCAATGTCAGGGTTGTGCTTTACGAGCCATGTGAATCCAATTATAACAGCGACTGTGCCAAGGTCAGTTACTTCTGCCTGCACTAGTTTGGTGTGTCCTTGGAAATCCATTATGAACTCTGTAGCATGGGTTATGTCACCACTTCTATTTTTGGTTCCGTCTACATTAAATATGGGAATAGGACGATCTAGTCGTCTTAAAGGAAGTCCGTTTTCCGTTGCCCATTTTCGATCAACGAAAGTATCGTTGGCTCCGGAGTCTAGAAGAGCTTTTGTTTTTATTTGTTTTTCTTTGGTTTGGATTGTGATATCGAGCAGCGTTTCTCTTTTCTGCTTCACGTTCCGTACCAGTATTTTCTCTGGGATTTCATAAATAGAATCCGAGACCGTAGCTTCTTCATTTTTTTGTGATTTATTAAAAGGAGAATTAAGCACAGGATTGCGCCTGCCGAGCTCCATCTTTGCAGACGAAGACCCCCCTTCGGGCCGTAAAGGCTTATTGCGTAAACAAACAGAACAGTTACAATAACTACCCGAGTGCTCATCAGACGCACTCTTATCCTGAGAATAACTACCAGAAGACCATGACTCGTCTTCTTGTTCCAAAGTGGAGAAACGATTCTTGAAAGATAGTTTTACATCTCCGCCTTGAACACCCAGTTCGTTCAAGGGGCGAATCCTTTTCCCTGCGCTTTCATTAAAGCGATGTGTAGATTAAAGAAGTGAGTCTTTGCTTCTTCAAAGTTCATTTGTTTAAAGTTCTTTTTGAGATACTCCTTTTTTGTGGAGTATTCCATAAATAGGTTAGGACGAATTTCTCTATTCGTCCACAAGGGTGGAGTCCGTATCTCCGGTTGGTTCTTCGTTACCCATTTCATTTGGTAACAGTCCGAGAGCTCGTCCGACTTCCATGTATTGTGCAAGTCGCTCATCGGCTTCTTCCTCTTCAAGAGTTGTGGCGACTGGGTTTTCTGGTCTGTTCTGTCGCCATTCGTCCAGGTTATGTTGGTTCCAGCCATTATGTCCTTCCCAACCATCATTCTCTTCCCATCCACCATTGTCGGGTGGACCATTCCAGTTATTGTCTTCAGGTACCCAGGTACCTTCGGTTCTCCAGTCGTTAGGACCTGTTGTCTTTGTTTCGTCTTCTGCATAAAGGGTAATGTTATCTGGATTTGTCCAGACGATCCTGATGAAGTATCCCTTGACATCTAGTCTGAAGAGAAAGTGTCGGGAGAGAATAAATATTGCAAGGCAGTAGACGAGCCAAGCGAGGAATGCGATGAGGATGAGAATAGCAATCATCTAGAATGCGTATTTCTGGTAAGGTTTTGCTCGAATTCTTTCTGAGCGTCGGAGTCCAAATTGTTCTGGAAAGTGGCGGCGGCGTAGAGCTAAGTGAGTTCGGATGATGGGAGGTGTGGGAGAACGAGGTAGTATAGGGTGATCGTTTGGATCTTCTTCTTCTTTTGGGGGTTGGAGGTAAGGAGGATGTATTAGATCTTCGAACTCTATCTTTGGTTCAACTTCTTCCTCTTTCTTGATTGGTTCTAGATCAACGATTGGATCGTTATCGAAGATCTCGTTTAGAAGTAGAAGTTCTGCGACTTCTCGTTCTTCCCTAAATTCTGCAGTGACTCTTCGTCTTACTGCCTCGTCCCTAAGGATTCGTCGTACGGACGGAATGATGGGCAAGTCTTCTTCGCCAAGGGGGGACACTTATCACCCGCGCCCTAGTCTTGTGAACTATCGGATCTCAATCTCCGACTAGTTCCTATCGTAAAGTAACGTAACGGTACTAAAAACTTGGTGGCCTCACGTGGACCCTATGTGTACTATTTCGACGTTCCCGGTCAGGGGACTTGGCGATCGCTCGAGATCGACGTCTATAACCGACAGCCCTTAAGGTGACTGCGGACTCCCAAGGGCGAAAACCTTGCAGGGACTACTAAAGAATACGTATGGCAGAAGTGCCCTATGACTAGTCTCGTTAACCCTCGAGTCCGGGTGTGGTTTGGTAGTTTAGTTCTAATGAAGCACCCAAAGACTATCGCAAGGCGTAGCCTGAGAATACGACACAGAGACTGAGGGAAAGATGATAGGAAACGATATGTGCTGAGCACCTAACTCGCAAAGCGAAAGGTGTTTGAGCGTGATGAGAGTTGAGAGAATATTACAAGTCCAATGGGAATCTTTGAGGAGAAGATCCAAGAGAACTAAACTGGAGTTCCCTGGACATTACATTCGAGTATATATACTACAGAGGGAACCTACCCTAAACTACGATAAGTAAGCAATGATGTCATAGTGGAGTAACGAGGCTATGCATGGAATGGAAGAGAAGCATAGAAGAGTGGAGCGGAATGTTCTAGAGTAACATGAGGTAAAACATGAGGTATGATGTCATAGGTCTAGGCATAGTCATGTGATGAGATAAGATGCATATGTCACGTGATATAGATAAGATAAGATGGAAGTCACGTGACCAAGAAAAGGTGAAAATAATAGGATCGTAACAAGCAATGCCGGCCAACATTTGGCATGGCTCCGGAGTTTCTTCGAAGAAGTCGGACATCCTCAGAAAGGTCCAACCACCCTCCATTGTGACAACCAAGCCGCCATCATCCTGTGTTGTGATCCCCAATTCCGGGCCCGGACGAAACACATTCAACGAAAATACCATTTTGTCCGAGACGATCTCGTTGGAAAGGGAGAAGCCGATATCCGTTATGTTCCCACCGGAGACATGGTAGCCGACGTCCTAACCAAACCACTTGTCCGGGACAAGCATTGGTCATTCTTACGAGCCATGGGATTACGATTGCGCTCGAGTGGGAGTGACAAAATATGACGTCCCCGGAACTCCATCTCCGGTCGCCCTACCCGGTCGCCCTATCTCCGGTCTTGCCCGGCTCAAACTAAACATGACCGGACTCGATCAGGAAATACCCGGTTCTCAGGTGCCCGGAGAACCGGACCTGTCATCTCGCGTTTGACATATGTTTGACACGTCTTTTCATATCCTTTTCTTTCCACATGCTTTCGAGTTCCTGGTAACTTACTAATTATACGATCACATCTCCACCCATGATATTTAAGTTCTTTACTTATTCATTGATCCTCAGTCGTTTCCGCCCTCTTAGGCAGCGGCTGAGGTGAGTTACTTATTACTATTACTGTCCATTACCTATAGCTGATGTACTCCAGTCCCGGGCTTCTCTGCCCTTTGATTAGATTTTGTCAATAAGACGAAGCATACTTCGGACATTGTCCATGCCATCCAACTCGACCGGTGATTACATCATTCAATCTTTCGGTGTATCACCTTGATGCATATTACATTCGATTTTATCACTGATAATTACAGGTAATAGTAGGTGATTGATGGTCCAACTCTCACCGATTTCCTGATGTGCAACCTTATTGTCACTCATTAATCTCATTAGTCTCATTGTACAACTTGCTGGGATTTTGTATGGAAGTTACCATGTCATTTATGTAAGTGAGATAATTGGAATAATGGACTTTGAGTTTTGCTGATGCTATCCGACACTATTTCCTTTTTACACACCTCTACCGATCACTACCCGCCTCTTGCAGCCTCTTGCGACTTTCGGCTGGGTAGGAGTCACAGGTGTAAATAAACCGGTTGAATGATCATTAATCATTATCCGTTGACCACATGACAAGCTTGGGAAGTGTGTCAGCGAAGTTCAAATTCTGAAGTCGAGTTTCAACCAAAGTAGATAAACGCAGTAGGTCATACCCAGGCGGGTGAAAGAGGAGACAATTGATCGTCCATCAACACAGATAGACAGTAAGTACCATAAAAACGTCAGATGGTCGACGGAATTTAATTTTCTCGACAATCCCTTGGCCTGGGAAGATACATAAGAGCAGTACCATCACCCAACTACGCCCCTGGCCAGAGTACTCATGCTGCAAATCACCAATCGAGCTCAGCCCCATGGTGATCACATATGCGCACGTACCATATACGTGGTCTCATGCCCGGCCCATCCACCCCTTCAGCAAAGCCCTCCATTTCGACTCCCTACCACACCTCCTGACGACCCGCTCGCCTTCCACTTCCACCTGTCGCTGCTCGACCTTTATACCCACCCTTGTACCCAAATCTCGCGCTCTGATGGCCTCTGCGAACTTGAGAGCCGTATCTCCCATACGCAGAGGAGCAGTCTGCGGGCGGGGACGCTTCAGTCTTGATGATGGTGTTGGCGTCGGTGTCGGTGTCAGCGTGGGCAAAGGCGGATAACCAGTATTAGCGCTCGCCACAGACACTGCAGCAGCACTCGAAACAGGTGGTGTTCCAGATGCCACGCCCATATTCATGTTTGCATCCCTCTTCTGCGTGCTCGTTTGTTTGCACCACGGCGTCGTTGATGCCAACAGGTTCACTTGCGATGCAGAAGAACTGGTGACAGTGACAAGAGGAACTGCGAACATGGGGTGTATTTCAGAGCCAGAACCGGTCTCCAGCGAACTTGTTGGAGCGTCCGGAAGAGCAGCGGGAACTGGATGTCCACATAGCGCACAAGGATGTGTCTCGATATAGTCTTCTATGATTTGAGGAGTGTTTTGGTTCGGAAGAAGTTCCTTGGTGATCGAAGGCGAAGGCGAAGGCGACGACGAAGAGGATGTAGATGCTGGAATGGTGCTAAATGAAGCGTATGAAGTGGACGTAGCGGTAGTCGCCGTTGAGCTCGATGTCCCAGGACGAGACGACGAATAAGGATGCAGGTGTGGGTGTAACATCTCGCTGTCCACATTATCTTCCTTCGACTTCTCCGCCATTACGGAATTGGGGCTCCGATAACCCGTACAGCGACGTGCGTCACTAATGTTGACTCCTTCCAAATGGTCCTCAGAGCTATCGGTGAAGAATTCTTTAAGTGCAGAAGGTCGTGCAATGAAGGGCTCAGTTGGGAGACGGTCGAGCAAAGGGGGAGTCCTTCGTGCCCTCGAGGAGGTGGTTGTCATACTCTCGCAGGTAGTAAGACTAGGCGTGGAGTCCCCACCTTCAGTTCCAAAACCACGAGAAAAAGTGACAGTGTCGAGATCTTTCGCCGTGTACCGTATATCGCTCGAGGGACAGAAAACAGGGGTACCAGAGGCGCGTTTACCGGTCGAGGAACGAGAAGGAGTAACAGTGGAAGGATTGTGAAATGAAGAAGGGACAGGAGACGGGTTCGCGAGTGTCAAGGCATTTTCGCTGCTTTGTATCACAGTAGTGGTACTGTCGGACCTAAACCTGCTAGCGATACCTTGCTTTCCCTTCGCCTTCGCCTGCAAGGGTATAGAGGAGTCTGAGACCGTCTTCGATTTCTCCCGCGTTGCACGGTGAAAGGAAGGTGAAGGAATGAACTGGAAAGTGTACCTTCGTACTCTGTGGAGC
The DNA here is from genome assembly GCA_014904935.1 of Melanogaster broomeanus. Taxonomy (NCBI): domain Eukaryota; kingdom Fungi; phylum Basidiomycota; class Agaricomycetes; order Boletales; family Melanogastraceae; genus Melanogaster; species Melanogaster broomeanus. The sequence goes on along the minus strand of MU123718.1, from coordinate 385,743 downwards.
GACGTCGACGGCGGTTCGTCATCTTGCTTGGGTGTAGAGAGATCGTTTGGTGCACTATTGACCGTCGAACAACTACCAGTATGAGATGTACGATCCTCTGCGACGGCAGAGAGACTAGACGGAGGAGCGCCATTCACAATCATGGAACTTGCACCCCTACCCGGTGAGCTCCCATAACGCTCCTTCGTCAGCGAAGGAAGTCCGCCCTCTCCACACTCTCTCCCATCCACCTCTCCCTTAACCCTTGACATCCACGGGAGTAACAAGCGGCGTTCCTGAACCTGCGGGATCGAATCTCTCTCAGGCGGAGGACGCGACTTGGTCAGCTTCCGTCTACGTGGACCTGGAGGCGGCAACTCCCCAACGTTATCCGAAATGGACACCATGCGTACATTACGCTTGCTCTTGACCATATCGGCTGCATCTCCATCTCTGTGACTGTCGATATCCGCCTGGACGTCAATATCACGTTCGACCACTTCGATTCCCGTACGTGCGAGTGATGATGAGAGGTCTTCGAGGCTCTGTGTGTGCAAGCGGGACGTTCGGTGTGTCTTCTCTCCCATGGGTTGATCTTCACCCTCCGCGTTCACTATTCCTTCCTGCTCTGACTGGACGAACTCGTAGAACAGAGTCTTCCCGCTCGCTTGGGAGACAACGGAAAGACGGTTCATGGAGTTCGTCTGCGATACCACCGAATGCCTATGAATAGAACCTTCTTGAGAAAGCCTGTTCATCGCATCTACGAAGCTGAGCCTTGCATCCCCGGAACGGCGATCTGGGTATGACTTGCGTCGACGAGGACGAGGACGTGGGCGGGCTGGTGGGAGTGCACTCAGGTCTGGTTCTCCATTTGCTGAAGACGCTGACGATGGTTCAGGGGCAGCGGTGTTCAAGGATTTGGAAGGAAATGCAACTTCATCTTCCGATGAAGAGGACGCGAATGAGAAGAAGGTGTTGGAAGAAGATTTTGGGGAGAGTGATTGTGATCGACAAGGAGTGGTTGGACCAGAACGCGTTTTGTTAGGGGAAGATGGGCGGGATTGGATGAATGCAGAATGGGGCCGACTCCCAGGCTCAGGAACCGCCGCTGACAAAGGTGAGGGAGTTCGGGAAAGGCGCTGTAGTTCAGGTTGAGGTCGGGGCTGAGGAGTTTCCAGCGACGAGGGATGAGTAATACGAGATGTAGCAGCCTCTATATGAGTGGAGCTCTGCATCTCCTTGTGTGGGGAGCCGCTCGAACTTTGGGGAAGTGGCCTCGACGCCCTCGACATGGCTTCGTCTGCGAAACTAACATGATTAGTGGGGAGTGGAAGTTCTTTGTTCCCGTACGACTCCCTGACTTTTTGCTTCTTGTACTCCTTGGCGCTGAGTGGCATTACCACTGAAGGAGACGCCATTGCGAGCCTCGAGAACTTAGGCGTCACCGCAGGACCGAAGGGGGACGACGATAGCCAGTTCGATGCAGGATCACGTGATATAGACGGACCCTGCTTGATAGTACTATAGTGACCTTCATTGTTGAGTGATCTTGTAGATACATGTGTAGAAGACGATGTAGGCGATGTCCGTCGCGAGGAGGCGGGCGAATAAGTCTGAGGAATCGCCGGAGGCTGTGGCGGTGGATAAGGTGAGTCAGTGGGAAGTGATGCGGAACGTGAGTGTCCGTAAGCCGTTGTGCGTGCTCGTGGCGGAGGTGCAGGTTGAAGTTGCGTCGACGTCGATGTCTTATTTCCAGGGGTTTCGAAGGTGGACGCTGTCCCACGGGTGGGGTCAAATGTAGGTACGGTGCCTGCTGATTTCGGTAAGGGGGCAGGATTTGGACGATAGCTTTGGGTATTTCCGTGAGCCTGGGATGAAGCTGTCCCATTGGCACTGGCTGAGAAGGAAATTGAAGATGTGCTCGCTTCTCCATCTGCCGACGCCGACCCATTCCCTGAGGTACTATACTCTGTCCCATAGCCAGACGGGGAGCTGGAGGCTGATAGTGCGTGTGGCAGGACATAAGATGAGGAGAGTGAAAGAGACAAGTCAATGTGAACTCTCACCGGCAACTTTCTCGTGCGATCCCTCGGAAGACTCAGAGATGACGGACGGCAAAGTTGAGAAGCCAGGGCGAGCGAGTGGTGAGGAGCGCAACGGGCGCGAGTTATGCGCTGGCATGGGTGCACTTGGAACTGGGTGTGGCCACGCCACGCCAAGCATGGATGCACGGATTCGAGCCTATGATTACATGAATGAGTACGAGTGCATCGGGCCAGTCCACTGCGGTTGACTCCAGGTCGAGAGAAGCGAGTCGGAGACAGTCGATCACTAGTATGATTATTGAAATTGAGGTAGTACTTGCCTGTGTAGAGACCGGGGCCTGAGCCATCGTCAACACGAACGGTAAGGTCAATGGTTGACCAACACCCAACGAAGGGAAGAGGAAAAAACGCTGTAAGAGCGGGAAACGAGAGCGACGAGCGGGGATGAAACGTGAAAAACAACTTGAAAGCACCTATAATATTGACAAAACGAATACGCAAATATAGCACTAACCAATCCAGATCTGCCTCGAGGCAGATCAAGGGTGCCTGAAACTAAACTTGGCCTGGACTTACTCCTTCAAGCTGGGCTGGCTGCTCTCATTAAGTTGGTGGTGTTGTTGTTAAACGATATAACTTGCGTGATATTCTCAGCTCATCAGGATGGGCTGACGAGTCACTACATACTGTAGTCCTATGCTAAGCAAATTTCATTGGGATTTATGGAGTACTTATACTTCCCACAGTATTGCATAGCCTACCCTCTGATTCCCTATGTGATCGGCACTACAAAATTAGCATGAATCTAATTTAGTTACTGTAAAAAGCCTCGTGTAATTCTACGTGTGACTATCGTTACATTGACGTGACATTTGGGAGACCTTTCGTTTTTTGGCAACAAAACGAACGGAAACGAAACAAACCGAAACGAAACGAAACGGACGCAAAAGGAGGGCTGCCGAACGGGCCTAAAATTCAATAAATAAAAATACCGGCACTCATGTCATCTTCGAGCGCCCTGAACAACAAGAAACAAAGGCGGCGTTCTGACTACCCGTTCTTTCTTTCTTATCGCACGCGTTGGTTCGCCATGACTTCTTTTTTTTCCTGTTCCATTGTCTAAAACTATGAATTACTTGTTTCCGACCAAATCAACACTTGTACTCCACGTCTTTGAAGGAGTGACAATGATCAGTATGCGCACGTCAACAATGCGGTTTACTACCATCTCTTCGATGCTGTCGTCAATGCCTACCTAATCGACTATTGTCAAATGGATCCCACAAAGTCTGATCAAATTGGGCTGGTAGTTTCATCGTTCTGCGAGGTACGGGCGAATTTTCCTAACTACATGCGAAACTATCGACACCTCAGCCGTTCCAACAGTACTTTTCCGCTCTCTCCTTCCCGGACGTCCTAGACCTGGGCTTGAGGGTAACTAACCTGGGCAAGAGCTCTGTCACCTACGAAGTGGGGGTGTTCAAAGCTCGCATATCTGACACCGCTTCCGAAGTACCAGAGAATCAAGGCCTAGGGTTCCTAAAGTCGGATGCTCCGGCAGCCGTTGGCGGGTACACACATGTGTTCGTCGACAGTACCTCGCGGAAAAGTGCTCCGATGAGTGATAGGATGCGAGGTGGCCTACTTGAATTGATGACGCAGACAGTCTCTGGGAAGGCATCGAAGCTGTAGCAGAACAGCGAGCAGTTTTTTCTATCAAATTTGGAGGTCTGTAGCCCCGTCATTGACTGAGCACTTCTCTCAGGCTAAACACGGAGCGTAGTGACTGGATTCTGTTCAGTAATACCCAGACATGATCTCCGCTCCCTCCATGGTTATTCCAGTCTTGTAATAAGATAGGAAGGCATGGATGTCACTTCTTTGTTCCATTCCTCTACCGTCAGTCCGACAATCCGTCTTGATCTAGACCCCGTTAGGTAGTAATCAAGTGCTGCATATGCGGAAAGTTTCCCTAACTTCCTGCACGGTGGCGGGGCAGGACTTCCTTTGCACCCGTTATTATGGACCCTACAGGTGTGGAAGGTGGACAAGGTGGGAGCAGAGGCTCAAAGTCGTCCATGCTTCGTCTGCTAAGTACCCGGATGGTGTGTGACGGAGTATTTGCCTCTGTAGCATATTGGGGAGGCGGAAAGTCACTATATAGTTGCAAAGGCAGGATTCGGCCAAAACGCAAAACACAATTCTACTCAAAACCGAAATTGATAGTGCTAGTACACTCCTAGTTGGTATGCGTACATACACTCTACCGAGCCATCACGTCTGCCAATTGTGTGGTCGGGATCGCAGCAGCATAGGCTTTTCTTTGCAGCCTGGTTTGCGTCTTCTGTTCGTAGGCATATGCGAACCCCACGAGTTGGTATTCACTCCATGCCGTGCCGAGGAAGGAGAGCCCGATGGGGATTCCGGGGGCGGGGTAGACGGTGTTAGGACCGGCGCTGCCGATCGTGACATTGTTGGGGTAGAAACCTAGAGGAACTGGATACCCAGACAGTCAATGCGTGGGTAATAGCGTTAGTCTTTGAGCGCACCAGTTACGATTGGGTACCCGGCGATGGCTGGAAGGATATACGTTATCAATTATCAGACCCCGAGGATGCGCATTTGTGACGCTTACCAGCTGGCACGGTTGTGTATCCAGGAGCTGGGAGAACCAGAGCGTCAAGGGTGTATGTCTCCAATGCAGCGTCGATTCCCCGCGTCGCACCGAGTTCTTTGTCAAATGCCAAAGATTGGTAGTAGGATGCATTGAACCCGGTCGTAGCCTCGGACTCGATTAAGCTAACGGTTAATTTTGGTCACTGAGTAGCAGTCGGCACGAATAAAGCGGTGGCTTACATCGACTGGCCTGTATAGTTGGTGGGCTCCTCCAGAGACGGATATTTATTATTAAACATTATAAGATCTGCCAAGGACGCGACACCGGAGGGGTTTGCGACCAAGCTGTCGAACCAAGCATTGAGTTGCACCTACGGTACAGCGGCATCAGGCAATAATTAGTCGTCAGTGAGCGCTACAGCGAACCTTGAAGTCAACATCCAGAACAACAGTCTCGTTGTTCGAGTTATAGATCTCATATGCAGAAGGCAAATCAGCGGGGTCGACGATCGTAGCACCGAGTTCCTTGAGTGTCTCTAGTGCTTGCTCAAATATGACGTTGACGTATGGATCATTCCCCGTCATTGTGTCGTTCAAAAACATAGCGCGTGGTACCCCAATGCGTTTGCCAACAAGGGACGAGTTGCTGAGCGCCATTGTGTAATCAGGAATTGGGGTAGGCTGGGCGAGGGTAAAGTTGTCGTTGGGATCTGGACCGGCGATGATAGAGAGGACGATGGCTGCATCACTCATGGAACGGGCGAGAGGACCGACTGTGTCTTGATGTTCAGAAATGGGAATGACTAAGATATGAGACATAAGTAAACCTGCGTGGTTCTGTGTGATAGAAAGCGAGGCTCGCCTCCTGCACGAGAAGTAAGTCCCACAGTTGGTTTGATACCAACAATGTTGTTTTGGTTAGCAGGGCATGTGATACTTCCGTCAGTCTCCGTCCTGCGATGGGATGAGCCATGCGAGAGATGGAGACAATGCATGGACCCACCCAAGCGACACAGGAGTCAAGCCAATGGAGGAGGCAACAGCCGAACCGGAAGAAGACCCGCAAGGATCAGCTCTTGGATAGTAAGCGCCCGTACACTGTCCGCCGCGTCCTGACCATCCTGAGGCAAGATTCCCCCTAAAGTGGGCCCACTCAGAGAGGTTGGCTTTCCCTAAACACCATGGCCACATGTCAGATCGATCTTCGACAAAATGTTGCACAAGGTACCCACCGAGAATGATGGCTCCTGCTTTACGCAACCTCTTTACGACGCCAGCATCTTCCGGGACTATCGACTTCAAGAGACTGTAGCTCCCAGCGGTCGTGTTCATACCTGTTTCAAAGATAATCAGATTGGCTCATCGGTGCGAGCGTTTGTTCACGACATACCCTCGAAAGCGACAGTCGCAATGTTATCCTTCACGAGAATGGGAATACCATGGAGCGCACTCCGAGGACCGTAGAGCAGGCGCTCGTAGTCTAAAGCGGCGGCTTCCTCAAGCGCAGATGGATTCGTTTCGATCACAGCGCGAAGCTCGGGACCATGAAGATTAACTTCCTCGATCCGGGTAAAGTAAGCCTGTTTGGGTTTAGAAAGATTGACCCTGAGTATTCTATCGACGTCCAATAGCAGAACAACACCTCCTTATCAGGAGACGCGAGAGATGTATGAAATATGAATATTAGGTACACTACAGACGTACCTTGATCAGATCTACACTCGTGAACTGGCCAGAAGTGAGTCCAGATTGCAGCTCTGTCAAAGAGGCCTCATAGAGGTCTGGCAGTGGCGTCGTAATTGTGGCCGATACCAAGATTGGTTGGGACAAAAGGAAGCATATCCAAGCTAAGCGCACAATCGAACCCATCTTGGGGATGTTGAGGCAGGTCATAGCAGAGTCGTGCAGAGTCACCATCTCGATATCGGTCGCCTTCAAGTACTCCCTCCAGAAACACCTTTTCCCAGGTTATCGGCCATCGAGTGCATGCAAGTCAGCGGGTAGAGTAGCGAAGCAGATAATTGCTTGCAAGCGTGTGAGTGCGAACAAGAGATAAGGATGTTGGGTGTGAGGACGCGTTGAGCTAAAATTACTCCACATATAAGGAGTTACAGTTATGGAACATACACACATGCACATCTCCCCATCCCTCGTCACGGTGCCAGTGAGGCTCGTGGGGACATGCAGAGGATCAGAGCGTGTGTTCAATACTGAAGAACTGATACATTACTAGCTGATACTTAAAGCACTGGCACCTGGCGGGTGATGAACGGTGACGCTTCGTCAATCAATAACATTCCCAGCGCACATCCGTTACCGTGGACAAGAGCCAAGACATACCAGCTTATAGGCTTGCTGCAACTATTCACCCTTCGGAGTCGGCATTATCATCAAGTCCGATGGGAAGTACAGTAGACTTTTTCATAACGTATATGGTAGTAGCGTATAAATTTCATAATGTATGGACTTCAGGCAGCTCCCATGATGGGATGCAGGAGAATATACAATATACAGTCAATTTCGTAACGTATAAGTTGGACAGGAGGAATATACACTACGAGATCACAGTTTTGGGGGCAGAGACCTAGTCAGATCCATACCAGAGAATGGGGTGACCATGGACGACCACAAATTATTGGTCGGCAACGGCTATGTGGAATGAAAAATTTGCTACTCCTCTCACTTCATGCCAATCATTCCAAAGCGCCAGCCACGTCCAAAGCCACCTCCATACAAACGGAAGTTGAAGGAAGCACAGTCGACTCGGAAGGGTCTGGGTCCGGGTCCTCAGGCTGTCAACAGCGCAAAAACTCTGGAGAAAAAGCAATGTCAAAACATATGACTGGCTAACAGTCTTCGCTTACATCGAAGGGCACACAGATGAAGCACAGATAGATGTGGTCAATTTCTTCTGAACACGAGCTGAAGAGGCCGGATGTGTTGCGAGTAGGTGTGGATTCTTCACCTGACTTTCTTCATCATCTTCGTGCATTTCGGGTCGAGCTTTGTCATGACCAGGTGAAAAAAATGCAAAACAGATGACATTGGCTAGTCACGGTTTCGTAGTTAGTTAGTGCGCACACTGTGTGCTTACACTTTTCCTAATTGGCTTTACCCCTGTCATCGTGGGAACTTTTTGCTATTGTATATACCTCAAAACGTATTAGGATTGGGCAGCTCCCGTCAGTATACGTTATGAGAAAGTCTACTGTAGTGGAGTCGGAGAGTCAATTGGGGTTTTTCCGGGCAGCAAATGCTCGACCGCCTCGTCTTCGTCAGATGCACTACTTGACAGTGTACAGTCTCCACCTGACAATATATTATGAGGACGTGTTGAACATTGCGCTTTTCTGGTCTAGGTGGCTTTGGGATATCGGACCTTATATGGTTCTATGCAAGTTCTATGGCTTACTTATATGGGATTTCGTAGCTAGGACCTCGGATTACTAATTATTATAAGGCAAACCCAGACAAGCTCGTTCCAATCTTACTTACATTACCAGAACCACTCTATTCATGACCAATCCAGACCCGTACAGAGAAGACGACCTCGAGTCCGATGCACCTGGAGCACACAATGAGCACATCAATGAACGTGTAAGGCTTCTCTCTGGCTCGCAATACCCGCTTCCCGCTACCAAGACCGATGACGTCGACCTTATGACTGGTGCCAGCACGAGAATACAGAGATTCAATGTCCCGCATATTCTGGCTTCGTTCGCAGGGGGGATCCTCATGTGTCTGGCAGTACAGCTGTCCGTGTTTGGCGTGGGGTGTTATTCGTTTGGCACGCAAGAGGGGAGTGGCAGTGTGGGTGATGATAGAGCAGACGTGTACGCTTCTCCATGGGTTGGGTCTACCACTGTCCATAATTACCCACCACTCTCGCCTACGAACCATTTCCCGGAATTGTTTCCTACAGAGTGCGTCTCGTGCTTTCCCAATCACGCGTCGTTAATCACCTCATCCCATTCTGCTGCTGCATGAATCACGACAATTTAGTGTGGGCTACCCAGGAGGGACCCCGACAGGCGCCGAACCAGCACTCATCGTGACAGCACCATCCCAGCCACTCCAAACAGGTGCCGCACAGCTCGTTGCACCTGCATATACTGCATTTCCGGAGACATCTTCCCAGCCAAAGCATTCCACGCCCTATGACCGCCCTTTCAATCTCTTCCGCTCCTGGGGCAACTTGTCTCCTTGGTATAGTGTTCCGCGTGGGGCTTTCGGTATCGACGAAGGCCCGGAGCCTCCGGGGGGATGCGAGATCAAAGGCGTACATGTGCTGCATAGACATGGGGCGAGGTATCCTACTGCGGAGTGTATGTCGTTCCATCCTCTCAGTCGCCGGTGCTGCAGGGGTTTGCAGTGGGTTGGTTGTCTGGTGTGTACTGATACTCTGAGCTTCTCAGCTAATTTTGGAGGTCCGGCGGTGCTTGCGAAGCGCTTGCATGAGAGTGCTGAAGAATGGGAGGCGACTGGGAGATTGGCGTTTTTGAATGATTGGTGGGTGGTTTTATGATCGTATGACACGTCCTCCAAATCTGGTGCTAACATTTTTTGGTGTTGGACGGCCAGGACGTACAAGCTTGGTGAAGAAGGTACCATACTCTCCATCTACTCGCGTTATGAATTTGTTCTCACTCCTGCCCCATCCGTCTTACCGACCCATTGCACAACCCTGGCAACACTTGGAATTTTCTCGACACGACCCATACACTCAACAATCAATAATACCATCCCATATGACCTCTCTGCACACACACGTCCATGCATGTGCCTGCTGTCGCGATGTGACCTCCGCCTACACCTGTGCAGTCTTGACGCCATTCGGGAGACAACAACTGTGTACGTGTGTGTTTACCTACTGTGATGTTGCTATCTAGTCCCTGTTCCACTTCACCCTGCCTTGTCTCTGGTCTCATCATTTGTCTCCCTGTCTGGTTACATCTGTGGGCTGACGTGCCGTACCTGGTGATGCGGGCGTGTTTTATAGATGACCTTGGAGTATCAATGAGATTGAAATATGGGTTCTTGTTACAGGTGAGTCGTTGAGTAGTTCATTGTCTCCCGGCTTTGTGGAATACTGTTTATGGTGTGCATTTTGGACTTGGCACAGCCCGCAGTTTAGTTTAGTGTAGGTCTGATAGCGTGGGGATTCATGCACATGGGCGGTGGTAATAGTCTGCGATTCCATGTCGGATAGATGGCGCTCGACCGAGACCCATGAAGCGTGGGGTTGTCATTTTCGTCACTCTTGGCCCCCCTCCCCTTCCCCGTTGCTCTTCAGTCTGCTTCCTTCGATCGCAGTGACATTGATATCGGAACTGATACGCTAACCTTGTCTCTTCTTCTCCCTAGAACTTTACAGCGCAGAATAGGCTCCCGGTGTTTAGAACTGAGTCTCAGTGAGTAGCTTCCCTCTTTTCTTTTGTTGGGTTCGATTGTCATGTTCAATGGTTGAACTCTCGATCCACGCACTGTACCGTATTGACGACCATTCACTCATTCATTGGCCTCACCCCCTGGGATGCCACAATTGTATGATGGTAAAAGAGACCGGATGCATGCCTCCGCCGTCAATTTCGCGCTAGGCTTTTTTGGGTGGCCTATTGAGGGCAAGTATGAACAAGTGATTATGATCGAGGCTTCAGGGGTGGGTTTTGCTTCTGTTTTGACTTTGCGCTGGCTCGTTGGGTTCAGTACACGTCACACACATCCAGAGTGCTATCTAACCCTGTTTCATTTTCCCCTTCCAGTTCAACAACACACTAGCACCATACGATACATGTCCCAACGCCAACGCACGTGGCAAAGCCGATCGGTCTTTGAGCTATGTGAGGGAATGGACGGGGATTTATTTGGAGAAGGCAAAGGAGAGGTTGCAGACCGAATTGCGGCCTGCTGAGGGTGGTGGAGAGGGATTCGAGTTGGAGATCGAGGATGTGTATCGGATGCAGCAGATGTGTGCTTATGAGGTACGTTTAGAGTAAGTTCTTACTGGTGGTGGCGAATGATGATGATGCACGTGTGCTTAGACTGTTGCACTGGGATATTCAAAGTTCTGCGAGCTGTTCACGGAGAACGAGTGGGAAGGGTTTAATTATGCGTGAGTGTTCGTCTTTCCTGTCGCTACATACACGTTCCATTCTTCTGTGGTACACATTCCGTGCTCCTCCTCCTCACCCACTCTACAGTCTGGACATTACCTTCTGGTACGACTCTGCCTTTGGCTCGCCTGTTGCACGCGTCCAAGGTGTGGGATACCTTCAGGAGCTCATTTCTCGACTCACTCATATCCCGATCGCGACTCACAACTCGAGTACGAATGCAACCTTGCATTCCGACGAGCGGACGTGGCCATTGGACGACGTGATGTATGTTGATGCAACGCATGAGGTGGTTGTGTTGAATGGTGTGTCATGATGGCTGTTTTCATACAAGAAGGTATGACGAAACTAAATGACAAATATCATTTGGATTATCGACAGTGCTCACGGCATTGAATTTGACAACGCTCGCTGCTACGGGAGCTTTACCTGCTGATCATATACCCTTAAATCGATCTTTTAGAGCGGCGGATATTGCGCCATTTGGGACGAATGTACAGTTCCAGCGTATGTTTGTCCTTTTTTGCCTGACCCTTCCTCCATCCATTTTGATCCTTGCTTTCCGTTTGTCGCAGTTCTCTCCTGCCCGGCCCTCACTGCTACCCCCGAAGACCAGTACAACAATGACCTCTCGCATATCCGCATCATCATCAATGACGGCCCCGTCCCGCTTACGGGTGTTCGTACGTGTCCGCCATCCTCGTCGGGTCTGTGTCCGCTCTCGTCATTCATTGAGGCGCAGAAAGAGACCATAAGAGAGACGGATTGGGAGTGGGGGTGCTTTGGGGGGTGGGAGGTTCCCGATGGGAAGCAGTGGGAAACTGTTGGAGGGTGGTACCCGGTATAACGACATTGGAGAGGGCGTGGAGAGACTGAAGCATCCAGTGAGTATTGAGAGGGGTGAAGAATGAGATGTTAGACTGTCCGTGATATGCGTCGACAAGGCTCTTACTGCTAGATACGTCTTCTGAATCCACTTCAGAGGTTTTGCTTACTTTCATTCGGCTGCCTGTTGATCGCTGTTCCAGTCACTAGCAGTTCTCAGTAACTAAAGAATCAAGTATGACCCAAATGCAACCCGCCACACGATAGATCTCCACAGCTCTGCAGATCTGGCCTAGGGACATGATCTATTCCCGCGGCCCACCGACACACACGGCCGACACCATCCACTGTCTCAGCCCATCCTCTAGCCAACTTCCACTCCAATTTAAGGAATTGTGTAATTCTTTCGTCAATAGCCCATTGAGCTTCAGCGAGTTCCTCGATTCATCCCAGAATACTTTTCTGTAGCTCCTTTTCAGCGTAGCTTACGGCCCACCTAGAACAGTACCGTCGCCTCCGACACTTGGGGTCGTGGGAACGAATCACGACTCACGAGGCCATAGCCTGGACTTGCACACCCCCATTGCAAGATTCGACCATGATGAACAAGTTCACAATGCTTGAACCCACGAAGCTCCACAGCAGTTCCCCTTTATCAGACCGTCAAGTTTCTTCATCCTCACTGAATGGCCATGTTAAGCATCATTCCACTGCAAGGCATTCCGTTACATATTTCGGTCGAGCACCTGCACCAACACAAATTCTGGCAGCGACGAAACTGTCCTCACCGTTGATCGGGGGACTTCCAGCTAACTTGCATGTTCTAGTGCTGACATTTCTTCCCATTCCAGATATCGGGAGGTATGCGAGAGCTAATAGGGCCACTAGCAGGGTTGCGAAGGACGAGAGGGTATGGGAGAGACGCTGGGTCGATCTCGCAGCTGAAAATTTCGGACTGCACCTCATACTCGATGCTCTTGAAGCAAGAGCGAAGGTCAAGAAAGAAAACCAAAAGACGAACACGCAAGGAGCCGCCACGCTAGATGTTTCCTCGCTGGATGGCGACGACGATTTTGGTGATTTTACTTCGGCTTCTTCTATTTTTCCCCATGCACTCGTGAACTTGAAGAGCTCCGCACCTTTGAATAGTATGGATGCGTATGAGCCTGGGTGGCCTACCCCAACATTTCGTGCGAAGTATATACGGGCGCATACACTGCTACTTCCACTCTTGCCCGCCCCAGACGCCCCCCCGCATCTCCTCTTAGCTTCTCTTACATCTGCCTCTTCCTCATCTTCAGCGCCAACTGTTACCACACAAGCTCGCACCCTCCATCTTCTTGCACGCTTCCTATCTCCCGCCATCAAGCCTCTGTCGACATGGGACCTCCGGCTTACATCTCTCAAGGCTTCTTTGGACAGGTTTGACGCAGGCCTTCTGACTGCATTCGATTCCGCCGATACTGAGGGCGACGAAGGGCGGATGAAGCAGGTGGCAGCAGCGAGCTGGGAGGTATGGATCTGTATGTGCGGGAGTGGAGGGCGGAGTGGCAAGGGCAGCGGGACAGGTACAGAATGGGAGATGGGCAAAGTGTGGGCGGAAAAGAGAGAAGTGTTTTACGAACAGGGGAAGTGGGATCCGTGGGCGAATTTTACGTGCGTCCCTGTTTTCCATTGGTGCCGATCTCGAGTGTTGTTAACGGTGGCGTGGTTTGGATATGCAGGAAGGACAATCGTCTTGATTTTACAGCCATGGACCGATTCATGTCGCGTGTCCTTATTGCTATTGAGGATGATGGAGGCAGGGCGAACAGAGTGTTTCCACCTGAAGCGGGCGTGTCGCTCGCGTTCGCAGAAAGAGTAGCGAGTGATGTGGTAAGTCCGATCTCTGAGTCCATCCCTATATATGTGATTCTGTATCTTCGATACAGTGTAGTCGACACCTCGGGTTCATGATTGATACTGTTGCTGATGTATTTTTTTTGACATGGATACGCTTGCTCCAATGTTTATACACTCATACACTTGTATACACCCCGGCCCACGATCCGCGCATGCCAACTGACGTTCCAAACTGTCATTGCATAACTGCCAATTTGTTGTGTCTACACTGTCGACTCCTGCCACCCCTCACTCTCGTGTCCATTCGGCTCGACAGATATCGGAATATATTGCATCCGTGCTCACGCGCGCCCGCACAATCAGCACCTCTCTCTTCCTGTCAGCTGCTGCCGCATGCTTTAGAGAGGCATTCAGGGTTGTAGATGGGATTCTGAGAGATCCGTGCAGCGGGTGCTCGGAGGCTGACGAAGGCGAGGGGGTGATAAGGGAGGGAATGGTGACACTGGAGCAGGCGGAGGATGTTATGTAAGTGAATGGATATTCTGCCCGACACTCTGACGGGCATAGACACATCATAATTATTGATTCTGGGGTTCCTACAGTTACAAAATGTTCGAGACGAACATGGATGATTATCTCAATGACGAATTGGAGGAGCTGAAACGCTCTTTTGAAAGGATATGTGAAGAGTGGGAGCGGTCCGTGATGAGCTTGACTGCAGAAGGGGTGAGTCACCCATTCATCCTTTCTTTGTGGATACCGGTGAACAGGAATCATTACCAACACTTCCCTTCAATCTCTTCACAGCCGACTCCTAACGGCAACGTCATGTTCCAATTTCCACAATCTCAAAGCCAAACCCGCTTCCTTACTTCACAAAACCCCGCTCTCGTGAAACGCACCGTCCTGGCTTCCTTCACTGATGTGCTCCTCCTACCAGTAACAATTGTTCCACGAGCCGTCGGGGCAGGTGTCGGTGCCATGGGAGACGCGGTGGGTGCCATCGGAACTGGGGTAGGGGCTGTTGGGACGGGTGTTGTGCAAGGGATCGCAATGTTGAATCCGCAGAGGTGGATGGGGAGTGGAGACCCTGGAGGGGCGACCGCTGCACCTAGTGCGGGTGCGGGTGCTCCACTGGGAGGGGGGTATGAGAGCTTTCCTGGACGTGGGGCGTTTTTTGAGGTTGGTGAGGTGGAGGGTGAAGGAGATGAACAGGTGGAAAACGAGCGGAAAATCGAGGGAGATGGAAATGATGTAGAAGGAGGAACCGACGGAGTGATTGAAGACCAAGCTGCGTGGGGAGAATTGGCAGGACGACATCCATTCAATCAGAACGAGACCAAATCCATGGGAATCGACAGCGGGACGCTTTCGTCCAGACACACGACCATCAGATCGACGTCGCATAGACCGAGCACAAGCACGGGGTGTACTTCTCTCGCACCCTCTACGAGAGACGTGGGGCGAAACCCTTTCCCCTTGCCATCGCCTTCCGCCCGTCCTTCCATCCAGGCCCTCGACCTCCTTCTCTCACTTGATGTTTCTTTGCAGCTAATTCACGCCGCCCGCGATGGGATTAAACGCGTCGAAACCTTTGCGTCGTACCCTGGTAGCACTGGCACAAGTGTACGCGAGGCCCTGGAAGCAGCATTCTGTGAGATGCTGGGAGTGATAGGCAGTAGACATGTCGCGTGGGGATTCGGAATGTGAGCAGGAGGTTTTCATTTTGTCGTACTTCAACTGATGATGCAGAGCCACCGAATGCATGTCGTCCTACAAACCTGCTGAACACGAAGAAACGACAAATGTTGCTCCCCTCCTGCAGTTCTTCGAATTAGTCCACGTAGGAGATACGATACAGAGTATGGTGCAGGTATTCTTCGATAAAGAGATGGTGCGATAATTGAATGCTGTCATGTGGATTGAGCGTACTGAACTGTATATTCTGGCGGTCGTCTAGGCACACCACATCGACAAAACAGACTTTTTGAACGTCGTCGTGAGGGACAAGAAGCGCTTTGAGAATACACTGGACGAATGTGTTGCTCGTGGCTTGAATGCAGGTACACACGTGCTCATGAACCAGGTCAGTGGCCTGACGAAAATTGCAAGCTATGATTAACACCCTGACACTGCTGTCAGGTTGATCACATCATCCTCACCCGTACTAAGCCCCGCGACTACTACCCGCCGGAAGACGTCCCTCTGGATGGTCCTACGGAGTCCTGTAGAGAAGCTATTCGATGTCTCGAAAAGCACTGTAAGCTACTCAAGGGAAGCACGAGCCGAGAAATCCTTGAGGTCTTCTATCAGGAGGTGGGCATCCGGTTGCTGGTGTGAGTGGAATACAACATTATGTGAACCAAGAGGGTCATTGCTGACGACGACATCCGGAAGAAAGGATTCTCCAAAAGCACATCAAGCGACAGATCATCTCCCTTAATGGAGGGTTCCAAGTAATTGCAGATGTGAATGCGTACCATGCATTTATTGTATCGCTGAAGGTGAGATTATGTTGTTGTTTATGTCTGAAGTCGCTCAGGGACTCTCGTGCCCTAGGTTCCAAATATCACTGCAGACTTCGACAACCTCAAACTCCTTGGACATGTCTTTGTCGTTGAGGATGCCAAAGACCTAGCACAGATTGTCCGGGATGTGACGCGTTATGGAGGCGCCTACCGCCCTGAGGTGTGTTCCTAAACTGCGAATCTTGAGACCTAATACATAGCTGGCTCTTACATGATGATGCACAGGATGTCTATGAGTTCATCCAACGGAGGTCGGATTGGAAGAAAATTGAGAAAACTGTGGATAAAACTATGTATAATCTCAGCTTTAAGGAGGATTGTGTTGTCTGTCATGAGCTGAAAGGACTCCGTCTTGTGTTGTGGAATTTGTGATTGGAATTTGTGATACAGCCATGTTACAGTAACTATTGGAACTCGTTGCGGTGCCACAAATATTACTTAGCTCAAGCGCTTGAAGCGCTTGAACTCGCACGCATGCTAGTGTCAGTATTGCATCCATTGCCATAGTACTTCCTCTACCTCCCGCCATACAACACTGTCTGTCTTTAACGTGCATGTTCAAATCTGAGACGACAACGACCACAATATGCCTTTCGAGCAATATCTCCGTGCTGACGACCAAGACACCAACAATGACGACCATCAACCTAATCACTACTTCCCGTTTTCCAGCCATTTCCATGATCATGGGTCTCGCTATGAAAATACCGATTTCCACTACGGCTATGGCCGTCCTCATTTTCCTGACTCTTTCCGACAGTACGATGTACAGCATCACAGTCCACCTTACCCACATGCCGTCCAGTTCCAGATCCCGCAGTTTATGCTCAATGGTGCACCAATTCTCGCACCAGGCGGTGGGGCTGAAGTCCTTCCAGCTGGTCTTTTAGATAGTCCAAACTCTTTAGCATCGTCTTGGTTTGCCAATAACGGGTTTGCACCGTGAGTACTACCGTCTTCCCTATCTTTCTCGAGAGGCTTATCTACTCTCCAAGATTTCATAGTGCACTGATATCAAAACAGAACTCTTCATATCCGGCAGCATCTGACACCTCTAACCATAATGCGTACAATGCCTTTCCTGCATGTGACTCTCAGTACTCGCCCACCAATTTCTCCTCCCTTCTCACCGCACACGTAAACCTGCAGCAACAACCCGTCCCAGACCCACCACCTCCAGTCCCATACACTTCCGACCTCGGCGACTTCCCCCGAGCTATCACGCCCCCCTTTCCTCTGCCATCCTCAAACTCTGCTCAACACGTGTTCTCCAATGTTCTCGCCGCCAATCCTATCACTCCCCTACCCATATCCACCCCATCTACTCTCGGTCTCCCGGTGTACTCGACCTCAGGCTTGGACGTGGTCGCCATCCTCTCCCGTGTAATCAATCGTTCGAATCCTACCATTCACTTAGGTCCCGTCGATTTTTCATGCTCATTTACCATTGCGGACGTTAGGCGACACGACTGTCCGATCGTGTATGCCTCTCCCATGTTTTACCGCTTAACAGGGTACAGCGAACACGAGGTCCTAGGACGCAATTGTCGCTTCTTACAGTCGCCGACAGGCTACGTCTCAAGGGGTGAACCACGCCGATTTGCGTCACCTGAGGCCATTTCATACATGCACAAATCACTTTGCTCGTCCAAGGAATGTCAGACGTCGCTCGTGAACTATAGGAAGGGCGGACAAGCATTCATCAATCTCGTCACTGTCATCCCTCTTCGTGGAGGTGTACATAATACGCCCGAGGAGGTAGATGAAGTGGTGTATCATGTTGGGTTTCAAGTGAACCTGACTGAGCAGCCAAATCACATATTGGAGAAACTACGGGATGGGAGTAATTGCGTCAACTATAGCATGCGCGGGATATCTGGCGATCTTGTGCTTACCGGGTTGGGTCAGGGTCTTGGACAGGCTCTGGGACAGCTCCGGCAAGCTCAGAACGTGGCTAATATCGGAGTTAGAGGAGGGAAACATGGCCACATGATGAGTGTTGCCGTGTCAAAGGAACTGAGGAATCTTATTGCGGACACAACATTCACGGATTCAGTGCCGATTTCGACGGGGACGAATGTTTCCGGCACAACCGGGACTGCAGGGGGTGGGTTAGGGGAGCACGGAGGAAATTCGACTACGACACTGACGACGCTCACGGCGTTGTCAGCAGGCGCTGGGGCTGCTTCAGTCACGAATAAACAAAATCTGACAGCCACTGTAAGCTCGCCAGCAGGTTCGATGCCCATTCCCATATCTCCCAGTCTCTCACTTCTACTTCTCGAACTTCTGCCCGATTTCCTGCTCGTCCTGTCGCTAAAGGGCTCCTTCCTCTACGTTGCTCCCTCTGTACGCCTCGTACTTGGCTACGAGCCACATGAGCTTGTGGGGAGGGGTATATCCGACATCTGCCATCCCGCCGATTTGGTGCCACTCATGAGGGAGCTCAAGGAGGGCAGTGTTAGTGGCGTGGGTGCTACATGTGTCCTAAACGGCGAAGGCGGTACAGCTACAGGAATCGGATCGAACATACACCCCAAACCCGTTGATTTACTCTTCCGCGCTCTGCCCAAGACGCCGACGTCACCTCCATTCACACAGGCGCAATCATCATCAACTGAGCGCGGTGACTTTCAGCATCATCAGACGACAACCCAAACCCCGTCGCCCTCACCCCCACCCTCACCTCCGTCACCACCTGCGGATCACTATCCTGGAGGTTTGCCGGGCGCGCCCTCCCTGACTGGTCCGTCACTGTGTCCAACACCGCCGCCGCCATATGTTTGGCTTGAATGTCGGGGTCGGCTGCATGTCGAACCAGGGAAGGGACGGAAGGCGATCATACTCTCTGGGCGGGCGCGATGGATGCCTGTTGTGCGATGGAGCAGTATTGGGAAAGCTGGAAACGTTGGTAGTTTGCGTGCAGACTCCCAAGGAGATTCCAGTATGGATGCAGGTACGATTTCTTCCCTTCCATTCCGTGCGATGTATGAATCTCACTTACGTTGTACAGGCTCAATACATGACACGCCTTCCTCCTGCAGCGCGGGCTATGGATCAGGATCGACTGACTCGCGTGAGTTTTGGGCGTTGTTGTCATCACAGGGTACCCTTCTCGTCGTATCTGCTAACGTGAGAGATGTGCTGGGATGGGGAGTTGGAGAGGTTATAGGGAGGAGTATTTGGGGGATGTCTGGGGAGAGCGGGAGCGGTGTTAGGGAGCTGGTGGACGCCGAGTTGGCCAAGTTGGATACCTCGGCGGTGCGTTCATGTTGTTCTCTCATTCTTTCTGTTCGTGGGTCCAGTACTTAGCTTGGACTTTTCACCTTTGCCGAACACAGGTAAATAACACAGAGGACCCACCACCCACGATCGTCACTTCCTCGCTCGTGCACAAAGACACACGTCTGATCCCGGTTCGGCTGATATTCTACCGCACGCCTTGGTCACATACGCGTAGACAAATACAGACGCAAACCTCCTCCACGTCACCATATATCGCGATACCAACCTCGGTTATCCATCTAAACAATCCCTTATGTCCACTCGTATGTCAAGTCAGTGTCCTACCCAGCGCAAAGGACCGGCTGAGCATGGACGCCGGCTCGCTTGGACCTCCATCAGCGCCGGTGCAAATGCAGATGAACGCTGACGTGTCAAGCTCGTTCATGCATCCCTCGAATACATCTTTGTTCGAGGAGCTTGATACGGGCCGAGGCTCGAGCTGGCAATATGAGCTTCAGCAGCTCAAGTTTGCGAATCAGAGGTTGCATGAGGAGTTGTATGCACTAGAGGGTGCGAATACGAACACGAGTCCTGGTGCTGGGACGGCAACTACGACGACAGGGGTGAATGGTGGTAACGATAATATGAGTGGTGGTAGTGGTGGGCTTAAATCGACTTCGCTCAGTCTATCTCAGTTTTCTTCGTCGTCGTTACACCCCTCGTCGTCTTCTGCGCTCCCTCAGGGTTCTGGCTCACATACACATATGCAGCCTCGCCAACCACAGCAACCACAGACACAGCCACACTGCACCCCATTAATCCACCCCAACACCTTCTCTTCTTCGTCACACGAGCCGAACAGCCTGCATTCACAGGATCCACCTTCATCTGATTGGTCCTCACTTGCTGGTGCGAATGGACACGGACCCAATCCGCTCAAGCGGACGTGGCATTCAGAGGGTGGACCGATGACTTGAGTCACGGCGAGGGTGACAGCTCGGGCATGAGGGAAGGTCAAGAGAGCGAGGTGTGGTTGATTGGTAGGTTGATTTAAAGATCGGGCGGGGATGGACCTGGCAGTAATTGGCGGGAATATACACGAAATTGCCTGGTGTCGCTATCCATTTTTAGCTGCGCTCTTCCTACTCATGGTTCATTAAACGGAATCCCAGACTCTGCTCATCCCTGTCGTCTCACGACCTCCCTTGTACCTTGCCTCTTCTTGTTAGTTTCATCTCTTGTATTAGATCTCGACCTGGTGTACGATTTCTGCTCTCGAGACCCTTGTCTTGCTCCACCTCCCATTATCGATACCTCACGACAGTAAATCTTGCCTAGTATTAAATCCAGCTTGGACTCAACTTCGTCATCAGTTTGATGTTCCTCCGTCGGTTCACGTTCTAACGCTGTCCATCGCTCTGGTTTGTCGATACCTTGTTGGTTTTACGGTACTAGCATCATATTTTTGTCCTTAGCATGCCATCGATACCTCATCGCTTTTTCTACTGTTTGGTTCCAATATATACAAGCGCTCATAATTAGAGCAACGGCTCCCGACTACTTGAGAGCTTGTTCAGATGAATATATACGTCCGTCCCAAACCCGTCCATAGATATGAGACGGAGGTCACCGCCAAAGTATCGGGCATACTGTGCGAGGTGAGTAGGCGTAGAAAAAGTAACGAGGGAAAGCGATTGTGAATAAGAATAGGTGTAAAAGCAAATGCTATGACTTACCAATCTCGAAAGCGGCAACCCATACCCAAAACCTGCCATCGGTGCTTGGAAATCACCCGCCTAATAGGGAAAATGCCAGTCAGCATTCAATCCCACAAAAGACGGAGTAAAACAAACTGAGAAGAAAGAAAGGCGAGGAGAAGGAAGAGGAATCGCGAATTCACCGCTGACGACGAGGCGGCGGCGGCGGCGAGTGATAAAGACAGCGGCGACAAACTGGAGCATACAAAGACCCACCTGAAAATTCTGATCAATACTCTGCCCCGCCATCGTCGTATACATATACGTCCAAATAAGCGGGATAGCACTCCTCGGTATGCCACCTCCCTCATCAGAAATCTTGATCGTAATATCTTCACTGCCTTCCACAACAATAACTTTAATCGGTGGGTATCCGCCGCCGCCATTCCCGCCCGCGCTTGCTCCTCCCCAAACACCGGAGTCCTTGCCGACTCCATCCTCATAATCAGCCCCAAATCTCTCCACCACAGCCCTCAACGAGTTCTTGAGAAGCTCAAAAACGATATGCGATAAATGCCCGGGCACATATGCAAACGTGAGATCGGGGGGACAGATGAGTTGGACGGGTGGACCTCGGAACATTGCGTAGTGTTCTTCGCAGACGAATCGGGCATTTTCTATGGCTTCTTGGAGGATATCGTGGATGTTCTGTTGGAGGGTGGGGGTATGGGTAGACGATGGGAGTGTAGATGAGACAAAAGGGTTAGTCAGGTGACAAAGTACGAAGAGGAAAACCTTACGGCTTGTGTACAGATAATCCCTACATAATCTTTGTGCGGTTGTTGTGTGTTCAACGCTACGTCTAGTAAAACCCACAAAATGGGAAGGACGGAACCCAGTCAGACACCACAAATCAGTCCTCGCCATAAAAACGACGAAAGTCAAAACAACCCGCTCACGTTGTCCAATCAAAAACCGTATCCCAATCCTCGACATATAAAACCTATCCAACCATGCTTGTACCTCACCACCCCCATATCCATATCCATGACTAGGCCCCAACCCCGTTCCAGCTTTAATCCCCTTCGCCCTCTGCCACTCCAAAACTCCCTGCGCAACCGTTGTGACGGTGGGATCATGTCGCCGCTTGATGGCGTCGAGGGTTTTGGTGAACCGGGCATTGTAATCATGGACTTCGGGTGGATAGACGTGGGATGGAGTTTGGGCGTAGTATCTGTGCAGTGGAAGGGGATGAAAAGTGGATGAGGAAGGAGAACGGAGGAACGGAGGACACGTACCTTCGTTCGACCGGTACCCGGAGTTTAACGTTTCCATTCCGAACTCCACATACGCTGTTGCCATTGCCATTGCCGCTTCCATTTCCATTCCCCTTTGGCGTCACACCCCCGGCCTTCGCCCCATACACAACCCCCTCCTTCTCACCATACGCCAACCCTCCCGCAACGCCATCCCCATCGAGGTAAGAGGTGACAAGCGACGGATTGGGAACACTCTTGGGTAGATAGATGTTCATGTTTTCTTTGTCTGAGTGTGCGATAAGGGATTGGCGCGCCGTCGGGGATAGGGAGAGTGGTGGAAAGTTTATCAATTCCTGCGATCGCAAGAGGTCGGCGTTAGTAATCACTCATGCAGAGAGAAGCATGGAAGTAGGTCCGGAAGCAGTAAAGTAAGTAACGAAGAACCGTATTCGAGGAATCTCACCTCGAAACTCTGCGCATACCAGTTCTTGACTTTGCGTATAGACTGCATGTCACTCAGATTGTGCGGAAGCTCGTCGAGCTCTTTAACACGGTGGGCAAGCCGAACCGGGAGTTCCTCTATTTTTGCATTGTGGGGTTCATTTAAGCGTTGTCAGTCAATATTTTCTCCTACAACATGCAAGAGACGCAAAAGCGAATGGAACGTGCAACTCACCGGCCAAGAACTGGCTCGCTTCAGAAGGGTTCCTTGACTTGGATGTTGACCGAATAGAACCATTTGTTGTAGGGACACTACATGCGTGAGGTATTGTTCAGTACAAGAAAGATCACACGACCAAGCAAATGTGCAGGGGAAAGTCTTCCCATCGAAGAGGAGAGCACGAGGGGCGAAGTGGTACATAATACGCAGAAATAGCCCCTAGATGGCCGAGTGGCCCAAAAGCCGCTAACCAAATGGTCCGAACTCCACGGAGCACCGCGGAATCAGGGTAGACAAGGGCTGTGAAGCGTAAACCGCATTACAGCCTCTGTGTGATGAAGCCCGACGACGAACAATCACCTCTATCAAGCTAAACGTAGGTCAAAACTGAGGGTGGTGAGGTGTAGAGAGCCCACCACCAGCAGACAAAAGAAAACCGAGAAAACCGAGAAAACCGACCACAATGGACGAAGGGACGGGTGCAAAAGACAGGAAACAAAGGAGAGAACATGAATAGATAACTCACCCCCAGTCTGAGGAAAGGATGCAAAGTGGTGAATCTTGTCCCACAAGGTGGATGAGATGCGGAATGCAGCACTCATGATTTCAGGAATGGGCTAGATGAGCGAGGAGGAGGGTTGAATGATGGTGATTCAAGATCCGGAAAGAGGGAGTTTTGCACTTCAGATGTAGTTGCCGAATGTTATAAGAGATAGCATCTACTCTAACATTCGTTTGGAAGGGGGTAGGGGTGCCAGGGGTGCAGAGGTCGCTCAGGCTTGTGATAGCGACCGTGATCCTAGCAGCCAACAAATTTCAGATAAACGAGGATGTAAAATCAGCCCATGCAAGGATGAGCGGGTGTTAGTCGCTAGGAGATACTGGCAAGTCCACAATTTTTTGTAGTCGACTCATAACCCCGCATCCAACCGCATCCACGTGCACGTGATTACATATTTGATATTTAATTCGCATTTGATGTGGCGTAAAAATCACGCCTCTTATGTACCAACACAGGCCAGTGGTGGAGCTCGTGGAGCTCTGCAGCACTGGCCGACATGGCGGGTACTATCGATATCGATGATAGAGGAGCTGAGCTGAGCAACGAATAACTAGACATTATGGAGCAAATACCCCATATATCAACATGCCTTACTACTAAAGCATCTATTGGCATGCCACTGTACCCTGTGCAGGTCAAGATCCGGATCAGGACCGTCACAGGTACAGTATTCAGAATGTTAGACCGCAGTGGCGTCCGACCTTGCCTTCCAGTTTGCAGTAGTAGTTTTCCTTTGGACCAAACAAATCCGGTCCCTCTGTGCCGGGGCTGGACCAGGCATACAGAAGGCGAATCCTAATCCCACTCAGCGCCGCCCGCCCTCATCGGACCACCACGGATTGCGATCGGTAGCTCGCGGGAGAACCAGGACAGGCCAGTGGTTGGTCGTCATCCATCTGTTCATCCGATACTATCGAGTTTTACGCTGGCTCTGTGGGTCAACATCGAAGCATTTATGATGCGTCAAGTGTCCTGATTAGTACAGTCACATTGCTACCAACTATCTCCTGACGAGCCCGAATCGTCACTCATATTACCTTGCTTGCAAGGTTTCTTGCCCGGTCATAAATACGACAGTTTTCATGGCTCACGTGATTCTCCCTTCTCGGACACTTCTTCCCACACCAGACTCCACCAACACAACGTGCCTCACGTTGTCGCAGTCGTCTTGTCTCTTCTGAAACATCAAGGTTCTTCACCACCTTTGATGTTACAGTCATCTTTCAAAATTGTCTTTACTGATTACTTCTGTTTCTACTCGCAGGTAATCTATTGAATTAATGGGCTCGGGGGTCATGGGTTCGACGACGAGTGGTGGTTGTGGGCATCGGTTCACCCTCCTCGTACGTCAACCCAATTATTGAGCTTGGGGCATGGCGTGATGCGAGCGGTGGCTGTGGGCATTGGCCACCCTCCTCGCATCTCCAACCATGGGTTCGACGACGAGTGGTGGTTGTGGCATCGGTTCACCCTCCTCGTACGTCAACCCAATTATTGAGCTTGGGGGCATGGCGTGATGCGAGCGGTGGCTGTGGGCATTGGCCCACCCTCCTCGCATCTTCCAAACCATGGGTTCGACGACGAGTGGTGGTTGTGGACATCAGTTCACCCTCATCGTTCGTCAACTCAATTATTGACTTCGGGGGCATGGTCCAAATCATGGGTTCGACAACGAGTGGTGGTTGTGGACATCAGTTCACCCTCATCGTTCGTCAACCCAATTATTGAGCTCGGGGGCATGGCGTGATGCGAGCGGTGGTTGTGGGCATCGGCCCACCCTCCTCGCATCTTCCAAATCATGGGTTTGACGACGAGTGATGGTTGTGGGCATCAGTTCACCCTCTTCGTCTGTCAACCCAATTATTGAGCTCGGGGGCATTGCAGTTGTCTTTTCGTCGTCGAAGGGCGTCCACTCTTGTGGGCCCCTCACGTTGTCCCACTCGTCTCTTATTATCCCACTCACGTTGTTGTCATTTCGCCTGCACAACGTTTTCGCCAATAACTCATTCGCTTACAGCGCCCTTCAGGGAAGCCGGGGCGATCTTAACATATGAAATCTGGTGGTTCGTACTAAGCTGACAAATATACATATCTCAGATAAAACATGAAGGAAGTGATGTTTTATAGTTGTTTTCGATTCCACCTCTGAATTCATATCTTCTTCTCCTAGTGACTTTCCAGCGCAGACTCAGATCTCATCTTTTCCCACCACACTTTCGTTCGATCATCCAAGACCTCTAGTCTTTCATCTTCTGCTGTGAGCTCCATAACTTGGGCTACTCTGAAAAATCTCTCATCGAAATCTCGCAGAACGCGAATTCTATCCCTTCCCACACTACGAGATAATGCGACGTATAGGTTGAAGAGACTGAGTCCACCTGTTGGTGGCGTCCCGATATCGATGATTACTGCAGGTATTGTTTGACCTTGTGCACGGTAATCGGTGCATGCGTACGCTGCAGTGATTGGGAGTTGCTTTCGGGTGATGGTACGTGTCCCTGGTTTTTGATTTTGTACTGGGACACGAAATGACGTCGTAATAGGCTCTATGGGGATGATGTTGTCTTCCAACCCTTCGAGATGTGTCGCCCGTGTTTTATCTAATCTGACCAGAATATATGTGGGGGGGGACTGCAGATGGACAATGTTGTTGTCGTCTGTCGACATTGGTTCCGTCGTTTCCAGGATGATGTCGATCACCGTACCGCGTGCACCATTTGTGATATCTAGATCTGTGTCCAAGTTCCTCGTCACCATCACCCGCATTCCAACTGCTACTTCGACAGCTTCTGGCAAGTTGTCTCCTGCCTTTCTCGTCGTTTTCTCACGATGCAATACAGCAAGGCTTTTCCGATTCTTGTAGTGGACGCCCATTGACGCGCTCGTGCGCATGCGAGACGAATAATGGTTGGTTAGTTTCTATACAATGCCTCCGTAATGCACTCGCGTTCCATTTTGTTCGTACACCGTGCCGAGGGGTGATTAACACAGCTTCGTTCCACGGGGGGGGAAGAGAAGTCAGTAGTTGGGCGTGCTGGGTGGGACAGTTGCAATCGATGGAGCATTTCCATGTCGCGAGCTTCTACCTCTCCTTGCCGAAGGTGTTGGAGAAAGTCATGCCATTGCGAATCTGTAACTCGCATCTGTTGGCGCAGGATGACGGCTGTACTGAATTCTTCGTAGACACTCCGGCCAATCTGACACATAGTGGTGTCTCGCTCGTTATTCGCGGGATAGAACAATGCTTCCCGATGCGCACAAGCGACAGGTGAAATGATGCATGTCTCCGAACGATTGGTCGTTCGATGCTCTCAACTCCACCTCCTTCCCAATGCTGATGTTTAACGACATCTTTGCTAAAAACGTCTTCCCGAGCATTGAAAACTCGTCTATCACGGCATACCTCACCTCCTTCCACCTTTGTTGCAGTTTGGCCTTCGTTAGAGCTGATGCTACTCCATCTCTACGCGACATCATCGTGGCTGTGTGACATGTCTTTCCTCCGATAAGTGAAGCGGCTACGCCCGTGTATGCGGCCTTCATCAGCAACTGTCCCATCCCTCGCTGTTCGAAGTATTGTGTCACGGATTGAATAACCCTCGACTTTCCCGTCCCTGGTTCTCCATACACAATCATCCGCAACGGTGGAGGTCTGTGTCCCTCTAATGTGCGATCCGCGTGCCATTTAATGATTTCGTATGCTCTCAGCTGGTCGACATTGAGCTCGCGTAGCGTAAAAACCATGCTAATGTCCGTTTGAGTAACTTCCCTATGTCAACATCATGATAAAGTTCTACTATGTAATTATCTTTATCGTTGTAACGAATTATTCACATTCTTCTCCTGTCCTCCCTCCTGTCACACTACAAGCAAGGTTTCTGCCGCGCTGTGGCGACAGTTCCCGAGTCATAGGCAAGCGGGACAAAAAATCATGATGCGGCAACGATCTCATTCATACTCCGAATCCGATACATCGCATTATATCCTACTGATATCGATACACTTATACGTCCCATTTATATGTAAATACCTTGTCTTTACTTACAGACCATGTTTAGCACTCAGGCTCGAGGTTGTGTCCGTCATAGTACTAGTTGCATCCAGTCTTACTCTCATCCTCGTCCGCGCCTGTGCCTCGGGATTTCTTCTTGATTTCTTATGTGATAGTCTGTGATAGTAGGTCACCGTTACCATGTTCTGGTACACGTACATTCAAGTTGTTCTCCTTCAAGTTGGGGTATATCTCTGCAATAGTACCAGCAGGACAAAGCAGGACAAGGTAGTTAGGCTGGTCAGCCGCAGTGCGCGCTTGAGCGTCCTTCGTCCCTGGTCAGTTACCACTAGCATAAACTGCATACCTTACCCGTTTTACCTCCTGCATTATGAGGCGCTGGGGGCTCGTGCAGTTGTTCAGTAGCGGCGGTAGTAACTCTTGCGCAAGGATTCGTAGAATCGATCGTTGCAAGGAACTTCTGGGTATTCATCATCCTGCCGTAGCTTTCTTTAGCTGGCACCTTTACGTAATTTGCTTTATGTCATCTTCTTCCGTTGTTTTACTTTCTGGTTCAAGTTCCAGTTCAGCTGTTTTTGAGCCGACCCTCTAACAGCCAGCCAAAAAAAGTCTTACATGAAACGGGTACTCAGGCGCGGGTAGTGACGAATATTCTACAACATCGCATACCTCTGCTGCTGTTCGAAAAATCTCCAATGCTCCCTCGTCGGCGTAGGCGGACTGTTAAGCACATCCAGCGACCATTCTTCTCTCAACCACCTACACAATGTTCTGAACGTCGGCACTGACCCTTTTTCTTGCACCAATACAATGGCGCATGTATACCCCGGCCTGGCTTCCTTGCTCAGCGCGTATCGAGTAGCTGCGAGGGTCGGAGACGTAGGACTCGCTGCTGCTCCTGTATCTATACCGGCTCCAGTTCCGGTACCCAAAGGTGGCAAAAGCAAACCTCCGCCCTGCAGAGAACCCAAGGTGAACTCCACCCTGAACCGAACATGTTTCTGAATGAGCACGCCATTATTGCTATCCACCACATCGTTCATCCTGCATCTGAATGTCGCTCCTCCATGATGCACATGGCCACCGTCCCTATCCTCGAGCGTCACACCAAATTGTTCGAGGATCCGGATGATTTCGGCACGCGTAGCGATCAGATTAGTGGCCGACCAGAGGACGTAGGTGTGTGCTTTCCAGTTGAAGAGATTAGAGAACCACCCTTTCAATTCGCCTACGGGGGACGAAATCATGGAGGACATCGTTGGCGTGGTAAGCTGGATAGGCGAGGTTATTACGGAACGTGCGGTACTTAGGGTAGTGGTGTGGAGGTCGAGCGGGGGAGCTGTGAATCCGAATTGAGTCAGCGAATGAGAGAACGAGAGCGATGTTTACCCTTTGTCTTTATTTCCTTATCCTTCATACTATCTCTCTTCAAGAACGCAATACTATGCAAACTATTCCGAAGCTCCCTCCCAGCTCTCCGTCCTCTACGAGGCTTCGCGAACAGATCACTAGAAATCTGCATAGGGTCGTGCTCCTGATACGCATACATGCCCTCGCATCGATCGCTGTTTTCCTTGTTTTCTTGACCACGTCCAGGGCAGCGAGCGTCTTCGGTCGTCGTGGATGCGGTGGTGTAACGAACAGGAGGAACCTGACGATCTCGCGATTGTTCGAATGAGGGTTGCATATCCTGGCTAGGAGACCATGATTCTTGACCGTTCATAACGTTCACGTGCGTAACGAGGACATCGACCCGATTAGAAATATTCGTCGTTTGTTTGATACCCATCTTCAGATCTCGCCCTTCAAGCCTCGGCGAAGCAGGAGTCGACCTCGGATGATAAGCACCCGCAATCCCCGTCACAGGCGATGATACAGGCACTCGAATAATACCCGGACTCAACACAGGTCCTGTTAAATGGGATGGATGCGAGACACGGAACCATGTAGAGTGTGTCGCGCCCGCGCCCATCGGAGGCGTACCAGGAATGTACATTGGCTGATATATTAATGGATTGTGCGCATAGTAGCTTTGTGCGTGCTGAGCGGCGACGCATGGGGAGAGCATAGTGGCTGTAGACGAACAGGCTCGGGCTCGATCAGCGTGCGCGTTTGGAGGTTTGGTGACTGCGGGTTTGGTAGTCATGCTCTTGTGACGCGTTGGGATGGCTGGCGAGAGCACAGGACGAGGCCTTGGTGGTCGAGGGCCCACTGGGGATGGTGTTCGAGATCGGGAGACCAAAGTGGGCAAGGAAGGGCCCATTGTAGATGGTTTTCGAGACGGAGACGAAGGGGCATCGCGGCGCGTGTGCAGTCGTGCATGGCGAGTCGGAATCTCGGTCTCAAGTCTGCTGGATTTCCACTGAGAAGGCGACCTGTACTGCCTCGCGACCACTTTTCCGGCAGTATGGAGGTGCGACTGGTCAATATCGGAGATGGTTCCGTTGTCCTGAAGCGTTTGTTCTCGGTATTGGTACAGGAGAAAGTAGAACGCTTTTGCTAGTGTCCCTTGTCCCCGTGGGCTGAGAAGATCAGTTTTGATGACTTCGGAGTCGGCGTGTTTGCCCCACATGACGACTAGGGAATCCAGCAATTCTTCATCGATGTGTGCTGTGGACATAAGTGGCTGCGCCAGCTCGGCGACAGAGGGTGCAGGAACGTGGAATATTCCTGGAGTAGACTTGTTAAACCAAGGATGGTCCATGATCTCAGGGATCTGGGAAACGCTATGAAGAAATAGAAAGGAAGCGAACTTCGTGTTTCGTACCGTGATCCTTTGGTTAACATCCACGACTAGCATCCGAGTCAAGAGGTCCTTGGCCATAGGGTCGATATATGCAGGAAGTTCATACCTACCAGTCTTGACCTTGGCCAGTAGCGTTCGCACATTTTTGTCGTCAAAAGGTAGTCTACCAGTAAGGAGAGCATATAGGATGACGCCACAACTCCAGATGTCGGTCGCGTTGCCCTTGTATTTCACACCGTTGACGATCTCGGGACTTGCGTAGTGGGGACTTCCACAACTCGTTTCCAGTTGGAGAGCGTGAGGTGCGAAGGCGGCCATACCCCAGTCCGCCACTTTGATGAGAGGGGGATTTAGGGAGCTTATTAAGATATTTTCCGGCTTGAGATCCCGATGGATAATAGAAAAGGTATGCGCGTAGTTGAGCCCGTAGACGATCTGCTTGAAAAATGCCAGCGCCTCCAGAGGTGGGAGTCGGCCACGATTTACCAGAAAATCAAAAAGCTCGCCACCTTCGACGTATTCGAGTACCAGATAAAGCTCGTTCTCTCCCTCGAAGACATCGTATATGCGCAAGATGTTGGGATGGTTCATGAGCTTCATCATGACGATCTCCCGATCGATAGAGAGACGTTGCTTCTCGGATTTCGCGAGATGAGTAGCCAAAGAAACGTCGGAGTTGACCAAGGGTTGAAAGGGGAGAATTTTGATGGCGGCGAGTTGACCTGTGTAGCGATGCTTTGCGATACGAACACGGCCGCTTGCTCCCTTACCGATACATTCGCCAATGATCCATTGACCGATATACTTTGGGTCCTCGGGGAATTCAAAAGCACCGAAGCCAGCGGCGGCTTTCTCTTTCTGCCAGCGAGTTCCTAAATGCGCGGTGTACTTGATGGGAGGTGCTTTGGGAGTTGTATCTGATACAGAAGCCATCATGATTCTTGGGCTGTTCGAAAGAGAAACAGCGGTTGATAAAATTAGTTTATAGTATGTATGTATTCAATGACGTTGATAGTGATGTGCCCGCGAGATGAAGGCTATGAAACACACGGTGTAGAGCGGGCGGGATGGTGAACGAGAACAAGCTTGAAAGTTGAAAGTTTCAACCTACAATGGATAGCGACTTCGCCAATTCCTCAATAATACATAATAATAATAAACTCCATCGCCTTATATAATTAATTGTTAATTAAGCTTTCCTCAGAAATTACATAATTACATAATTTTGGTATCAGAACCAGTCAAAATCTCCATGCCACATCATCTTTTGCGACTGTACATAGAAAGATATGAAGTTGCAACTTGCCATAGTGTTGCCTTGCCATACATAACACCAGTGCTGTGCTACAACCAAGTACTTAGCCCTGTAAATATGTTTATTTCCGTAACAAATCGGTCGCGATAATGGAGGTAATTATGGCAAAACGAGGCGGCGCAGTCCCATAACCACCGTTGGTAGCCTATTTTCCATCGTATCCTACTACTTGTTCGCTTTCTGTTCCCTTATTCTCGCCATCTCAGCGCCCCCGCACGAATGAGCACTGAGGACTGACTTTCTGGCTAGGTTTTATCCTGACGGTATCTCTAACGGAATATGCGCCGTTCTCTGCAAGCATTATTGGAACTCGCCGTCTATCTCGCTCTTTCGTCGTCTCTCGTCTCTGGCTTTTCCTTCACTTTTACCAGCCAACCACAACAATGCTCTGATCTTTCCATCCAAATATCGGGCTCAGGGACGCCGCCTTATAGCGTCCTTATCATTCCCTATGGTCCTCCTCCACTGCCGAACAACGTCGAAACTCGTACTATCGTGTACCAAGAATTCTCTGGGAACTCATCCAGTGTGACCTTTCAGCTCAAATACCCCACCAACTCACAGTTTGTCACAGTAGTAAGTGTTCTCATTCCTGTCTTTGTTGGCTTAGCGTGCGTCATAGACCGCTATCTGAGATTGTCCTTCTGCATCTGGGCCTGGTGTACACTGAACATGCTCACAGTCATATCTCTTTCAGGTCAGTGATAGCACTGGATTTGGGACTGGTGGCACCAGCGTCGTCGCTATTGTGATGGACAGCAGTGATAGTAGTTGCTACAACGCGACACAGAACGTATCTCCTGATTTCCCCTTCAACATTTACCCCACGAATCAAGTGGTTCAGTGCAGCCCAAGTAGATTATGGTGGAATTCGAGTCAGGTACAAGGGTAATCTCAAACGTCTTAGTGGTCAGGTATCGATGCTGACATGCAATCTTTTCCTTTCAGGTCTCCAAATTTCCAGGGTGTCATTCCTGGAGGGCAATCATTCACGATACCAGTAGGCCAGATAACTCAGGTTGCTAATGAAGGAACTGGTTTCAATTGGACGCCTTCCGTTCGTGCGGGTAGTACCCTCATAATAGTTGCTGGGGATGGTCGCGGCCTTGGAACTGGAGGCAGTGCACCATACAGCGTACAGGCCGGCTCGTATCCGAACAGCTCGTGTCTGACGGACAACTCGCCGTCCTCTACTGCGGGACCTCCCGCAGGTGGGGTTTATCCTACTAATACCAGTGGAGATGAGACCAGTGGAGGTGGCAGGTCGGTATCGAAATCATGCTCCTCCACAATGCTGATTCACTCTGCTTCTTTTGATTCTTAGCTCTAGCAACACAGGACCCATGGTCGGTAAGTCCATAAAGGAACCCCATTCCTACCTACGCCGTCTAACCCCGCATCAGGAGGCATCATTGGCGGATTAGCCGCTCTCGTCATCCTCGCACTCGGAGGGTTCTACATCATCCGCCGCCGAACCGCACCCCGATCTCAAAAAGAGCGGCCTGTCGATCTCCTTCAAGGCGATCCTGACGACAACGAGCCCCCTCCCAACGCCGAACTTCTGCAGTACTATCGTCCAGAGCCTTTCCTTGCCACGGCACCCACAGAAGTCTCCTCCGCCTACGCACAAGAAGACGGCGGACGCCGCTCAGTTGCAGGGTCCAACTTGCGCTACGACTCCACGATGGACTCCCGCTACGGGACATCAGATCGGCGCCAGTCCGGTGTTACGACATTCTCAGATCCACGGTCCGCGACGCCAGAGCTTGATGGAGCTACTGCGCCATCTGGGTCTACGGCCGGGATGACGAACTCGCGCAAGTCGCCTATGCCAAGACAATTGAGACCCATTAATATCATACAGCATGAGGATGCTGGTCTGAGCAACGCAGACGACGGTGAGCAGCCAGAGACTATAGAGCTTCCTCCTGCGTACACCAATATTCGAAGAACTTCATGAGGTGGACTGATGACCTCTCATCCCTTCCTTCGTTGTCTTATGTCTTACTTAAACTTTCCCTTATCTTCGATTCTTGCATATAGCTACGCTTGCGCTCCCGCCTTATGCCTCCGACTTTATTTTGCCCCGCCAACTATCTACGCTCTGGCCCTTAGGTACGTTGGGGTAGTGTACATTACGGTGATTGACACTTCGTACTCGTCCATGCCTTCGCCTTTGCCTTCGTTTTTGCTGCACTTTATCGGTCGATCCTTAGCATGATGACAGAAAAAAGAAAACGGACGCTAGCCGCAATATCAGTACTATAATGCCAGTTTGTTTCTATGTTACGCTGCCTTATGCGCGCACAAGCTATACATACATATGCATCGTGGGATACGGGTAGCTGGAGGCATCGAGGATCGAACATAACACCTCGCCGAGCACCCACTAGCACCTCTAAACCGGAACGTACATGCTAAAAAAGCAGAAATAGATCCGTGAACGATCACATCGACTGACCGAACAACAAGTACAAACCACTGTATGGCTATGCGGCTTCCTCTCGCTCTCTCAGTAGACTAATAGCCGCGTCCGTGGCTGCTCTGTACCCAGCCTGATACCCAAACCGCTCTACCAGTCGCTTCTCAACGTGCCGGGCATGCTCCAATTCCCCACCGAGAGCGAATCCCCTCAGAACATTGGTATGCGTGCCCAAGAGCATGTCAGAGGGACGACGCGGTACGTCCTGCTGAGGACTCTCCTCCCCATTATCTGCGCCGTTATTCGTCTCCAACTCGATCTCTTCCACCCGATCGAGGATGCGCAAGGCAATGGCCGGGTCACCATGTTGGGCGTACCCCCGTGCAATGATGCTCCACTGCACCATCTTTGGCTCGATTCCCAAACCGACCATATCCCTCAACACCTCCGACGCTTTCCATGGACTGTGCTTTGCCAACGGGATAATAAAGGGTGAGAAATGGGCATCGTTGAACATGACTGGGGGAAGCTGCAAGGCGATAGTCCCTTGCGACACTTCAGCTTCAGAGTCTTGCTGCCTGCTCTTTTTCACCAGCGTCAACAAAAGTGTATACAGCCCGTGTCGTTCTATCTTCGAGGAGAAGAACAAAACAGCCTCCCAAACGAGAGCCGCATCTTCTGCCGACGGCCAGAGCTTTTCCCTCGTCAGATAGGGGTCTCTCACTAGCCTCTTCGCGCTTTCTTCGCGTGCTTGTTGGCCCAGCGGCCCTCTGACGAGCGATATTGCCAGCTTTATTGGGATACCGACGGGATGGAAGAATCGGAAGAAGGCGAGGAGGACATGAATGTATTCTTTGCGCTGGCGGTGGTACAGCATCTCGGTAAGTGCCCAGATGCCGGTCGATTTTTTGGAGTGGCGATGGGCGAGGGCGCGGAGGAGGGTGAGAACACGGGTAGGAGAGCGAGGATGGGCGCTGGCGCTGGCGCTGGTGCGACTAAGGGCTTGATATGAGGTGATAAAGTTGATAATAGCGTACGGGGATGGCGGGGTGGTCGATCTGAGGGTATTACGGAGGAAGCGGAGGTGGGCTGCAAGGGTTGTAACATCGGTTGAACCCTCGCGGAATCCTCTTTCTCTGACGATCCTGTCCGGGGAGGTCTGGAGCGGCATAGACCATGAGGGGTATACGATGCGGATCTGGTCAATAGCGTATTGTTGGTTGGGCGCGTACCCCACGACGACCGATAGCGTACGGTCGGAAACTCGGATTCCGCGTGAGTGTGCAATGGAGATGAGTTGGAGGGCACCTTCTGCCCTGCCTGTTATTGCGGACGTTCTGACACCAACACTGTAAATGCCATGGAGATAGCATGTGGGATGTGGTATGCCTGTTCTGGAATGGTAATCCCTAGCTCTACCTTCCAATTCCTGCAAATACCTCTGCAGGACCGAGGGCCACGTAAAACGAGCAAGGTACGCGACGACTTGGTTAGCCGCTTTGCCCCCATAATACCCTTTTGAAGCAAGCACGAGACCAAAACGATATGCAAGCTGAAGATTAAGGTGTCCCAGAGAGTGAAAGATTCTGTCCCGGATAGCCGAGTATAAATCCAATCGTACATGGCGGTCAGGCAGCAGAGACAACCATTCTTCGAAAGAGTCTATACACCTTTGGGTGCTGTCCTCCGCCCGCTGCAGCTTGGGGATGACGTTCAGAGCCGCGCGGACGTACACGAAGTCATTAGTAATGGGAATATTGTGGGCTACCATCTCCTGGCGGAGAGCTTCGGCAGCCTGAAAGTTGCCTATGGAGACAAGAGACGCCAGGGTCTCGGAGGACGTGCGCGGGGTAGACGCTTGTGCGCCGGGCGTGGACACAGACGTGTATTGCTCCGACATATCCTCGAATACGGAGATGTCAGGATGAGTCGTGGGGTATGGCATTGTTGCGATCTCGAGAGAGGCTGGCGAGGGCGACTGGAGGGCGATGTTGAGGTGGCCACGGGCTTGGAGCCATAGTCGCGAAGGGGGGATGGTGCGGATTGCGAGTACCCAGGGAGCGTGTCCCACTAGCCATGTCGACATTTAGTATTGCTTCGTTGAAGGTGAGTGCAATCAATGCCAGGCTAGTACACTCGGCATGCTACATTGGGAAAATCGACCCACGACAGGGTTTTTGTAACCCCTCCACAAAAACAAAAAAAAAATAACAAGCACAAACAAACAATGCTTTTGTATGCTATTGTTTGCAGCTCTTTGGCGTAGCTTTGCGTCTGGATTGTACTTGCCATTCCAACAACTTACAAGCGAAATCGACCCCAGACCGCATTTCGAGTTAGTTTGGGCTTGTGACATGGACTCACCAAAACGTGCCGGATCGCCCTCCTCTTCCTCCGAATCAAAGCGCATAAAATTAACGGTCCCACCGAGCCAACAATCCCAAGGTGCTTCCCCAGTCGACCCCGAAAACGCACCAGGAAAGCGCTCAGAACTCGACCCCATCCAAGGCGGAGACATTGGGAACATACCGAACGAGCCTGACAGCGGCGGCAGTGGTGGAGAAACCAGTACGGGAGGGGTAAGGGTGTTGAAAGAGGGAGAAGGAGATGACGATGCGGCTGATGTGTCGATGGGTGAAGCAGCCGATGAAGAAGTCGAGTCTGGGGACGAGGGAGACGACGAAGACCCCGCACAGCTGGAAGCTACGCGGCTGAAGCTCGAGGAGCAGGCCAGGAAATATCTAGCAGCTCAAACCCACGACGTGATTATCCCGTCGTACTCGGCATGGTTCGATATGTCCACCATTCATCCTGTGGAACGACGTGCCCTCCCGGAGTTCTTCAATTCGCGGAATAGGTCCAAGACGCCCTCGATTTACAAGGATTATCGCGACTTTATGATCAATACGTATAGACTCAGGCCGACGGAGTATCTCACTGTCACGGCGTGCAGACGAAACCTTGCAGGCGACGTCTGTGCCATCATGCGAGTCCATGCATTCCTAGAGCAATGGGGACTTATAAACTACCAGGTGCATTCCACCTATTCTATCCGTCCGCTCCAATTAATGCCTTTTCTTAGATTGACCCAGAACAAAGACCTGCAGCACTCGCGCCTCCATTCACAGGACACTTCCGTGTCATCCTCGACACCCCTCGCGGCCTTCAATCTCTACACCCAGGCACGCGTCCTTCCGGTACTCACCCCGCCGCCAACGGCGTTTCGAAATCTCAAACATCATCCATCACCCTTGGGTCCAAGCCGACACCCGTCTCCCTTGAGCTACGCAACTCCATCTACCATACGACCTCCAAAGCCTCCCGAGAACTCAAACCTACCGAAGCAGCGACGCTCACCAATGGTCTTTCTGCGAATACCAAAGGGAACATGTCGTACCAATGCGACACCTGTGGTACAGACTGCACGGCATTACGGTATCACAGCCTTAAAGTGAAGGACTTTGAGCTCTGTGCGCCGTGTTACCTCGATGGACGTTTCCCCTCAACGATGTTCAGCGGGGACTTCGTGAAGCTGACCGTTGCGCCACCTGGCGTTGGACATGGTGCAGATGACGAGTGGACGGACCAAGAGGTGTTGCTGCTGCTAGAGGGTATAGAGATGCATGATGACGATTGGACTGCTATCGAGGATCATGTTGGGACGCGCACTGCACAGCAGTGCATACGGAAATTCCTCGCATTGCCCATCGAGGACCCGTACATAGTAGCGGAAGGAGATCAGGGACCGCTCAGATATGGAAGAATTCCGTTCGAACAAGCGGACAACCCTGTGATGAGCGTTGTCGCGTTCCTTGCTGGAGTGGTCAACCCCACCGTGGCTTCCGATGCTGCGAAGACCGCGATGCACGTTCTAACAGAGGACGCTTCCAAGGAAAACGACGGTGAACAACAAGCGACAGCAGATGGGGTAGATGAATGCGGGAACGCTGAGGGAGAGGCTATGCAAGAAGACGTCCTTGACGCGTCCTCCGCACCTCCAAAAACCGAAACTTCAAGTAAAACTGGAACCCCTGCCCTTCATGTGGATGATATGGCCGTCGACCAACCGTCCGTGCCTACCACTACACCCACCATAACCCGTCCACCCAAAATATCCCACTCCCATGTGGTTCGTGCCGCTGGCCTCGCTCTAAAATCATCCGCACGTTCTGCAGCGGCGCTTGCCGATGCAGAAGACGCATCGATTCGAAGCGCTCTCGCGTCACTCATCAAGCTGACGTTGACGAAACTGGAACTGAAGATGACCGCGTTCGAGGAGCTGGAAGAACTCCTTGAGGAAGAGCGCAAGGGTCTCGAGAGTGCACGGATGGCACTTGTCAACGAGCGGGTTAACCTGAAACGGATGTTGGATGGGGTGAGGGCCGAGCTCGGGAAGAACACTGGTGTGACAAGTCTTGGGACAACCGGTCAGGGAACTCCTGTTAACGAAGTGCAATCGGAGACGCCAATGGAAGGAGACTCGGGACCGGTGAGCGATGGGAATTTTGCGCAGCTGGGTTGATGACAGGCGCGTTGCTATGATTATTTCTGTTATGCAATTGTTGTTTGTTACTTGTCCTACTTGTACAAGTCTGATTAGACCGAAAGTTGTTAGCAGTTGCACTCGAGCTTGTTTCAGTGGGGTGGCCTGTTATCCCGATATATAAGTTAGCAGCAAGCTAAGGCTTCAGATCGTATTTCACCAATAGCAACAGCTGCATGCATCGAAGGACAGGTCCAGGCCATCAGTCTTTCATAATCAAGCATATATCGTTACTTAGATGAATATCTACTTCTAGGTATTCGCCCCTATGTACATGTGCATGCTGCACGTACAGTGCCCCGATATATGGACAGTATGCAGCAACTTGGTACAATGTATGTGATGGAGGTGAACTATCCGATATATTATGATGGACACAATCTGGGATTTTTCTTCTTACATGTAAACACGGACCAAATACATCAAGAACACTAATGAGCAATGCAAATCAAAGTCAAACATATATCGAAGCAATGTCAGCAGGAAGTTCTGCAACTACAGGCGCCCGAGTCATTCGTCAAAGCACACAACGACCAAATACAACTACACCAACAGCCATTCCCAAACATAGAGGAAGTAACAAGTACATCATCACCCTCACCCTCATATCAACCCCAATACTTTAAACAACAGTTGTAGGAACCTCCGTCCCACGTTCCACGTCCCTAGGAAGCGTCTCGCTCTCACTGCGAGAAGCGTTCAACGCAAGGTTGCGGCGGAAGCTTGAGCGCAGGGTGTTCATCATACCGCCAGGTGCGGGAATGGGAGTAGCGATGGCGGTGTTTGAAAGGGGATCACTTGTGACGACCGTGGTGGTGGTATAGTGATTGTTACCCTCCTCTCCGTCGTCTTCATGGTCACTGCCGCCTTCATGATCGGGATCGTCGATAGTAGAGAGGCGGTTGTCGTCGTCCGAGATGTCCTTGGAGGGAGGCGTTGCTGAGATGCGTAAAAGGGATGTGTATGCTGTAGGGAAGGGAAAGGAGGGGGGACAAAACACGTTAGCCAACCAAAGAGCATTGTACAACCCAAGCACTGACGTTGCCGACAAACAGGGCAGAACCACCCTTTAGCCTTACGTTTCCTACGAGGGTTAGAGGGAACGACGATGGGCGCCGCAGCTCCGTCCGTCGCAGCGCTCGTATTTGCATTGGTGCCGACTTCCGCAGCTGTCTCCGTTCCCGTGTTTGCAGCGGTGTTGTCTTCGGCATGCACGATGTTACCTCCCGCACCGAACTCGACCATGTTGATCGCACATTCTTTGCAAGCGACGAGGTGGCGGCACGGTAACAGGATAACTTCGCGCGGGGAGGAGAGACAGAGCAGACATTCCGAGGAAGGTTCGTCTTCCTGGACAGGCGCAGGTACAGCGGGAGAGGAAGTGGGTGGGTAGGTATGAGTATCTGTGGTTGCGGGAGATGCAACATGGGGTTGGGCCGGGGTAGTCGATTGAGAGGATAGACCGTAGATCTCGTGGAGATGGAAAGTGTGCGGTCCAATCTGAACGAGTTAGTTATAATGTGGCAGATGACAGGAAAGTGGCAGCTAACCGTTGCTTCACGTTTGACGACTTTGACGACCCATGCTCTTGCATCGTCTTCGTCTTCGGCGGGAGTGGTGCCCATGCGAACGATGTGGAGATAGTCGTTTGTTCGTTCACAGTTGTAACGTCAAGACCGTCGTCGTCCAACGCGGACAGTTGGATTGTGACTCTGACGCCCTCTAGCATGTCATCACTGCTCTCCCTTTCCTTCTCACCATGAGCGGACGGACTGGCAGCTTCAGCATCGACGACCGCTAACGCTGGACCGGATGCAGCCCGGTCGGTGCTACGCTTGCGAAAGTTGAAAGCTGTAAACCGCTTCCTCCCTCGGCCACTGTGAGCGTTAGTCGAGGATGCTGCTGAGGGACCTTCTGTGGGAGAATCTGCAGCAGCCTTCTCCGGAGGGGAAGTGGGAGAAGATTGTTCGGGCGGTGGAGACTGCTCAAACCTGCCGAGTTCCAATGTAGCGCCCTCCTCAAGCTTGAGGACTTTACCCGAAACCGCCATCGACGACGCTTTCGAATACAAGGATACGAGAGAAACCCCTGCTGTCGATGTTTTCGGCAAGGGGGTGATCAGCAGGTAGAATTACGTGAACATTGATTCTGCACTTTGGTGCGTCAGCAGTCGTACTCAAACTCTAAACCGTGGTGATGGTGGGAGTCTGCGATGTTCTGGATCGTCTCCAGGATCCACGGTGAGAGGGACCAAGCGAAGTGTGGGTCGCTTCAGATTAACCAAGGCTTGTAGGGTGGTAGTTGGCTGAGACGGCTGCTTTAAGGTCAGAGTTATTCGAAACGAAGGAAAAGAGTGCCATTGCGCACCTCTTTGCTATTGGCTATCCATGTCTTGATGACATCTGAGGAAAGACTGTCCGCAGCAGGCTGCTTTCCCATGTACTGTGCCCACTGCGGGGCGCTGTTGACGACGCCGATGTTGGGACCAAAGAGAGTCTCCTGTTTCTTGTCATTTCTGCTCGTGGTATCGTCGCCTATACCCATGTTAATGACGACTGCATCTTGAGTGGCAGTTCGCGCCATGGCAGTGGCAGTACGGGAAGTGCGGGTATTTGTGCGCGCCAGGAAAGGGGAAGCTTGTATACGGCGAGTCCGGTTCCAGGTGGAATACTGGTTATGATCTAGTGGATAAATAAAGGGAGAAGAGGAGATGATCAGATACAACGCATACGTATGATTCAATAAATATTGTGAGGGAGGGTACGTACACCAGGTAGAGATGGAAGCCATTGGGGGGAAGTACCGACGTCGATTGCAAATGAGATTTCCAGGTTCGTGGGAAAGTAAGCGAAGCCGAGCCTTTGCCGGCGGGAATCATGTCTTCATATCCTCATGCCATGAGAATGGCGGTCATAGCACTTATGTAAGTAAAGCTACTCTATTGGAGCTGCATAACGCATGGGTGTTATATTGCTTGATGTCTCATCTTGGGCGCGTGGTGGAAACAGTAATGAAAACAAAATAAAGGGAGACGACGGGTAACAATAGCCTATGCGATGAGCGATACAACCCCACCAGCTTCCTTGATTTTGGCCCTGTGAATCGCGTCAACATCCATACCAAAACATAAACGAAACCTGACACGCACTCTGCCTTCTGTGAGACGAAGCGTGCCTTCACGATAAATGGCAGTTTTGGTAGCCTAGAAGAGTTGTCAAACAAAGCCAATGCGATGGCAACCATTTACTCACTGTCCATTGCCCAAAACCTTTCCGTATCCATGTCGGAGGGTGTCAATGACAGGAACAATCTCAGAGTCCTCCGTTAATGCCTTCTTCTCATCTTCAGGAACAAGCGTCCAGAGCTTGTCAACGTTGATGATAGGCCGCCATTGTGAGTTCCGGGTCAAATGATATCGGCGCATACCAACTTTACCAAAGTAACCAGGGTGGTACTTATCGAAGTTGGTACTGGATACAGGAAGTGAGAATGATTGCCCCGTTAATTCTCCATGTCTCCATCAATATTAGCACCGAGGGCTACGTACCGGTGGTGGTGCATACCGCCAGCGAGACCTCGACCGCCAGGGTGTTTACGGTGCTTCCCAACACGCCCGTGACCGGCCGAGACATGGCCACGGTGCTTGCGAGTCTTCGAAAGGTGGGTCGGCATTTTCTACAGAGGTCGATCAGTAAACACGCTGATGTTGATGAGTGCATCCGGAGTATGTCTGAGCCATCCAGCAGCAAATCCCCATTATCCGCGAGCATACATATATTCCATCGAACGGGGTGGCCGTATGTATCGTCTCCTGGATGACAAGGAAAATGGGCGTGGACTAACCTTGAGGTGAGGGTGTCGATGTCGGGGACCTTGCCGCTACGTTTCTGCAGACAAGAGAATAACAAGCTTTTTCGGAGTTTGAATTTACAATTCTTGCCACACAGTCGCGACTTGCTCATATCACACAACCATTCGTTGAACACCATACGAACTTCAACACTTGGGCTCACACGAAGTACCTTGTAGGGGACCACTGCCATGAACGCCCCAAATCGATTTGAGTTGTATGTCCTCGAAGATGGCGAGAAGCCGTGCGTGTTTTTTTGCCTTTACTAGTTGCAAATAATCACTTTATCATGGTCTGAACTTCCTGTTCGTTGCTGTTGTTTGATCGCGTAGAGTGGAAGTAACAGAAGATACCAAAATTCCCAATGCTGCCACCTTCAAAATAGTCAAACAGGACCATACGTTGGGCAATATGTTAAGAGCGTATGTATTCCCTCCGTTTCCCACTTCCGTCCCCTCCACCTGGCTTCAGCAGCTCAATTCAGACTCATATTCCTTCCCCTTCCACATCTTCGTCCAAACAGCCAAGTCCTATCAATGCCCCAAGTCCTGTTCGCAGGCTACAAAGTCCCACACCCGCTTCATCCCTATTTCCTTCTCAAAATCCAGACAGACGGCACCGCAACACCACAAGCAATCCTTGAACAAGCATGTACGAAACTCATCGCTACCCTATCTTCTCTGGAGGCCAAATTCAAGCGTGAGTTCTCGTTCAAGGATGTCGAAGGTGCTGTACCCGAGGATCCATACGGGACAGCTGGTACAGGTGGACAGGGGTGGGGCCCCGGGAAGGATTATCTGGATTTCTAGATTGGCCATTTTTGTTTGTTATTTTTTGAGAATGTTGTCACCTGTATGTGTGTATTATCTCTATATAATTATCCCTCGCATTCATAATGAAAACCCGATAAAATCTAGGCTTTTGATCCAGCACCGCAGAAACTTCATGTCCTTCGTGATCAAACCACTCGAATCCGACGACCGTAACTTATGACCGTACCAAACAAAGTGCAATGTGTAATATGCGAATACTTAAGCATATATCCAAAGAGGTATGTATCATTGCAAGAGTCCGACTGTCCCGTTCCCGTTCCTCTTCCCGTTCCGTCCCTTCTCCACAAATCCTTCATAAACCCTTCCGTCCAGCCAACTTCGCTTTATTCTTAGCAGCCCTCCTCGCCTGTTTCTCCTGCCACGCTCGTTTCTTCTCCTGCGTCTGACTAACACCACCGCCCAGCCGTTCGTGTTCCTCAGCCATCCTCATACACGCATCAATACACTCCCCCATCTTGTGTTCAACGTGTTCTGAGTTGGCGCGCATTGGAGTAAAAGGATCCACAGTCCATTCAAAGTCGAATCCCCACCCACGGCGGATGGCGAGGGCCGCGTCTGGATCTGGATGACAGTGACCTTGATGATGTTGCTGTCCGTCCGAAATGAACGCGAGTGACTTGGGAGCAG
Organism: Melanogaster broomeanus; assembly: GCA_014904935.1. Lineage (NCBI taxonomy): Eukaryota > Fungi > Basidiomycota > Agaricomycetes > Boletales > Melanogastraceae > Melanogaster > Melanogaster broomeanus. The sequence continues at coordinate 342,040 of MU123718.1, read as the reverse complement.
AGGCAGAAATCAAGCCGCCTTCTTTTCGCCACCATTCAACAAACCATTTGGCAGCTCGACAGGTGTCCAAGTCACCGCCTCGTAAGCGCATGCTCAGTCGTGAGGCCATTTGGTCTAGGAAAATATCGATATTTGTTGTCGGTTCGGAGCCTGGTGGCAGGAGTTTTAAGTAGGCCGGGGCTAAGTGGGAGATAGAAATCCAACGGTAGCGGGTCAGAGGGACAGGATCAAAGCGAGGAAGATGACTCACAGACGGGGTCAAGAATGTTCAGTCTATATAACAAATAGTTGGCAAGAGCTTCCACGTCGTACAGGCTCTCTTTGATGCCGGCTGCATTTTTTTTTTTCAGTCCCGATTTCCACCTCATTTCTTACAGCCCTGGAAGCTTACCAATTAAAGCGAGTTTAACACCGCGCTCAGAGCCTTGTTCCCCTCTGCCGAGGAAGGGTAGCATGACACCAGGAGAATCATATGAATAAACTAATGGATTTTCAGATATTTTCAACCGGGTAGACAGAGTCCGCGTGTGGCCGGGTTGTGCAGATGTTTGTAAGGCTTTGGGCCTCCCTGCGAGGAACGTGCGAGGGAATTTAGTACAAGAGTGACAGAACGAGGAAAACTGTAAAAGGGAAAACGCGTACGACCGGCAATCCCAAAACTGCGGAGCGAGTTCAATAACGTTGATTTGCCAACGTTAGGCATGCCAACGACGAGCACGTTCATTTCCATCGCATGAGGGTTGGTTTTTGCTATATCTATAATTTCCCCCCACCAGAACCCATCAACGTCCGCTGTTGTAAAGCGGCAAGAGGGTAACATACTTACGAGCAACTCGCTCAGCGTTTTCATATCCCGAGGTTTATTGACCGACGCAAAGTGCACGATCTGGTCTGGAAAACGAGATGCCATAGCTTTGCGGAATGGCTTTTGGGGTCCATTTTAGGTGAAGAATGATTTGCGCCACGGAAACAAGACACACCTCCACTCCCCATTCAGGGACTAGGTCACGTTTGTTTAGGACGACAATGCGTTCGCATATCATACCTCCATATCCTGGTACGGCGGGGTGCGCGGCACCTGACGTTGATGGGGGCGCAATAACGGTAGAATCTCTACCCCTTTCTGCTCTCCACTTCCTTATCGCTCCTGTCAAAAAACAAAGTTGGTTAGACAAGATAGTGAGCCGAAATGGTTAACGGCGTAGGTCTGCTTCCTTAAACATATCATGCATCCTAATTGGTGCTACACCATTGTTAGAGCGTGCAGGCGTGAGATTATGGATTTTTTATTCGGCCGAGAACAGACAACCCATGGTCCGCACAAAGAGACTGCATCGGACAACATAAAAAATAAATCTTTATTCACCTTCTAAGTTCTGGTTGATGCTAGTGAGCGGAAGCCGAGCGTCTCTGAGCTCGAGGACAACATCTGTACGTGATAGCAATGCAGGCAATTGCTTGCTAAACCGATTCATATGACCAGGGAACCATGATGGTGGGGCTGGCAGGGCAGGAAATGGGATAGCAGAGAGCATGGGGACGCCCTGTGTAAGCAAAAATACGTCGAGGTTCTTGAGAAGGAAGTATATAGCGGCCTTTTTCCGACCTCTGTATGGATAGACCAAATGGCAGAGAACCTGAACGAGTAAGGTAGTCTGCAACAGTTGAGCTCCGCCTCACAGCATGAAAGCCAGGAATCAATAGCGTCGTTGGAAAGGGAAGCAGCTAGTGATGATTTACTGATGCCTTGAAACAACAATGCAAAGCGAAATACGTTGTTTGGCGCTATTGAATTCTAAAGCCTCCGCGCTATATTTGAGTCGCTGAGGTTGAACGTTGGATTTATAACTGAGAACTCAGTACTCATGCGTCACCCAGCGTCAATGCTCCCGACCTAGGTCGGCTCACTTACCGACAGTCTACAGAAGGCGACTGGCCTTCACCTGCCTGGTCGTCCCCATTCAACCATCCCCTAGTTATTCCAATAGAGAGCAGTTATTTATTCTGTCTAGAAATAGCGAGTTGTCGATGAGATGTTTGGGGAATACTCGTAACAGTAGGAATCGATAAGTAAAAGCGCAGCCTAAAGTGACACGAATAAAACAGAGGAAAACCAAGGACGAGAAATGACGAGTGATATATTGGGTGTGGTGTGACTGGTGTGGCGATCCGATGCGTGATGGGAGTTGTACAATCGGGCATGATAGCTATGGAAGAAAGCAACATGGGTGTGTTGAGAAGCTACGAATAATTGGCAAATTTTCTTTTTCAACGAAGTAATGTTAGACGCTGAAGACGAGATGAAGTGGCGGAAAGCGGTCAAGACGCAGGTCTGCAGATGCAAACGTGTTAATAGTATGTTCTACGGATTGACTGGACGGAAATAAATACTTACAGACTACACCCAACTATCCTTGCCGACCCCGATGGCATCAAAGCTCTTGCCGCTGCGAGTACGTCTCTCTTGTAGGATAGGGACGGCATCCAGATTAATCAACTTCTCTGATGGTGGTGGCGATCCCTCAACCCAACCTTTCCATCCCTTCTTGACAGCAACCCTCTTCTTCCGCTGTTGCGGGGAAGTAGCCACATCGGGGTCTACAGCGTGTGCATCGTCGTCGGGTGTGCGCGGACGCTTAGAAGATGTGCGGGATGTAGTAGACCAGTCGGACGGACCAGGGGTGGACCGCGGTGATGATGGTTCAGGGGGAGGCGTAACAGACACCGACTTTTGCATTGTGACGATATGTATTGTGGGGCGCTGGCTCGTCCCCCGGGCACGCCAGAAGGAAGAGGGCCGCACGGCGGGCACACTGTGGGTCTGGCTGGGTGCTGAAGGTGCGGGGAGTGCTGAAGCAGACCTGGTAGCAGTCTCCACTGTGGGCTTCTTCTCGGATACCTTCGCAGCAGCCTTCTTTTTCCTCTCCTTGTCACGTTCGTTTCTCTCCCGCTTTCTGCTCCTACGCATTTCCTCCTCCTTCTCTACTTCTTTGTAAGGCCCAACACCGTTTAGTAAGCTTGTCAAGACATCTCGGGGGGGGCGTAGATCGAAATCACCGGCTAGGACAGAAGTAGCGGTGCGGCGCTGTCGTTTATGGGCGTGTAATCCGGGAGAGTGGTGGGATATAACTAGAGACATAATTTGCAAGTGGCAGGAAGAGGGGGTGGGTATTGGAGACAAAAAGCACAGTGGAGTCGTGTTTGAAGCTCTTATGCTTGTGTAGCGTTACAGCACATGGATAAGCATCTACAAACAATAGTCGTTGATTCAATCCACATGCCATAACTATTATCGGAACCTGTAAAGTAAGTAATGGAAGCGTGGAAGCTTCCGTGAAAGAAGATACAAGAATCCACCAGAAAATACAAAACCAGTAAACCCTCCATGCATAGCCCTAAATATTATAATTGTATGGCGGGGAAAAATGACAACCACTGCCAGTCTCTAGATGCTGTAGCGCTGCTAGCGCGCACAGCAAAGCGCTGCGCCGTGTGGTCCAGGCGCTCCTTTTTTGTCAGGTCAAGGTAGCTTGGGAACGATCAAGGAACTGCTGGTCCGCCTTGTGTCCAAGCCAGCTCAAAAGTGGTATATCCCTGACCCATTTGGGCCTCCATTCATATGAAATCACTCTTCCGTGAATCCCCGTGAATCGAAATGATCATTCTAAAACTTGCTAACCAACTCGAGCTACAGGAGGTATAGCTTCCTTCAGAGCAGCGTAGCATTTTTCAATCTCCCGGTAAAAATATCCTCAGCGGCTCTTCTCAACGTTCCTCGCCAGTACTGCATCATTCCGGGAAAAAGTACCGTAGAATTTAAGTTAGGTACTTGGAAATATCTCCATTTTTTTCTACTAGGGTCAGTCTGATATATATATGGTGCTACAGCATGGCAAGGTGCTCGGTCGGATCCTTTGTCCTTGGTCAACGGACATCTTACCGGCGTTATTGCGGATGCCGTATTCACCGGGATACCTCTTGCACAACGGTCACCATTACTCGCGAGTCGCACAAGTCAAACAAGGGTGTCACTTGATTGATGTCAGTAACAGTCAGTTGGCCGTGATTGTACATGGACCACCAGCTTGAACGTAATTTGAGGATCGGCAGAAATTAAAACACCGTAGAAACTCGACAATAAAGCTATGGCGCAATTGCAAGCTGTATTGTCCACGGAACATACGGATTTTTGAACCAGTGCATTATTCAATCAGGTGGTATGACTGGGGCAGCAAATATGCCACACTTCTTGTCACCGAGTCACAGCTTCTTATCTCGAAACAGCAAGCACGTCGGTACGTATACTACCACCTGGTGAGTTCATTCATTTTCTATTGAATTACAGTTCTGTTTCCGCATGTCTTCGCTCACACGTGTCCTTGGCTCCTTGCTACTCCCCGAGCTTGTGGATACCGATCCGTCGGCAAAGATAGGTAACCAAATATTTCCTGACCACCTATTGCAGCTGGACGGTGAGTGCCCATGAACTTAAATAATGCCCTCTGAGTTCCGACTCCAAAAACAAACATCCATTTTGCGGATCCTTGTTAACGCCCATTATTGTTTTTCAGCACCGCGGCTGCATATACTCCCCCCTCCGTTCTGATGCATGAGGGTTTCCGCGGTGCCTGCGGCGGAAAGGCTCGAGGTAGGCCTATGTTTTCGGCTCCTGAACGCTGTAGGGGCGAGTATCGCACTGCATTCGATGGCCCACGACGAGCAGTCCGTGGCGTGATGTGGCTGCCATGACGAGGTGAACACCAGGACGTTTCATACCCAGTGGTAATAACTCACGATTCTACCCAGTAGCTTCCCCCCTCACGAACGTGACGTTGCGCCAGAATTCGAATAGTTCAAGGGACCCAAAGTCTGCTCATTACAAGCACCGCGGGCGAGTGGAGGGAAATCTGATGTTTGGCCCGTGTTTCGGATGGTCTGGCGTGCCTGGAGGTGCGCTAGTAATGGTATTTGGTTGCCGTTGTCACCCTCAGGCCGTTCACATGACAGTCCTTCTGCACGTGTCGCATTGGAGACAAAATCTACGGGACAATGATATATTTGAGCAGAAAAGTTAGGCAGCTTGAACGTCGACTCACTTACACGAGTGCAAGATAGCACCATAATGGACGACGGCCAAGAGTACTATCCCTGCAGTCATTCCGTGCTTTACCTGCAATTTGGCGGTCACCCTTTTTGGCTGGAATTAGCTTGTGACAACCCTCTGACATTCTTTCAATTCGTGACTGCCGAATTGCAGGTAGGTAGGGGATAATGACTCAGACGCGTACATATCTTAGGTTTGTCCAAGCCTCCAATGGACTATATGTAGGCATGCAGCTGAATTTGGGCAAAACATTCAAGAAAAATCAATTCCATTAGCCGACTTGAACGACTGACCTCGTCATTACTAGTGACGCGCTCTACCAACTGAGCTAAACGGGAGACGGCAAGTTGTCTCATCATACACATTTTAACCCCTCATGAAGCCACATCCGTGATAGCTACAAATGGTAACTTACTGTATGCGCATTTTTGGCGGTCTACGGTACACCATAAGTACTTGCTCCCAATAACTTAAACCCGACTGTCCAGTCACCCCTTACTTAAATACCACAGGAAGCACCTACGCCCCGCTCCTATACGCAGCAGCATACGGCAACGTGAGCTGCCACCACACGACCATCGCAAGTCCAAGCACACCATGGAATGTCCCCCAAAGGTTCTCAGGGATAATTTTCATCCTAATTTTTAATGGTAATAGCGTGAGCCCGAGAATAAAGCATAAACATGATAAAGGGAGAAACGACAAGGGAACGGGAACAGAAAGTGCAACGTACGTCTCAAACCAGGCACCGAATGTGAGTGGGATGAACCGTGGAGCTTGGAACAGGACAGTGGATGCTACGGTGTGGTATACACAGAACGCGATCGCGAGGGCGCGTTTTCCGGGGAGAAATTCTGTGTTTCGTGTGCTTGTAGTGATCTGGGACTCTCGCAATGTAATATTAACGTACCAGGCAAAGGGAACACAAGCACGCTTGCGAGACACGTTGCAGCGAGGATTGCTGCATACAACTGATGTATCGGGTAGTGTGAGCACAACGACACACATCTCATGCTGAATGTCAAGGGATACCTTCAACAGCACCACAGTGGTGTTCGTCATCTGCATGAAAGGCAATGACGTTGGAGAAAAGAAAGTCTGCACCACGAGAGGTGCTTCAAGTGCGACATGAAGCAAGAAGACTACCGATCTGCAAGAGCGTCAGACACTCGGCTTTTGATTCGCAAGCACTACTCACATAGGGCTGCGAGGGACTGGCTGAGACATGGCGGGAAAGAAAAAGCTGCTTGAAAATCAAACTTGCAAGCGCGCGAGTACCTATTCCTAACACATGGAACGAGTTACGTAATCGGGCTTATCTCCCCACCGTCGGACCAATCAGGTACAACTGACCCATACGTAGGCCCAGGATAGATCCGATCCTATCAGACATCAAGAAATTAAAAGGCACGACCATTGATAGAGTGAGTGAGTTGGCACAAAGGAATTGGCCATGGGATGTACATGTACAACCTGCGAGGCAACACACTGGCGCCTAGGCCTAGGCAGTGCAGAACAACGTCGACGGTCGTGATCGCCAGCTGGCATTGATTGGGTGGAAATGGATGGCAACACTGCCATCGTGCCGGCAAAATGGATACATATGGTAACATCCTACGACAGACAGGGGAATATGACCAGTTTTCACTGAGCCCGGCCACGGCGAGTCTTGTAGACGTTATAAACTTCCGTGCTATTCACGATGGATTTCACTAGGATGTTACGGTTGACATCAGACCCTGTGACATTTCCCTTTACTCCATCCCATTCCTTTCGGCGTCCAAGGTTCCTCAGCAGCGCAGGCAGCCTCAGGCGTGCGGGGGTACTACGCCATACCACAGAACCCATCACCAACAAGCATGCAGGGTTCGCAGGCAGCCTCCAACCCCTCCAGCCCCCCACAAAAATCTTCTTTTCTGCACAGTAACTTGCTGCCAGACAGAGGCGCGATCGCACAAGGTGTTGCTAGCGGTGCTATTGGCGGTGGTTATGGTCCATATTGTGTGCGTATTCCAATTATGCAGCATACCGGATGCAACCTTACGTCGCTTTCAGTACAATCTCTCCACGGCACGAGAAAACGTTTTTCAGAGCCACCCACGATTCAGCGCGGCTCCGTCAGAAGTCTCCTCCTTGGCTGGAGGCGAGACAATGCCCAGGGCACTTACAGCAAACTCATCGTCGATACCATTATATATATTGGATACGACAGATCCAGATCTGGACGACCCCCTTCACAACCCTGATCCCCTTCCAGACGCCGCTCTAGATAGCCCTTTTATGTTGTTCTCGGCTCGAGGATGGGCTAACACGTCAGCACTCTTTGTCCTCACGGTTGGCCTGTTAGCCCTCTTCACCGGTTATCCTGTAATTGACCACTACACCATACCCGAAAACACGACACCTGGATTCAACCTTGGTGGTGTAAACGCAACTGGCCAAGTGCCGAACCTTCCCGGCTTGCCAAGTGTTCTTGACAAAGATACACCAGCATCCGCACAACGTCGTACCGGTAGCGACGGGTATGCATACCAACTGGTGTTCAGTGACGAGTTCAACCAGGACGGGCGGACATTCTGGCCAGGCGATGATCCATATTGGGAAGCAGCTAATTTGCACTACTGGTAAGTTCCATGGAGGTGAGCGCAGAAGTAGAACTCAGGAGGAGTACTTTACAGGCCTACAGGTGACTTAGAGTGGTATGACCCTATGGTATGTCGTACTCTGATAAGATAGGATGGTCTTACATCCTCCTCTGAAGGCCATCACGACAAAAGACGGAAAGCTGGTTATTACCATCACCAAACAGCTAATCAATAACTTTAATTTCATGAGTGGTATGGTATTGACATGCATGAGGTTCCTGCTACTGAGCTGATTGTCAAGGTATGCTGACATCATGGAACAAGCTCTGCTTCACGACTGGGTACATCGAAGTTAGTGTCAGTATGCCAGGATCCCCTACGGTTCCGGGCTTTTGGCCTGGTAAGTGCCTTGCTTTCGTACGTTCTTCTGGTTTCTTATCACAGTTGTAGGCGTATGGACCATGGGCAACTTGGTACGTTCCACTCGTTTGGCCCTCATATTGATCTAACCAATTGGTTAGGGACGCGCTGGCTATGGTGGATCAACGGACGGTATGCACCTATGTGAAACGTACTGACAGAACGTTCATCCAGTTTTATTCATAGGCACCTGGCCGTACAGCTATGACAGCTGTGATCTGGGAACGCTTCCTAGCCAAACAAACAATGGCGTTCCAGCCGCAGCTGCGACGGGTGGTCTTGGTGGCCCACTGAGCTGCCAACCTGGTCAACGGCTGTCCGCCTGTACGTGTCCCGACTCTGACCATCCTGGTCCAATGGTGGGAAATAGCTATGTTGGCCGTGGTGTACCCGAAATCGATGTTCTGGAGACCCAGGTGGACGTCTCTACCTTCACAGGACAAGTTTCCCAAAGTTTTCAGACCGCACCTTGCAATTACAACTACAAATTCAACAACCAAACACCCTACACCACAATCAACAACCCATCGATCACCAAGTTGAACCCATATACCGGTAGCACTTACCAGCAAACTTTGTCTGCTGTGACTAACATCGATAGTCAAAACTATGGTGGACAACATTATGCTTCGTACGGGCTCGAATGGTGGTCAAACCCTAATGATCGGCCATCGGGGTACATCACTTGGTACAGCGAGAGCACACAGACGTGGAAATTGACCTCAGGCTCCATAGGTCCTGACGCGATCGCGCAGATCAGCGCACGGCTGATTCCTGAGGAACCGATGGTCAATTTGCTGATATCTCTTGACGGGATTGAATTTAGACTGATTTATTTGTAGTACATTATCTTCAACTTGGGATTAGCTCGTGAGCAGATCGTGTGGTAGTATAGACTATTACTGATCTAGCCTTCTTCCAGCCTCGTTCCAACAGCAAGACTTCGTGCATCTCCAACTCCCTAGCTCGATGTATATTGACTACGTCCGTGTATATCAGAGGGAAGGGTTGCAGAACGGGTTGACCTGCGATCCTCCCAATTATCCAACCTCAGCATATATCAATTCGTGAGCTCTTTATCCTAACCTACAGACTGCCTCTCCCTTACTCGGGTGTTTTAAGGCATCTGAATACGTATAGCAATCCCAATATTAGGACGTGGGAACAAGGTGGATACACCTTTCCGCCAAACAGGATGAGCACGACCTGTAGTTGACAACGTTGAACGTTGAACCCTCGTAGATAAATATAGTGCATACAATCAGCCAGTGTAACTGATATTTACAATCTTATTCCTCGCCATCATCACCGTCATCATCCCCAACTGAATGACCAAGACGAGGGTTGGTGGCTTCAACCGCATCCAAATCAACTTCCAAATCAATATCTTCCCCTCCCTGCAGCGTTTCTTCGCCCACAAAATCTCTCAACCTCAGGACCTCTCTTCTCAAGATCGCAATCTCTGTATCCCTGCGCTCCACACGTCCTTTGAGCGTTCTGAGAAAATCGTTACCACAGCGCAAGAGCTGTAGCTTGCTGACGCCTTTGTTAGGTCCATCACCTCCTGCCTTTGGTGGGCCACGCGGTGGCAGCGCCCCTGGAAGGATGGGTTCGTCCGGAAAATTGTCGTCTGAGGGCAGAGGAATAGGCGGCAGAAGGATGCGTAGATCGTCATATGCCGATTTGAGAGAGTCGCGACGTTTTTGTTCTGCGTCTTTGTGAGACTTTCGGGTGAGAGGCGTCTGTTGGGAGATAGCGGACGATCCAATGTTAAGCGAAGCGGGTGAACCAGCTGTTCGGGTGTCGGTTAGTTCACTCTTCTGCAATTGGAAAAAAAAGGAAAGAAAAAAAGAAAAAGAAAAAAAAAGCAGACGTATATCACCCACCTGGAAGAATCGGTTTGGGGCCTGGACTTATCAGCGGTAGACCAGACTTCCGAGAGCCCTTTGCCGCGGAGGTTGTCTCCTTAGGCTTGGCGGGTTCTTTACTCTTCTCAGGTCGAGGTGCTTGTGGTATTGGCGCCAGGCCGCTGCTAATACCCAGCCGGCCCAAGTTCATAATACTCGCCGGAGTCACGGGCGTGATACGAGTCTCCTCATGGGTAGGCACACCTGCGGTGTTTGTAGGCATTGATGAAGGATGAGAGGGTTTGGTACCAGGTGGAGCGGGTGGGGGCATGGAGAGATCCACCGGAGAAGGGGAGTCCGTCTCCGTCAAGGTACTATTTCTACGCCCTCGTGAAGAGCGTAAAAGGGGAGTGGACGTGGCAGACTTGACATTCCGAGGAGCTTTCGTGGAAGTTGCCATTGTTGGTGTTGTGCGTTTTCTGGACACCCGGGCACTATCGTCTCCGCTCGGTGAAGCTGCGCGCTTGTTAGATGGTCTGGTATGGGAGGGCTGCTGCTGATAGGCTTCCAACCATGGGCTGGTCAGTGGTGAGATGTCTATATCGAGATCAGAGGGAGAGGGAAGACCGAAAGAAGGGCTGGTGTGAAAGGCAATATTGGCTGGAGCAGAAGCAGACCCTGGGTGCCTCATATATTGATTTGAACCGGGGGGGTCTTGAGGGGAAGGGAGCGGCACGGTGTCTAAGCCGTGCGGATGATACATATCCTGTTGAGAGTTCTGGTACGAAGGATTCATACGAGTCAAGAAGTCGGGATTAGGGAGGGGCCGTATCTCAGTGGATGATACTGCAAAGAACATGGCGGTAAGAAGAGCAAGACCCATCTTCTGCATGAGACTTACAGGGAGTGGGGAGGCCGTTGAAGGAAGAAACCTGCTCACGCTGTGGATCGGGGTTACCATCATGTGTCGTGAGCGTCGTCTGCCCGCTGATAAGTGCCAGCTGGTGGAGAAGATTAGTTCTGAAATAAGAGCTCCCTCGCCACGGGTTGGTACCGGTTCCCGGCGAGGAGGTAGGTATACGAAAGCAACTTGCCTGTTGCTGAAATATCTGATTTTGGATCTGGTTTTGAAGCTGCTGGAGCTGATGAAGCTGCGTGAGCTTGTACTGCTGCTCGAGCAACATCTGGGGTGTAAGGGTAGCCGCAGAGGGTACCGTTGGGTGACTTGAATCCATGCCTTGCATGGACATCATTGCCATAAGATCCAGGGGCTGTTGATTGAAGGAGGTGCTATTCGATCCTGTGAAATTTGGGAGTGCAGAAGGCATACGTTGACCCGACAATTGTGGCCCGTTCAACATATCGTTCTGGCGAGTGTCTTGAGCGCGGTGTTGGTCTGCAGGTGGCTCTGGAACTTGAAACAGGAACGACAGGAAATCCTTCTGCTGCTGATCCTGCGAGCGGATCTGTTCCATCCTGCACCTGATATTCGGTGATTAGGTTGAGCTTGGGCGATACGGATGCCCGCGTTGAGTAGCAGGGCCCTCTGTGGGTGGAAGAGGGATGGATGGCAAAACAGCAAAACCTGGCAGGAGCTGTCGTTCACCGGTGAAGCCCGACCATATGGTTTCGATAAATTAGGGAAATCGGGTAAATCTTCGTTCACGTGATTCGGCGGTTGCTCCGGATGGCCATGCTCGCTGTTCCGTGGACTTGCCATAAGCAGAGAAGCAGAGACTGAATATGGTGAGAGCATCAAGTTCGCAACAAAACTACCTCAGCAGCCCAACTATTAGCTGCAGAGTCTCTAACAGATGTATGTCGATTCGCTCTAGACATTTCCCAAGAGATGCGTATTTGATGATTGGTCCTTGAACGGGAAATGTTGTTTGCATGTATTTGTAAGTAGCTAACACTGGGACTGCAGGATGTGTTGTCTAATAACTTACCACTGTACACCATCTCTGTATTCTTCAACTAATACTTATTGAAGCAAATGCAAGGCCAACCAAGACCTTCATCTCGAATAGCCACCTATCATAATGCAAAGAGCCAACTACTGGGTAACCAAGCAGGCCAAGTTCCCCCCGCATGGCGAGACCAAAAGCCAAATATAAAGGAGCAAGGTAGCAAGATCCTTCTTAGCCGGCTCCCACCGGACGTAGGTGAAGTGGAAGTAGAGGTAAGAATGAATATGAACCTTGGAGTATAAGCCGGAGTACTTTGGACTCAGACGCGTTTTGTCTTTAGGAGTTGTTCAGGAAGACCGTCGGTCCTTTAACAGAGGCATTCTTGATCTACAACTCGCAAGGGCGTTCAAAAGGAATGGCAGTCGTGTCTTTCCAGCGCTCAGGCGATGCTGCAGTTGCTCGGGCCAAGTATGATGGCAAATTCATCGATGGTAGTAAGTGTACGATGTCAATGCCCACCATGAGCCACCTCCTATATATTTCTCAGGACGACCTATAAAGATTGAGATTGTGGTGGACTCGAACAACGCGGTCGTAAAACCCCCTCCTGCGCAAAAGCAGCCATCCCTGTTAAGCCGTCTCGGTGGTATGGTTGCCACAAACACTGCCCATGCTATCCCAGCACAGAACCACACACCAAACGGCAACCCTGCTGCAACTTCGTAAGTACATGCGTTGTACCTGCAGATTTCTTTACACGCATGCCTTTTCGTGTAGTCCACGAAAACTACCTGCTCCTCGAGCAGCGCGCAGCGCGCCCGTAGCTGTTGTGCCACGGCGCCGCTACCAGAAGGGGCCTCGACGCCTCAAGAAGACGCTTGACCAGCTTAATCGGGAGATGGAGGAATACAGAGCAGGGATGGACACGCGCACGCTAAATGGAGAGTGAGCGTCGACGACCGCATCCTGTTTTGCGGTAGCTCAATCTAGGAGGAGTTGTTATACTATCACTTGCGGTGCATACCTAATGTCATGCTTCGGGCCACTCAATTTGCTTAATCCAACCTACACACTGCGTCAATTTACTTGAGCGGCTGCACAGGGGTCATTACGTAATTACTGTACTCCGTCTGGAACTTGAAAGCTAGCGATCGGTCCCGCTGCCTCCCACAGCCACCGTTCTGCATCAAGAGCCTCGACGAACAATATGGCAGCCCCTCTATACACCACCGCTTCGGGTTTACTTTTCCATGCTGGTAAAATCCTGATTCTGACTGTTGGCCTTCCCGCACGAGGCAAAACACACATCTCACGCGCCCTCGAACGATATCTACGATGGATGGGTGTCAAGACACAAGTAGTATCCCTCGGCGATTATCGTCGCAAGACTCTTGGCGGCGCCCAGAAGCTCCCTCCTGATTATTTCACTCTTGGTGAGCGATCTTATTCGTGGTTACTCGCGGTTGTGATAACGTAGTATACTGCAGGGGAAAAGAGTCCAGAGACGATGGCCCTCCGCAAGATGGTATCTGATGGTTGCGAGAAACTTATATGGGACTTCTTCGAAGCAGGCGGACAAGTGGTCATCTACGATGCAAACAACGGAACGAAGAACAATCGCCAAACTCTGGCTGAGAAATTCGACAAGGCGGGAATCCATGTGATCATGCTAGGCAAGCGTCTTCACAGAAATGAGGTGTGATGTCTCACAATGATGCACTCGTTAGAATCCATATGCGATAATAAAGAAATCATTGAAAACAACATCCGAAATGTCAAGATCTCCTCACCTGATGTGAGTCCGATGCCGCTTTACCCTTCCGAATCAATGCACTGATCCTTTGAGTTGGTCAGTACAGTGGATGGAACCCTGATCAAGCCGTTGACGATTACTACGGTCGCATCCGAGATAGGGAGATGTCTTACGAGACAATCACTGAGACGAGTTGGCCGTTTATCCGTATATTCAATGTAAGGAATTGAGGGCTCAGCGTCTGAGATTGGTGCTGACCACGTCCAGGTTGGAGAGAAAATTATGGTGAACGTGAGTATCTGTACCCTCGCTGAGGTTGTTTGATCTTATTCTCGCCAGAATATCCGAGGATACCTACAGGTCAGCAGCTTTCGATCCATCTTCTAGCCAGAAGGATAACTGTCGCAATATATAGTCACGAATTGTGTTCTTCCTCATGAATATCCATAATCGATTCCGTATGATTTACTTCGCACGCGTAAGATCCCAGCCCCGCCTTTCAATCTGATGCCGTTTGCTGATACCAGATTGGAACGACGGACAGTCAGGCCAATCGCTCATTGAGCATTCCTACAAGGCCGATTCGGACCTTTCTCCCGCTGGCTGGGAGTACGCGGAGAGGCTCAAGGAGTTCGTCACCGAGAGGCGGGCAAAGTCTTTGGAGCAGCGCGGCTACAACCCCAATGATCGAAGACTAGTGGTGCGCAAGGCGTCCTCGCTTCCTATTTAAGATTACTGAACAGCCATAGATTTGGACATCGACACGTCGCCGTGCCCATCACACCGCTTGGCCATTCCTCACGTCTCCACAAGCGTCATACACGTCTCACCCCCCTGCTTCAAACCAGTCAAGCACATTGGACGGATTGGCCCAGTCCAAGGAATCTGCACCCAAGCTGAACGTCAAGGTTATTGAGAAACCCCAAATGTCGGAGATAAATCCCGGCGTCTGGGATGGCCTCGATCCTGACCAAGCTCGACAGTTCTACCCCGAGGAATGGGCTCGGTTTGTGAAGGACCCGTATTCATTCCGTGCACCACGCGCAGAAAGCTATCACGATTTGTCAGGTACGTCCATAATTACATACAGAAGATAAGACTCCAGAGTAACATCGCCAATCATTAAAGTGCGCCTGGAGCCTGTCCTCATCGAATTAGAACGTGAGAAGGAGGACCTTCTTATTATTGGCCATTCATCTGTTATACGGTGTTTACTTTCATACCTCATCGGTCTACCCGCTTCCGAAATACCGGCTATCGAGATTGCTCGGGGTGATCTGCTCGAGGTAGTGCCGACGTCGTACGGCGTACGTAGCCAGGCGTTCCACTTCTGGGACGGTCCGGGTCGACGAGTCGTCACGGACGAAGGCGAAGTTGACCTAGGGTGTCTGTCGCACAGGGACGAGACCAACTTCTATGAGAATTATGCAGAGGATACCAAGGGGAAGAAGAGGGTTACGACCCTTGATATAGCTTCCTTGACGAATATTGTGGATAATTGCAACTTCCCACAACAGACAGAGAATCTGTAGTATGCTGTACTATATACGTATATACTTCGTTACGATGTTTGGTTTGTTGAACTCTGAAGGATCTGCCTGCCTTTCTTGGAATCAAACGCTCGGTGTTTGTGTGTCCCCCTCCCAGTGGTCCTCTACATTACCTTCGCCTGTCACTTGTCTAAGAGGATGCCATGGTACTCACCACCAAGTCGTCGAGAAATTTCTCTTGCCCTCTTCTCTATCACTATATTTACCCTCTTCTATAATCTTGAAACCTCGTTCTCGCACTTCGGGTTTAGTCAAGAAGAAGTGGCAGTTGCTTCTCAAGTAGGTGGTACAAACTCAACTCCGGGTAGCTGGAGAGATCACTGGGAGACGGAGATATATGGAGATTGGACTTGGGAGGAACAACAGGTTGCGAAAAATGCGCAGAGGAACCGAGTAAAGGAAGCCAAGTCTGGGGCATCTGTGTCACTACGGCCGCAGCTTTTCGGAACTGTGGGTGTAAATGATGGGTTTGTGGACTGGGGAGATGAAATACCGACGACATCCTTGATCGAGCATGTCCCAGGTAAGCTTCAGGTCGCCGTGTCTTCTGTCGCTCTCAACCGTCGCAGGGTATAGCATCATGGATAACGTTTTCATGCTCAACGGCACTGTTTTCATCGTAACGGACGATCCATTGTTTCCGCCTCTAGGCTCTATTGCATCGTCCAGCCAGAATCCGCACGAGCTTCCGGAAGCTTCTGATTGGCAAATACTATCAAGTAACCAAGCAAGAGAGATGTTAGGAAAGTATGGTGGTCTGTGAGTATCTTCGATCCTATGCTTGACCAATGGCTTAAAATACTCCCAGGATTCACGGTGTTAGCTGGCTAGTAACTGAGGCATCACCGAGTTTGTTCTTTCGCTTGACAGCGTGGTTTTCTTACTTACCCCACAAACAGGCAACTATACACTGTTTTCCCTCTGGCGTACATATAGCTCACTTAATGCGTCGATATCGGGTTCGGAAACAATTACACTCCCTCCTCCTCGGCGGATCTTCTATCCGAATATACTCCCCTTCACAGGGGAGAGACCAGAAGTCAACGGGCCCATCATCCTCCGTCATCGTTCCCCAAGCGGGTTCCATCCATTCCATCCCAAGGCTGCATTTCCCACGCTTGGCTTGATGTACAAAGAAGATTGGGAAGACTATGCCTTCATGCATGTGCCGTTCGTGATGAGACGATTGGTTGTGGCTGATCAAGGCGCGGCACGCCGTTCGAGAGGAGATGTGCCTTCTTTTGCCATTCCCCTGGTCGAACTGGAAGCGTCGAAGCAATGGTGGGAGCCAATCCGGCTCAACATGGCTCGTTTCCTGAATCTCGTCGATCAGGCCCCGAAGCAATCACAGAGGTCGGAGACGAAGATGGTGATTACATACCTCTCCCGTCAAGACGCTGCAACTGGACCAAAATTAAGGAATTCAGACCACAAGGCATTGGTCAAGGAGCTCAACAATCTTGGGAATGGGTACACCGTTTATATAATTCCTTCAGAAGCACCTTGGACACAACGAATGAGTGCGATCGCACAGTCCACGGTAAGACACGTACATTTACATCCCATTGTAACCCCCCAATAATCGTCGTTTCCTTAAGACTCTAATTGGTGTTCATGGGGAACACCTTGCGGATAGTGTCTACATGGTACCTTCCTCGCATTCTAGTCTTATGGAGATATTCCCTGAGGGCATATTCACCCGTGACGCTGAAATTTCGATGACCGCTCTTGGCATTAGCTACTTCGCGTGGTGGAAGGCACAGTGAGTCTTTTGTCATACCCAGTGCCTCAACACCTTAACGCTTGTCAGACAACATGGCAATAACGACCTTCCTCCCGTCATCCCACCCACTGAATCGCAAAATAATGACATATCAATTGACGCATCTGCCCTTGTGAATGCTGTCCGCCGCATCTCATGATGGTCTCCCGCTTTATCCGTGTCACCGTCCCTTTTGCTACCATATCTATGTCTACCTGCATCCCATGGGAGCTTGTGTTAAAGCTTTCGTAATAGGCCGCCTTCATGTCAAGCCCTATTCGCCGCCACAATATTTTGGAAGGACGCACACTTTAGTTTGGCAACTCTGAGGTACATCGTATACAGAAGGAGATCCTCGTTCCGTAATGATGTATCCCACTGTATCACCGATCAGTATATCTTGGACTTTGCTCTCGCTGCTATGTCCTAACGCCTCTGGTGGGAGTCCAGAACAACGTGAAGAAAGAAGCTTGTTGAATGGACGATCGTCCACCACGTGTGGAACTCTACTCGCGACGACAAGGATATTCCACTCTCGGACTCAGCACACACGACGACATGGATAGGTAAATCACGGCTAACGCATATATTTCTCAGGGCGATCACCATTTTGTATCTTTGGCTCGACTGCCAACGTATTAAGCTCGGAAAACATTGTTGCAAACCCCTTACAAATAGAGGACGTGGACACTGCAGGCTGGTCACCCGTCCGAGTCTTAGATTCCGGTGAAATGCTGCGACGTAACTTCCTTTTCTCATCAATTCATCGCCAGTCGGATCCGCTAGCAGACGTCGAGGGAGGTAGACGGAAATATGCGGTGACAGCTTGTTCTCGTCAGACCAAAGACCAAGAGGCCTTACACGACTCAATTCTTTCACGCTCACTTCACAGGGACGCATGTCCATATTGTTTTCTGCTAAACCTAAAATGAAGGCTATCGTTCCAACCCTTACCAGGATTGCCCTTCCGTGGGTTTTTCCTATGCAGAACGGAGGCAACGGCAAGGTTAGACGAAAAGAAATTGTGAATTGAGCTCCTTACAATGAATCACATACCCCCGGTCCACTCCTCTTTGATGGGGATAGTAACACCATATTACTATTAATCCGCTCGATGTGAGCCCTTGTTGGGAACCAGAGCCCAGAGGAACGTCATGAATGCCATCATCGCAACTAGCCTGTGTGCAGTTCGTCATGACAGATATAGCGACAGCAATAAACAATCTTACAGAGGCTGTAGGGCGCGAATGCTCGAGCGTGAAGCAATTGCCCCCGTCATGAAGGGTAACACGGCCGAGCCAGCCTGACCAAACCCAGCTATCCATCCTATCGAACCTAACGTCATTTTTTCGTGAGCGATCAGCCCGGCGGTGATTCCAGGACAATGTTACCTGTCAGAAGCCAGGAAGGCACTATTCGTCCAGCCTGGTTCATCGTGATCGGGTACATAGGACCCAATAAAACACCAACAATGGATACACACACAGCATCGCCGATGAGCGAGGGTACTAGCCACACAACCAACTCGAAGCCTATGGCAAAAAGTGCATATATAAACAATACCCTTCGTTCGCCAACCTGCACGTGTTACGTTGTGACAGCTTAATTGAGCGATCTTCACGAAGACTCACCTTCCGGTTGACCCATAGCAAGGCAACACGGCCAGTCATAAGACCTGCACATCGGATTCTCAGTAGCGTGGACTGGACTCCCGAGATGCAACGTACCGCCAAAGAATCCTGAAGATATATATCCAGATGACGGGCCGCCGCCGCGGATGTTTATGATATACGTCACGATCCACCCTGGATTTCGTCGTGAATCCAAACAGGTACAAGGAAGTGTTACGCAATGCATACCTCCGATGGTAACCTCCACACCTACATAGACAAGAATAAATACAGCAAGAAGCTGTACGTCCTTTGATACAACTATCTGTCTAAAGTTGCTGCGTTCGCTGGTGTTCTGCTCGCCTCCTGGCTGCCCGATCTGAGCCAGGCACTCTTTGGGAGATGTGAACATTCATCACGAGTCGAGAAACAGTCTCAGCGACTAACCATCCTGGCTCTTTAAGCCAAAGACTACGATCAAAAAAAAGGTGTTTATGGCTGCGACACCTAAAGAGACGAGATAATGGAAGGACCAATGCGGAAGCTGAGCAAACTGAGTAGCGACAAGCGGAGACGACAACGCGCCAGCGCCTAATAAGTTTCTTTGTGAGCCAGCTTCAAATAACGCACAACCCCGCGTACCGTAAGCCTAGATTTATTTACTCAGCTATACTCTACCTACACAGAACTAAACACGTGAACGTACCGCGTGTAAGAGCCCCATCTTAGCTTCTGCGTTGTCCGCGATGCTAGCGACGAACCCGTTTGCTTGAGCATCCTGAAAGACGTAGTCAAATTGAGCCATAAAGACCACCAAGCGCGGCGCAGACCTGCAAAACCATGCCCATCCCATTGATGACGTATCCCAGCACGAACGCCGGAAATGGCGGGGCTGCAGCTGCGATGCTATAGCCGATGACTTGAAGAGTGGATCCTAGAGGAGTGAAACAGTGAAAAGGAATGAGCTTATTGTCTGAACAAAATACACCAGACAAACGCCCGACATACCTAGCACGATGACCTAAAGGGCAGCGCCTCCGCCAGTCAGCCTGTTGTTACCTAACTGAATGCATACTTAGTGACCTTGCCGAAACCGTATCTATCGTTTAATAGGACGTTGGCGAACGCTCCAGTTAAAAAGCCCTTGCACTTGATCAACGATTGTCACCAATTGTAAAAGATGCAGCAACTAACAACGCAGGCGAAGACGAAGATCAGGGATACCACTGCGAAGTTAACCTGTCCGCATTTTGTAAACGGCAAGTTCGAATGCAACGAGGCAGGGGGGTGGACTCACGTTATACACTTTCTGTATGCGAGGCAGCAAAGGACCCGTTGTGCCATCGTTCCAACCTGCGAGATACAAGGTCCAACAGAGTGCTGCGAACTGAATGCGCGCACGCAGACGTTGAGCCTCAGTCTGGCCCTTCGAACTGACGGAAGGTGTCCCATTGGGTCCACTGGCACTGTCTGGAGCCTGAGGGACCTTTCGTCGAATGTCCTCCAATTCAAACTCCACACTGCCGGTACCAGTGTGGGGATTATCACCACTGGATCGTCGGGCTGTTGGATGCCTTGGGTTAGTCCCTTCTACAGAGCTGGCGACCTGCATTCTTGGAGGATTTCAAGTTCGCAGGCCCGTGTACCCACAAATCATGATATTTATATACAGTTGCGTAACGAGAGGGAAAGGTCGTGCACACTCGATCGATTGCAAGTCACGAGAGCGGAAGTCTGCACAGCATGACGGGTGGACAATAGGCACCGAGGTACAGATCTACAATTGCGCACAAAGTGATCCTTGCAATGATTGCGGTCCTAATTTATGTTAGTCTCCACGGTACTAGTACTACTTGCTACCACTAGTAGCTCACTCGCAGTCTGAGCCACCCAAGCCGACCCCCAAAACGGTCGAGCAACGTTTGCCTCTTGTCTCGCGTGCATTAATTACCCAGTATTATTATGTAATAACCGGTGTGAATCCATTCGCGGGCCGCCTTCAGCTTACCCTCCCATGCACTGGAGATAAGCTTGTCAATTCGTTCTTTCGAAGTTATATGTAGTAGCGTAATTCCAACGAAATGAAAGGACGGAAAGAAGAAAAAAGAAGTCGTAATATCAGTCCCATCGTACCATCTGCACCCACCAACTCAACCACGCACCCGACTTACTCCCTCCATCTAATAGTTATTAGCTCCATTAACCTTATCCTTGAGCTGCGAAATGAACTGCTGATAACTCGGTAACACATCCGCACGATCTTGGATGAGGCAGCTGAGCGCCCAGAGACGTAATGGTGGTTCGCCATCCTCTTTGACGACGTATAGGTGGGGATAATAAACCCCCCTGCGCATCTCGCGTGTTTTTTGGACGATAGCGTTAACTCGCTGCGAGAACGGGTTGTCCAGGACCGGGAGTGTCAGCTGCAAATTGTAAGAGCAAGAGCGATCAGTAACAATTCTCTGCCCTGCGTTGGGCTCGAGCATGAAGAGAACAGGACACCTACTTTACCACCACGCAAAAGCTCGTAATTAGGCAGATTGAACACGTCCATGACAAGTTGTGGCACTGCATCTCGGCCGATCCACAGGAAGATGGTCTGACCATCTTCTATAAGGAAAAGTCCGTGTCGTTCCAGACGTTCCGAAGTCAAGGGCAGCGGAGGCGGCATGATGACACCGTTCTCACCCACCGTACCCGCCTGCTATAAGGTCAGTGATATTCCAAATCGCAATGCAAAATTGCCGCACCTCGGGAGGCATGTTATGCAGTGAGTAAAATGTTGGATAGATGTAGGGTACGAGTGTTTGAGACGGCAGTGAGGTAAGTAGGGCTTGGGCATGTGCTCTGAGATCAGCGGGGATCTGAGCACTTTGACGTATACCGACCTAGCAGAAGGAAATAACAACCTTCAGCACCAAGAAAGCAGATAGCATAAAACAAGTCAGTAACCCTCACATTCTTCAGTAATCCGAGAACCAAGACAGGAAGCATCTTCAAGTTCTCTGAAATAGCCAGCTGTGCACTGGCACCTGCCCCTGCAGCTGTCATGCTACTCTTGTAGGACGAGAGAATGTCCACCATGCGTTGCATGATAGCATCCCTGCTGTCCTCCAATTTGTGCGTAAGTGACCGCTCAACGGCCTTGTTCGCCAACAGTGTTGCAATGGCCACCTGATCTGCAGAAGCAAACACCTCCGACAGACTACTGGTAGTAGGCAGCGCAAGTGTGATGACACGGATCCGGCGTTCGCCATAGCAGGTAGTATGAAGCACTGCAGTCTGCATGACGACAAATGGTGCTGTGAGGGTGTCTTCAATCTGTATCTCGATGGCATATGATTGGTCCGTGGGAACTGCGGGCATCGCAAGAAGATCTGTAGACCTGACGAAAAAGTTTCCGTGGAATGAAGCCATCCGCAAACCTTGATCGACGCAGATAAGTTACCGTTGAATGAAAGACGAGAATCTGGTTTACCTTTCGAAGCGCGGACACGCATCACGGCTTCCAGCATAATCGGCATGGCAAGGACCTCACCAAACTCATGTGCAAACTTGACGGCATCTTCAGAACGAGATGCATTGAATGCAGGGTAGAAGAACGTCTGACCAGACGTGTAATGGGGAAGATACGCTATAAACGCAGATGAGCTTAGAACTGGATGGGTACAACAACACTCATACCAAGACTAGCAACATCCTGATATGCAGAGCTGAACAGGAACATGTCCACGGAAACTTGAGCTCGCGAGCACTCGATGGCGAATGTCTTGTAGAACGGCGACGCTGCTTGGAGTAAACCGGATTCCTGCTCGCAAGACATAAGAACAAATTTCGTCAGGATAGACAGTGGTTACTACCTTGGAGGTACCAAGAATCTTCGGGTCCTCGCGGTTCTTCAGGGCACCGGCTCCAATGCTAGGCAGTGAGGCAGACAACACGATAATTTTTCCTCCAATCGGGGCCTACATAGTCTCTGGTGAGCAACAGACCGATGACCTTATGTTGCAACGCACCATCAATTTCGAACCTGCTTGGAGGGCTGGACCAAGAGCACTGCCAACGGTGTGGTTATCTTGGAACATGTCGTTGATCCTGCCCAGGAGCAATTCTAGCGATGCTTTCGCTTCCGACAAATTGACGAGGAGGTCGGTCGGCTTGGGCAAAAAGACATCATCGACGTCCGATACCACCAGCATGGTGGTGGAATCAGTAGTGCCGGGCTGTATTACGCGCATGAGAGCTAGCGCCGCGAAAAGCCCGAGAGCAACTTACGGGCATTGAGAAGAAGTACAATGAAGTGTCGAACGCAATCAAAGCAACCTTCGTGCGTTCATCATCGTTAGGTATACGCTCCAAATTCTCCAAGATAGTGCGCGTGGCGGTAGCAACCATACCTATGCACGATTAACATCAACAAATCAACAAGATGTACGGATTCTCACCAGACTGAATGGCGGCATGACTGACGTCAATCAGGAAGACATACACCGCTGGCTGTGGTGGCCGAACCATGTACTCTGTCGGCGCAACAAACTCGACCACAGAGTGGTTCAGCTCATCACGAGCCCATCTATCACCAGGCTGGTTCCGAACTTGGTCCCAGTCAAAGAGTTGAGGGACTTCGTTTGACATGTTACACATGCAGCACCGCCAGCTATACCACAGAATCAGACCAACCTTCCCAGAATGAATCGCGGGCAACTCACCGGTTGCCTCCGTCAATGAACTGGACGTATGGGTTAATATAGGTCCTGCAACGTCTGCATCGCGCGATAACAGTGTCAGTGACCAATGGAACCTGCGACTCTCCTTCTCCCACTGTGCGGTAAGGGGTGATAACGAGACCAAGCGGTATTTTGGACTTGTTCAAGAGAGAAGAAGTGGTTGGTATTGCGTTCAGAGTACACCGCTGGTAGCTATAATCAGCATTCGCGTATGGTGACGTCGTGATGCACGAATTGGGAGGCAGCCGGATCTCCGGAGGGGGACGACTCAGTTCGCGTGGGTCGGGTGGGGACGTCAACAGATTAGTAGTATAAAGCTGCAGAGGTTTCTGTCCTATCCCCATCTGACCAATCTGATCTGCCAGCTGATTGACAGGCGCAGAAGGAGGATAATAGACAGGCTCTTGACCGAAACCGGGAGCGTTGATATACTGAGGCTCTTGTGGAGGCGCATGATACAGTGGCTGAGGGGGCTGCTGCTGCTGTGTCGCAAATTGTTGATCGGCAGCCAGGCCGGGAGTGAAAAGTTGACCACTGGGTACTGGCTGCTGCTGTTGGACTCCAAGGGCACCGTAGTTGGTCTCTGCGACAGCGTCACCGGTGCCATAATAGGCCTGTGTCTGTCCCGCGGCATACTGACGACGCTTTGTGTGTGCGTGGGTCGTCAGAGGCGGAGAAACCGAGGGTCCGTGCGCATCAATGGGAGCTGCCGGGACTTGTGCAGGGGGTTCCCATTGTGTCCTTCCGGTCGCGGGCTCTGTGGAAGGTCAGGACGCTGAATACGAGCATGATTTTGAGAGAAGCTAACCGATGAAGAGATATCTCTGGTTAACTGCATCCCTGCAATCTCAGTGTCAATGACTAGTTTACATGCTCGAAGAACGAGACTGTACCATTCTTCGGTCCAGCCTGGAGGCAGCTGTTGCGTTGGGGAGGCCATTGGACTGATGAACTATGAATTTCGCGAGTGGGTGGTATTTTGTGCAACAGAAGATTATTGTGACACGTAGCCAACACGTACAAACAACTGCCAAAACCGCCCATTTATCCATCACTTCCTCAAGCATTTTAACCAGTAAATAGGAACAGGTAGATACAACGAACCAGCAGCAGGGCCGCACTAGGGATACTTCACGTTTTTTTCGTCTCCTCCAGTCTTTTAAGCAAAACGCTGGTACACGTTTCTAGCGCTTTTGTCTCCTCGGCCATCGCATCCCCACACCCCGCCCAGCGGAATCTTCAAGTTTTCGTCAACGAGATAAACATACCCGATGTGCTTATTCGTCATGCCCACGGGGTCGCGAATGTACTCCATGTTCTGGTTTGACACCAAATACGTGGGATGCAACTCCTTTGGAACGGATTTGGCGATAGACGACATGAAGAGAGAAACAAGCCACGACTTAAAAACGTTTTCTTGCAAGTTGATCTGGACGTATTGGTATAACGGGTTTGACAAGTAGCGCTCATTCGTTGGTGACGCGAAACCCCTAGCGTGAATCTGATTTTTCGTTGAAGTCAGAGCAACGATAGCGCAAGTGGAAAATCTAGGTACCTCAGACATCTTTGTCGATAGCATGGCTATCACGGACACACGACCTTGACAGATGTCAGTGGTGTGCGTCCGGACGTGAGTGTCTAACCGTGAACCGGATAGGTTAGGGAAGTACAGGGCTTTCTGGGTATGAAAAATTAGTATAATACGGTATATTGAAGAACTACTTACATCCTCCCTAATCATCACCTTGGGTGCTATCCATGTTTTTCCACCATGATACCGAGTAGCATGCAGATCGTTAAAGTACCCTTTAGTGGCTTCATTTATTCTGGCAGCCGATGAACAGAAGTAGATCGACCTATGAGTTGCGACTCACAAATGTCTGCGCTGCTGGAGCCGAACACCATCGTCCAAATGCTCCATCAGCGTATCGTCCCATGTCTTGGTATGTGCTACTGGCCTATCCTTCACACCGAGAGGCCTGTGCAGAAGCGAAAGTGGTGGGTGACGTGCGTCGGCAGGAGTCGTGTCTCGCTTATGAGACGCCTTTTCCGCACGATCACTACTGCTCCATGACGAACTCCACCGACCGAATGAGCCATGTCGCTGAACGAATATCTGGAGGGTGGTCGGGCACCTCCGTGGAAGATGAACAGACATTTCGGGGACGAACGAAGTACCAGAATGGACATATCCAAATCAGGGATAGGTGTACATCACGTGATCCGTGTATATATGACGCGTGTTGCCACATGCTTTGTTGATTGATCACTCTTGACTTCAAACCACCACCAGCCTTCTGTGTATCCATCACTGCTGCTCGTACATTTGTAAAATACAAACATGGTTCGTCGATATTCATACGTTGTGATGGAAGCACGTCTCACATATTCATTTTTTCTAGTCTGGAAAAGGTACAGCATCCTGCAATTAGTCACGATAAGGCAGGGGGCTAACACAGCGACATTTGCAGGCAAAGCTGGAAAATCCTCTGGTGGAAAGGCTGGCGCTGAGGGCAAGACTCAATCACGTTCTGCCAAGGCCGGTCTTCAGTTCCCCGTCGGTCGTGTACACCGTCTCTTGAAAAAGGGCAACTATGCCCAGCGTGTCGGTGCCGGTGCACCAGGTACGAGTCACTGTTCAGCTATCAGTCGGTCGTCGGTAGCTGATGTGTTTGAAAAGTCTATCTTGCTGCGGTCCTGGAATATCTTGCTGCTGAAATTCTCGAGCTCGCAGGAAATGCCGCTCGTGATAACAAGGTATGAGGACGCTTTTGATATTGAAACCTGACTCATGATATCTTCAGAAACAACGTATTGTCCCTCGTCACCTTCAGCTTGCTATTCGCAACGATGAGGAGTAAGTGTTACCTACCTTTATAAGGGACCTCGATTTAACTTCCACCAGATTGAATAGGCTCTTGGGCGACGTTGTTATCTCCCAGGGTGGTGTCGTTCCTTTCATCAACCCCGAGCTCTTGCCCAGCAAGACGAGGTTAGTATATTCGACTCTTCCCATTGAAATGGTGGTTGATTGTAGTGCTACAGCAAAGGAAAGAAGGAGGGTGTCAGTCAGGAAGTGTAGATGGCTCAAGATCTCTTTTCTTTTTCCACATGGGTTCGACATTTTTATTGCATTCTGTGTATCATGTATCTTTGGCGTCGTGCCTTGTAATACGTCTGGCATCCTATCAGGCGTGCTGAGAGGGTCATACCGTCACTTTAGTCACGCTTCTGCTAAGTTGACTAAGTTCTCAGCCAAGGTCGCAATACTTTTTTCTCAGTTACATTCAGAGGGAATTTCCAGACTGATAAGACAGCAATTTACAACTGACAATAATGTACTTGCAGAGGAATCTGCCCAGTGCAGATATGACGGTACAGATAGGAGCAAGATACCAAGACATAATAGTAGACCTACAGTACAATAAGTAGCTAGTGAAATCATGGGGCGTATGGTCTAGTCCTAGCATCGGGTGGATCTTCATACCCATTCATCTTCGCAGAACGTGAGGAGATACAGTCGGAGACATTATCAGAGCCTTCCACAGCTGTCTCCAAGACATCGGATTTCCCTACACCCGTAACATGGTTAGCGTATCAAGATCGCTAACAAAACGGCGAGGAATTAGACGCACCACATCCCTCTGCATGATACAGAACGCTCCAGAGAACTCTGGATGGCTGTAATTTTCTACTTCAACCCAGCCTTTGTACATAATTTTCCGCTTGTCATACCCGCCTACGCGGAGGCGAAATGCAACTCCTTGTCCTTCTACTGCAGGCGCATCTTTGTATTTGACTCCGAAGGAGTCCAGACTTTCTTTGATGAGATCAATTAAAATACCAGGGCCAATCGCCGTGTAGAAGCGCGTGAGATGAGGAGTATACCTTCTCCCGCTTTGTGTTTGGGACTAGAAGCGAGGGCGTTAGTTGTTAGAACTGGCGATGATTCTTGGCGGTCTTACGAAGAGTAGCAGCGACTGAGTGAACTGCGACTGAGCAGATAGCATGATGTCGTCTCCGTCCGCTTCTTGGTGTGTCCTTGACAGCAAGTATAGGTTAACGAGATCCCCTTTGAGCAGGAAGGATACCTACCCAATGCCTGAGACATCTGGATTGGCGTACGTCAAGTCACCATTGTCGCGTAACGACTGTGTGAGTTGCTCAGCCAGTACATGCACGCCTTGAGAGGCAAGTTGGCTCTGTCTGTGTCGTAGTGTGAGCTCGAGTGCTCTCTATTTGTTCGCCATATCACTTACCTTATGCACCAAGGATGGGCGTACACATCGGGAAGAGTCATACGCTTTTCAGGATCAACAGTGAGCAGGCCGCAAATAAGAGCTGTGGAAAAGTTTAGGGGTTGATGCAAAGCAGCCACGGTGCAACGCACATAGGACACTTGTCCCTAGGCGGTTCCACGGAACTTCGTTGAATATCTCCCCGGATAAATACCTGGAGAACTCTGGACTACGATCTGTGGGCTCGTCCCATGGAGTATCTGAGCGGCGGGATCGGAAACGGTTAGAATGGAGATATGTCTCAACACGTACTCCCGGCGAGAAGTGTGAAGAGGATAACTCCGATTCCCCAGGCATCGACAGGTTCTGCTTGGTACGGGGTGCCATAGTTCAACTACAATAACTTCAATGAGGCAGGCTTCCGTCTTGGCAGAAAGGCTACACATACCTCGGGGGCAACGTAAGGTAAACTGCCACAACGCTCGCTGAGAGGACGAGTCCTCCCGGTCTCTTTGAGCTTGTAGACCGCGGAAAGGCCAAAGTCAGATATCTTGAGGGTTCCCGCAGCATCGAGAAGCAAATTCTCGGGTTTGAGATCTCTGTGGCAAACCCCTTGTGCGTGAATGAAATCCTGTGTGAAGTTCAGTATCCATAAGGACGTGATAACTTCTGGAGATGACTTGCCATACCGTCCAGGAGCTGCTTGAAGTAGAGATGCGCAACGTCCTCTCCAGTGCCTACATCAGGAGCTATCGCAGGTTTTCAGAGCACCACACAACCACCATTTCAGCTGAACACGCACCAATCTTGTCGAATAGATCCCCTCCGGCGGCAAACTCGAGGAGCATGTAAATGCCAGGTATGTAGTGATGTTGATACTTTAGTTCCACCACCACGGCGCTGATGAATTCGAGTACATTTCGATGTTTCAGGGCAGCGTGGATTTTCATTTCCTTGTCTATAGTTTTGCGCTCTTTGTCTGTCGTTTCATCAGTGATGTGGATGAGTTTGCATGCTGCCACATGGTGGTTCTCGATATGCACTGCTCGAAATACACTGTGGTCATAACGTTCAATATAACTAAACAGACGTGACGTTTATAGTCAGAGACACTTCACCTAGAGAAACCACCACCACCGATCTGTTGGATGAGCTCATAACCTGTTCGTGCGATCAATCAAGTGGTCATGGTCACCATACAGCGCGTGCAAGCCAGATACTTACCAGAAACTTTAGGATACTTCATTATAAAGCTACAGGTTGAACATAAAGAGCATGTTACTCGATGGAAGTGTATCTACTTCCACTATGTAATGGACCTCGCGGTCCCGAAGTCACCGTGACTTCACGGTCAGACGCGATGTGACTAAGATCACGTGGTGTATGGGTATGTGACACTTCCTGGTTTGCCCATGTGAAGAAGTTAGAACTGTGAGGAAAATTAACGGCGTTTCGAATTGCACACCGAGCTCTGTAGTGGAACCTGACTACGGGGATCCCAGCGGTGTGTATGTGGACTTACAACAATCGAAACCGTCCTGTGAACACTTACAAAGTGCTAGGACTCGCACGAGCCGACATTTCTAACCATACATTTCGATGACATGTACGTGACTCTCCTTTCTATGAACCCTTGAAGCCACCAGCTGCTTGTTTGAGAACTCGTCTCACCTGGTTAACGTTGTTGAAGGTGCCGTAAGCATCCAGTACCTGGCATCCACGGGGATCAAAGAGTGAAGTACAGTCCCCGCGTAATTTGAAGACCATGATTGACTCTACATCGCCGCCGAATCTTTCTGCCGCACAGGACGCGGGAAACAGCTCGGCTCGCACACGTGCACACAGCAGACGCATCGGCCGCTCCAGTCATTTTGTGGCATTTTTGTCCCTGGCACCTATTCGCCTACCAACGCTACCTCTTTACTCTCCCTCGCGGACTCAGTCCGCCGTCATGATGAGCGCCTGTGCCTTGACGATGGTCAATGGAATAACATTTCTCCGTTGTCCAGCTGGTAATACGATTTTGATATTCTTAGTATCCACGGTACTCGAGTCACCGGCATTCATTTCCATCGCGTTACGATGAACAGCGTGGGTCGTATTTCTTGATCATTTGTGTAGACAGGAAAGTATAAAAACTGTCACCATTTGCTCAGGTAAAAACATTCCTCTGCGGATTCCTCACCTCCCTGACTCTTTTAACTCACAATGCTCGGTCTTTTCTCCACCCTCGTCCTGGCTGCTGCATCGGTCCTCCAGGGTTAGTTGCTGTTTTGCTTAGGTGTACCCGTCTCTCGTTCCTTATCTCCCCCTTGCAGCCGAGGCAGCTCTGCCTTCTAACTGCGACCGTAATGCCACTGTTGCTGCTGGCAATACATGTGACGGTATTTCTGCCCAATACAATGTCTCGACGTAAGTTGCTCGAGTACTCCAACTGTCGGAGTCTAGGACGAGGAACTCACCCGTTGTTGACCCATAGCTACCAGCTTGCGGCTGTGAACTCTGGAGTCATCGACCCTGCCTGTGACAACCTCTACGTTGGCGAGGTTAGGAATCATCTATAACCCTATTAGTTCTAGTACTGACTCCAACGCTTACAATCCAAAATAGGTCATCTGCCTTGGACTTACTGGTCAGGACTGTCAAACGACCTACGTCGCGCAGTCCGGGGACACTTGTGTTGGCATTGCGGGTTTCTACAACATCTCTGAGAACACACTTCTCACCAACAACCCCAACCTGAACCAGATTTGCACGAACCTTTACCCCAACGAGGTAAGATTCTTCGTTACATCATTACATGGATTTGCTGAGCATTCCTCACAGGTTTTGTGCGTCTCCAGCACGATCTATGTTAACTTGACCCAGAGTGCTTGAGAGAATTTCATGTCCATAAGCCAAGAGGGAGACTACACAGAACGAACTCAAAAAGAAATGTAGGTTTAACCTTATTCGCACGAGTAGCGGTGTAGGCATAGATGATACAAGTATATACGTATGTGTCTGGAGAGCATGGACAAATGCAGTCGATGGCATATTTCCACACATAGCAATAGAGAAGCTAGTACCCTATGTCTTGGAACGCGCTTCTGCAGCCCCGAGGAGATTCGCAACGACCGCACTACTCTCCTGAGTACGTTTAAGCTGCTCGTACAGCTGCTGAATGTTACGCGTCGTGTCAGCGATGAGCTGCTGCTCAGTTGGAGGATCAGGTTGGGCGCTCTGTGGATCTGATGGGGGAATGGGATATGCTCCGACGCCCGTTTGTCTCAGGAACTCTGCGAGAGTGCGGATTGCTTGATTCAGTGCTGTTAGTTCCGCTGTGGGGACTCGTCAGCCGAATCTTAACATCGACCTCTGTATTGAACCATCTGACCTTCCGTCTGCGCCGGATTGTTTCCCACTTGGTAGGCATTCTGACTGAAGAAGATGAGTGAGAACACAATGCTTCGTATTACCGGGGAAACCTACATCCCGTTCAAGGCACTCCGTGCAAGGAAGTTCACTCTTGACACGTGTTCCAATGATATTTGTACGTTCTGCTTGAACGTTTCAGGTGAGTTAGGATCTGCAAGAGTCGTTGGATTACTTGTTTCCTGGGATAAAAAGGATGAGGTATGTGAGAAGGTAGTGGACGGGATCGAAAGGGGGAATCCTGATGTAGACGATTGAGACCCAGAAGAAGTGAATGATTGCTGGGTTGAGCTCATTGCCATGTGTGAAGATATCGTCAAGTTCCCAGCGTAGCGCGCATGCCGCTGAAGCCTGCCAGGGATGGGTTCCAGTGTCGAGTTTGACCATGCGCGTGCCAATGCCCTCTGATCCTAACATCTACAAACAACTCGGGATACAAGTAGGTGTTGGGATCAAATATTTACAGTGGCGCCTTGATCGAACGAGCAAGATGCTTGTTTGTTAATGTTCCAATAACCTGACCACTGTCTCACCTATCCATCATGTCGGTCGTCCAGGCCCCCACCTCATATCTTCCTCCGATCGCAAAAATTGCGACCTTCTCACCCACACAACTGCTCGACGCCCTCTTGTATCTAAAGTCACTCTATCTTCCCGAGGTACGCGGCTCTCGCAGAAGACGCGTGTTCCTCGACTCCCTCGACGACAAATTAGCTCAAATTGGAGCCAACTCGCATCCCGACGCTTACAGCGATCTCCACCTCCTCCGATCCGACGTTTTCGAGCGTTCATACGCGATCAGATGGCTTACAACTCTTATAGCCCAAATTGAAGCTCGGGGAGAGCTATTGCAGTCAGGGCATGTTGCCACTGGCGACCTCGACTCGGTCCAACCTCTCCATATCCATGCCAACACCGATGTATTGATCCAACAAGCAGCATCGCTGCTGGCAGTATGCGCAGGCGTTTCTGCTGCAGGGAGAGTACAACGTGTGTTCTCCTTCGATTCAGCTATTGCCGGACGGATAGAAGTGCCGCTGACAGATATACCCTTGGAGAATCAGGATTACGCGAGTGTTGGAGCGCAAACTTGGGGAGCGGCGTGTGTGTTGGCAGAGATGATCGTGGAAAGCCCAGACTGTTTGGATCTTGGATGTGATCCACGCGTGAAAGCCGCTGTAAGCCTTGGACGCGCCTTGCGTGTCCTCGAATTAGGCGCAGGAACTGGGCTGGTCGGATTGGCAGCTGCGAAATTGATACGAGCTCTGCCCGCCTGGAAGAACCGTCGGGTCACCGTCGTCGCGACAGACTTTCACCCATCTGTCTTGGATAACCTACGAATTAACATCGAGGCTAATTTTCCGACCACCTTCACAAATCACGATTGTTCGATCTCTATCACTAGCCATTTTCTGGACTGGTCATCTTTCCCCACGACAGAGACGAAACCCGACATCTTTTCGCGTCCATTCGACATCATCTTCGGCGCAGATGTTGTATACGAGGCTCAGCATGCTGTCTGGATACGCGACTGCCTGAAATCTCTCCTTCGATACCCTGAAGCGTCTGACGTATCTATGGAATATTCTCCCGCATTTCATCTCGTGATACCTTTACGACCCACGCATACATTCGAGTCCGGTACCATCGAAGCAGTGTTTGGCTGGAATTCTCCACGACCAACCCAACGAGAGCTAGTAATATTCTCAAAAGAGGTCATTGTTTGCGAAGCGGATGTAGAGACAGGCATTCAGGGGAGCAGTGGGGACAATAACGTGGAGTATGGATACTACAAGATAGGGTGGTCATTTTGAAGTGGTCCAGGTCAAAACTTAAGACGTCACGTCATGCAATGAGGTTCAATTTATTGTTCACCACTTTACAATCGACAAGCGCGGGATTGAGGTCATGCCATCCCTTGTCGTAACCATGATCACACCCACCATCTTTTATCCTATCACTTCACCCAGTCTGACGTGTGGTCAGTTCTGGATAGGACTCCACACATCTGTCCACCTGGATGTACCACGTCCCAGGTACTTATCACGCATGCTGCCCTGAAAATAAACTGACCCGCATTATGGATACCGTCACTGACCTTCTACATTGCTTGGATTTCGAAGTTCGAACAGGGCAGCTAACGCCGACATGCTCGATGTGCCAGTGGTGCTTCAAACTGCGATGGATTCACCTCCATATGCACTTGTACTCATAAGTCGAAATCGGAACTGCCTGTTAAGGAAAGATTTGCAAAAGCTCAGACAACGAAAAGGAAGGACAGTAGGCGGGGAACGAGAAGATGCAACTATAGGACGCCGGGTTTCCTACTCCTCTCATTTCATTGACGTACCCATCATCTCTAGTTCCCTTGCGATTAAGGAGTTGGGACAGCGATTCTTCAATTGTCTGGGAAACACGAGGATCGTCATGTGTGTCATTCCGAATCATAGATGTAGAAACTTACTCTAGACCTTTCTTATCGCCCCTTTCCTTGCACTCCCTGCCAGCGGCACGCCAGTCGTCACAAAGAACATACAGATCCACCCTCTTGGGTGCATCACATCGCATGACATACGCTGAAGCTTCCTTGGGATGTCCAGCCTCGACAAGATGAAGGACGAATGCCTCGTAGCCTATCGGGCTGCGCTTGGATCGTGCAAATGCATCAAGGGTATTGAAAGTCCCGGAGGGCAGTTAGAGCGTGGAGCTTAATATGCCAGAATCTAGCATCAAAAGTGAAATGAGACCCTAAGAGCTTAAGAAGATCTCTGAATGAATAGAACGCACCGCTTATCGGGTACTTTAAACTCTGCCTTGAACTTTATCTGCCTTCTTGCTCATTCCGTTCATGAGACAATTACGTATCGTTTCAGAGACGCTCGTTCCAAAGAACTTGGTCTTGCCATCACAATCCTTCTCAAGCTGTTGTTGCATCGCAAGCAGGCGCACGCTCTCATCCATCATCTAGATTCTGAGTGAGCGATGAGGTGACCGATGATAGCCATGGGAAGCTCACCTTTGCTTCGAAGGTACGCTCCTTATCTTCCGAGAAGAATTTCTCAGCTGCTTTCACAGACGTGATGACTGCCGCTTGGTCCTACGGTGCTCATGTAATTTACCATTGGAGCGAAGCGGAAAAGCGACCAAACATACTGTCATTCTGCTTGCCTCCTCCAGTGCCAGTGCTGCACTTTCCACTCTCCTATCGTCGCTATAATAGAAGTCACGAAGCATCTCCCTGTTTTGTTCCCGAGCATAGACCTGAAGCAGCCTGCTGGCAGGTGCGAGGCGCTCTCCTCCATCCTCGATAAGGCGGAAAAAGGAGCCGAGAGGGAGGCGTTTGTGCAAATGGAGAAGAACGTGATAGACTATGTTCATCAGCCTCTGAAACATCACCGAACGAGGCAGTAAGAAACGTACCAAGTTCGGTGTCGCCGCTATCTACTGCCTTCAACAACGCCATTCTGTCCTCTTTCATCGTCAGCAGGAGTGGTACTTGATCCAAAGCCCGTGTTTCGTGATCGAGGAGCTTTGAGGAAGGCGCGTCGGTATGTTTCTGAGGCGAAAAGAAAGATATTGATTCTTACCTTGGTCGCTAGTCCAGCCCTTCCGACTTCCCATGCACGACGAGCAATGTCTGCATAACTAACGGCTCCGTTCCCGAGCTTCTCAAATTTGTCTACGATCACTTTGCACAGCTCCTCATCTTCACCATCAGCAGCAGTTGGCTTCGAACGAGCAATCTTTGCGCTAGCCCAATGTTTGAGTACGATATCAGGTTTGAGTGAAAGGTAAGACGAGATTCTAAGAGCAAGAAGGTGTAAATTTCTCGACGTCAGCCGGGTGATGAGATGCATTGGAGATGCGTATTGATATCTGATGGTGAATCAAACACTCTAAGTCCTGGGCTCGATGAATGAAATATTACAACATTACTTACTGAGAATATGTCAATGGCATTCCTATCTCATAAAACCGAACTGAGTTCAAGACTTTCAGCGACTGGCCCATGGCGATGAAGTCGCTGGGATTATACAGGTCCAAGAATCCCCAGCCAAACTTTGCTGCCTGAAGTAGTAATGATCGTTAGCTCAATGAGATATCACTATGAGGTAAGCCTCACGCTGAGCAGACGTCGTTGCCAGTATGATTCCCATTCATGGCCAGCGGCATCAATACATTCATTGACCGCCACCGCAAGTTCCGGGCGAATGCTCCGAATGCTCTCGTCTGCCTTCGATGAACGGCGCGTGAAGCTCACCCATGCGTCAAAGAGAATTGCAGATGGAGATGTTGAACCAGGTCGGAAAACAGAAACCGATGATGCTGTGATAGCCTCAGTCCAACAACCACTACACAGGCGAAGGAAGTTCATACCAGGTACTTTCTGGATAAAATCACACACTTCTTGACCAATGACATGCACACCATCGATCTCCGTGACTGTAAAAATGGCACCGGCGTAGAAATACCTGGCATTCATTACTTTCTTTACAAATGTGGTGCAGTTGCTGTCGGACAAACCTAAGGGTGTCGCCGGAAGGCCCGACCAGTAGTGCAAGATTATTCCATGTGACGAGGATAGCATCGTTCCCACACCACTCGACCTGATTCACTGGACCCTCAGCGCCCACCGTTTGGGTGTCGAACTCGGCCAGACTACGCTGGAAGTCGGTCGAGACTACCCAGAGTAGGCCATTATAGTTCAGCAGCGCTAATAATTTGCCATTTGGTGACGGGGATACACGAAGGAAGGGTCCGCGAGCTATGCGTTGGTCGATGCCCTCAAGGTTATCGACAGCAAGGATGGTGTTTTCGACTGATAATAGAACTTCGACGTGTCTCGAGATATTCTGATCAGGCGGGATGACAGCCCATGCATGCGGCGGCTCGGATAATCCTGTGTTCCGTTCAGTCTCTTCGCGTCAGATTCAGGTGTCACCCACAAACCAGGATTCGCTAATGTGAGAGGCCTGCTACCTTCCCAGTCCTTGACTTCCAAAAGTGTCAATGACCCCGACAAAGCTACCAACCCGTTTTCATGTATTCGGGCATCAATTATACCCATTTCTGCTGCCTCCGATCCCAGCGAGCACTGTTTATAGTCGCCCTGCAGGTCGTACAATCGATAGGTGCCTTCTTCGTTTAGCACCACCAGCCGTTCGTCTGCGGTCCACCCAAATCGAATGATCTTTCCCTGGTCCCACTGTTAATCAGAAAGTCAGCATTACAGCATGATATGCAGGACTTGGAGAATATCCACACTGAGTAACAGCAAACCTTCGCCGGCAGGAGAGTAGATTTGAATCTGAAACTTGGAAAAAGCAGGACCAGCACTACCAATAGCAATGATCTTCGAACTATCGCGCATGAGAGCTGTATGACAGTGGTCGGTCAGTGTGCTGGGTCATAATACATTGTGTACGCACCGATGGGACCACCGTTGCGGCATCCAGCGATTACGAAGTCGTTCAAGTCTGGAAGTTTCCCCGGTATCGAATAGAGCCGCAAACGTCGATAGAACACGTTCCCTTCAGGCATCGCTTCCCATGTTGCTGTCGGGTGCTCTACAACTGAGTCCATGTTATGCGGTGAGTGGCTCGTTGCTACAGTTGTCTCAGCGGCTTGGAACAAACCCAAAGCTTCGGAAAGCAGTAAGTTAAAGTGGTTCACAGTAAGTGCCATATCATAATAAACAATATTACGTAAGTAATTATATATATTAGGAATCGTATATATATGATTTTGCCCCTGTGATTTACAATTTTTGTCAATTTATTTTTACAAAGAACACATGCACACCGCACGCATTGCGAGATGTTTGCGGGCTGAACGTTGAACATTGAAAGAAAAAGATACCATGTTTCCTGTAAAATTAAATAATCTTTTTCTTCCAATATTCAGCTTGCAAACATCTGGCAATGCGTGCAGTGTATCTAAGTATATTATATGGAAGTGACTGAACCGCGCGTGTAAAGGCTCAAGAGTCCCCAAAGAGTATTGAGATAATTATCTGACGATATATGCCGAGAGTGTATACTAGCTGAATGATACATTATATATAGTGCCTAATAGGCTAATACCCCTCGTTAGTGAAACTAATGCCGAAAATAAGCAGAGTACGACGAACGACACGAATGAAAGCGAATGCCCTTTTACAGTAATCAAGTGGTCCCTTGTTTAAAGCACCCTGATGGGCACGCGAGCCCGCACGACGTCGTGACCAGTCAACACAGACACGTCAAGGTAATACTGGAAATGTATATAAGTTGAGAATAAACATACTAACAATTCTCACCTTGACGCTGACACCAGGCCAGTCCACACCAGGTGGCATATCCTTTGACAGCTTCAGCTTTCCTTTGTAAAGACCGTCTGGAAGGTTCTGCGACTGCAGATCTTTGCGAGTCTTGGGACGCTTTGGGAAACCGATGCTAACTTGCGTTTGAAGAGTTCGTATGTCGGAAAAAGATTCCTGGTGAATCTCTGGGAGAGGTTTGTAGCTGATAGCCGCAGAAAAAGGTTCTTCGAGAGTACGGGGTGTACGGATGACAGAGACAGGAGGGGTGCTTGGCTTGGCAGGACGCTTGTGAAGCCTGTGCCGCGGTGCGGCTGGAGGGCTGTCGGAATCATCACTCGCAGGTGGCGTTTCTGATGGAATTGGCGGCAGTTGTGGACGTTGTGGATTTATGGTTATTTTGCGAACGAGTGAGACAGCTATCGTTGCGTCGGCAGCTATCTCCTTGGTCAGACAGGGTGATCTAGGGGTCGTTGTAAAGACAACAAAGTATGGGATAAAACTACCGCGAGAGAATGTTAGAGGACGCGGAAGTGTCACCTGCAACGGATTGTAAGTCTCATGTCTTTCAGAAAGAGAGTAAATATCTTCAATCCTCTTACCGCACAGTGAAATGGAACCGGTCGTTCAGATTTTAAAGGCATTTCCAGCCATGCCTCCGGCTCTATGGAAGATCCATCCGAAGAGTGGAAATCGATATCCGGTTGGAATAATATGGGTGCCTCCAATCTGCAGAAAGTCAGTCAGAGCACTTGCTTCGTATGTGCATCCGACATACATGGCTTGATTCTCAGACCCATCAGATGCTTCCCAAACCGCAGTTACCCGATACGTGATATCCACTTTCTCTGGACGCGAGCCTGTCCTGTACACATTTTCGGCCAGAGTTGTCGAAGAGAACGTTGGTGGCATCTCCTCCCCGGGTCGCGACCCACGGGGAATTTCAAAGCTGAATTCGCATGAATGGCACGCAGAGCTGTTCAAGTTTGATGTACTAGATCGCTTTCGGATGCTGAATGCTTCACGGATTGCTGATCGAGGGGGGGTGGGCGAGATGAACATTACGGCCGAGGAGGACAGAAACACATGTCGGTGCTCTTGGAGTACCGAGTTATTAGCATAGTCGTCATCCAAACTGTCCTTCATTGACGAATATTCCAAAGTCCCTTCAATCTGACGCTCGGTTAGCTGGGGGGTGGACTCGGGGGAAAAGACTCACAGATATCGTCAGACGACCGTTTTGTGAGCAGCTGGGGTCAAGCATTACTTTGCCTTCCACCCTACCGTGGTCCCCAAAAACGGGACGAGATACCATGATCTCTGTCCCAGGCTGCTTGACCATTTTAACAGATGGGCTATACACTTGCATATCCAAAAGTAACGACCTAGAAGACCCAGCTCAGCGGGTTTCTCGCTGCCACTGACTTTGACTGACCGGAAGAGAGAACGGTGTGAGTGGAAGGATGTGGGTTTGCTTGCCAGACCCGCGGCCTGCCCGTAGTTCGAAAGTGGTTGAGCACCCGAACCAAGACGAAGGCGAGCCTTGGGGGCTATCATCCTGGGCGCGCGGGGGGGTAAAGGACGAAAGGGGATGTAGGAGCCAGCAGCACGTAGGTCACATAGATATATGCTACCTCCTGACCCGCCGTAAGACACATTACTCTGACTGACAGAGAAGCAAGGAATCCATACCGTGGGTGGGGAGCACGGCCACATATTAACGTCATAGATACAAGAAGAGTCTTAACCTTGGACACCGCTTGCGAGGCGCGGTTGCCAAGTGGTTGCCAGTGTGGCCGAATCTTCACGAACAGACTAATGATGCTGGAAATCCACCAGGGAAAGAAACTTGAACGGTCAATTCCCGCAAAAAGCCCTCCAAATCGATTTCAGTTTCAGAGCACAAGGCTTGCACAAATTGGCATTACATGGCAATGACGGGATAATATTTCGGGCGATAGACATCGACACCGTCTGATCGGACTCTGTCGTTGTTTGTTGGTGGTCTGCAAAACACAGTGAACAGCAACTCAGCGTGGCAAACTCCGGATGGCCTGTCAAGGATTGCAAAAACTTTTGCACGGCGTCAGTTGTTAATCTGGAAATATGGGGTAAGCGCCATTTCGAGGGTTGGTCGCGGGTAAGACCCTCACACATGTACGTTATCGATCTCGATGACCCTCGTTCATGATCCACCAGCGACTTGGAGCACCAGAGAAGTCTCGGAGTCGTTCTGGACGGCGAAGATGTGAACGGCTCTCCTTATCGTTTACATTACATTCCGGGGGACAGAGGAGCTGCATCCTGGATAAGCTAAACAAACTATATTCGGACGTAACTGGACGGCTTATAGCGAGGGGCAATGCCGAGTTGGAGGCGCTATTTGTGGTAACGGAGCGCACAAGGTGTTGAGGAATCTGCAGTGAGAGGTACCCTTTTATCGAGCGGGGTTCCATGTTGGCAGTGCAGACCTGTTTTTGTGCGAAAGGCAGTTGGTACTCCAGGTAAACAGAAACGTAAAGACACGACAGGGAAAGCATGATCAGAGCTTTGTGTCCTCCTCGGCTTTGTTTCGTGGACAAAGTTTGAAGCGAGTGAACACTGATTGTACTCCGAGTCCATTGGAATCGTCCTATTAGTGCTCACAGATTTCTCCCGCTACTGCTTCCGTCCTGAATCACATTCCAACCCACGCCCTCAATGAACTACTACTAGTAACATTCAGCCTTCCGTCTTTAGCAACATATGCCAGAGTCAAAGAAGAGTGTTCTGGTCACAGGTAACTGGTATCCCGACCATCGACTTCGAAAGTCGTCTGGTTCATGGTCTCACGCCAATACATTCAGGTGCATCGGGCGTCCTAGGCACCGCTGTGTACAACGCCTTCAAAGGCGCAGACTACCATGTCGTCGGCCTATCATACTCCCAAGTTA
Organism: Melanogaster broomeanus; assembly: GCA_014904935.1. Classification (NCBI taxonomy): domain Eukaryota; kingdom Fungi; phylum Basidiomycota; class Agaricomycetes; order Boletales; family Melanogastraceae; genus Melanogaster; species Melanogaster broomeanus. The sequence continues at coordinate 301,889 of MU123718.1, read as the reverse complement.
AAGAAGGACTCGTCAGACTTGACTTGAGCGAAGACCTCCTAGTCAAGGACGGAGTATCGCTCAAAAGGTTGTTCAGCGATCATAAGTTCAGTTGTGAGTCCATGATTGTCCCCGATGAGCTCTTTCGGTATGGAAGATCTGAGTCATCGTCAAGGGGTTGTTCACTGCGCAGCAGAGAGACGGCCAGATGCGTTCAAGGAAGTGAGCATATCCCTTTCCCTCCGAAACTCGGTGCGCATTGACGTATGTGCTGTAGGGAACCCCGAGCGCCGCGGCTGCGGTCAAGGTTTGCCAACACTCTACACGATGCGATCCCTGTGGTTGATGCCCGATGTAGCTGAACAAGGATGTTCCTGGACATCTTGCTGAACTCTGTAAGAATAACGATGTCACCCTGGTATACATTTCGACAGGTGCCGCTCCTCATCTACATGGATGATATAAGACCTCTTATACATGACCTGCTCGTGGTTACGCAGATTATGTCTTCGACGGCACAAGCCCTCCGTATAAGCCGGACAGCCCACCAAACCCGTTGCAGGAGTACGGGATAACGAAACGTGCCGGCGAAGAAGCTGTCCTTCGTGTGAACGGCGCCAAAGTTGTGGTTCTCCGAGTGCCCGTGCTGTGAATCACTCCGCTGTATAGTGATAGTTCTGATCTGACGTCTTCCTGAAGTTACGGTCCCTCACCGAAGAACTCAGACTCGGCGGTCAACATCCTCGTCGATATCGTCCAGGACACATCTGGGAAGACCTTCAAGATGGACGATTATGCACAGCGGTACCCTACCAATGTCCTTGACATAGCCTCCTTCCTGGTTCATCTGTCAAGTTTGTTTTGTCTATACCCTCATCCTCATTCCCTTACAAACAAACATCGAAATTGCAGACGTAGACAAGGTCCTCCCTCGAGTCATGCATTACTCTGCCAGCGAATGTATGACTAAATACAAGATGTGCGAGATCTTTGGCAAAGTCTTGGAACGCCCAATCAGCCACATCATCCGCGATAGCTCTGTCCCAGCGGATGCGGTAGCACGCCCTAAGGATTGTCAACTGTCCACCGAAGAAACGGTGGAACTGCTTGGTGAACTGAACTGCTCGAACTTCGAGCAGTGGTGGACCAAGTACTTAACGGAAACTCGGAAGTAGGTGTAGCCCAGCAGCGGAACCAATTGTTTGTACAATACGAATACCTTTTCACAGAGTTGTGTGGTGATGTGATGCGAACCTATTCCGAAACTGGCCTCGGCGACTACTCGTGCAATCATCCGTCCTAATCTTGTTTCGCTTTCTCTTTAGGACGCTGGACTTCTGTTTCCCCCGCATGCGCAAACTGTTCCTTAACCTTCAAGCGTAAGGTGATCAGGCGACAGATGGCCACACAGTCCCAGAGGCCATGCGTACCGCGTCACTAAAATAGGCTACGTGGTGCGATGAATTATGTGATGATGGTGATTATGCAGAGCTGGGACGGCTAACCTGCTCGTTGTTCGATGTCTTTCATGGGTTTGGAGCAGCTCCCGTCGATGGATGATACACCCATCGGGATGTGAGACCCCGTTGCTTCAAGAGGGGGAGATTGCGTTCCACTAGACCCTGACATTTGATTGGCAAGGTAAAATACAAGACAAAGGCGAGATGAATGTAACCATGGGATATAGTGACATCATTATTGATGCCCGTGCAGCTAGGCACACCAAAGAAGGAAAGATGCGGTCATTCCTTCCGAAAACATATCCAAAAACAGAAACTTCTGTTGGAGGTTGGTATGGCATCGATCATGGGTATTTGGATAGTACGTATACTACGTCCTTAGAAATCTAAACTTCGCATCTCAAGCACAGTTATATGTCACATTTGACCCTTCTTTCCAATGATAAGTGTGTCCCTGCAAAGAACACTCATATCACTTCCCTTCATATCCCGACACATCGATCTCCTCAAACACCTCGGCTGCACCCACAACAGGGAACATTCGGTTTAGCACATAATACACGATAGAGGATACCCCGAATCCCGTGAAGAACGAAAGTTCGTAGACCCGTGTAGCTGCTACTGGCACCGTATAGCCGGCTGACCGGGAAACGCCATCGTCAGTTACCAATGCACCAATGTTCCGTTCACAAGCGACCGTCATCACCCAGAAACAAGTGAAAAAAACTCACTCGCTCCCACGAACCCAACGACATTGATGAGGATCCCAGCAACATATGCAGCATAGGCACTATTTCTCTCTCCATGAGCATCTTCCCCGAACCCCGAATGACGCCACTTGAGGTACTGCTACTTACCGGAAATTTATCCCGTATGTATACCAATACCAACTATCCTTGTTCGTCTGATACAGGTCAGCGACGTTATAGTGGCCCCTACGAATCACATAATACTCCACAACCTATCCCAACACAGGAGGCCACATAAGCGCGATTACGGAAAAATCTGGAGAAATGATACGTACCATCACCCCAGCAATCGAGCTCAGGAACACAGAGTATGCGGACAGGTAGGACGTAAAGTTATTGCTGCTCTTGAGTAGGTTCCACGGGCACATGGACAATCCAACGATGGCTGCGATATATCCACCACGACGAATGTTCTACACGACCAGGGAATAAAGAGGCACAACATCAATCGATCATCGTGTTCTGTGTTCATGAAAAATTGCCCGCAGGCGACAAGGAAAAATTTTTGAGGAATCGATAAATAATTCGGATACCCACAATGAACCGAGGGAAAAGCGCAGTCAGATCACACCCTGCCGAGACGGAATTTGCTGATATGTTCGTTCTGCGCACCAAGTAAATTTCCATAAATAAGTTCAAAGAACCTCGAAACGCCGTTTTATTTCCGGCAAAACAGGACATACCCGATCTGGTAGGTTTTACAGTCCGTTGCATAATAAACTTCAGTACAACAAACCCACAGCTATTGTTTGATCATGTTTGTAGCTCAGAAAATACCTCAGAAAATACCATAGAAATATCTCGTTTTGTGACATGTCAATATATTTATCACGCACGGCTAACCCCAGAGCTCGGAGAGCGAGTCATTATATGGCGATACCAAGAGTGGTCACGATCGTACAGCGAGTCAACTAAGATATGCATACTGTATAATTGTAAATCAAAATAAAATCGAGTTGGGACTATGAGCCACTATGACGAGGTGGAACGAAATGTACCAGGCTATTTCATGCTGGGTTCACAGCAACAAGGCAAGCAGAGGCAGTACCAGATTATGTCTATCCAAGGATAGTCACTCCAGTGTCGGGTCGTCGGTGTTGGCGTCGGCGCATTCAATTCAGCAACACCAACAACCATTCCTATCGTGCGTCTCCGGGACATGTTGGAGTTGTTTTGGCGCACTGGGGTTTTCGTGCGCGGGAGATGTTGCAGCTCCTCGAGGGGAGGTTTCGATTCGTGATTGTGTCACCGGTGGAATAGTTGAGGTGTGGGGTTGTGAATGTGCCATGCTGACGTTGGTTCCTTGGCCAGATGCAGCACCTGAGTCGTCCCTGGCATGCAGTCTCAATGAGAGCCTTGTGCGTGATGTAACTTCAGTGACTCACCTTTTCCAACCTCAACGTAGGGTTTCAGAGGTTTTCAAAATATTACTAAGCAGACAAACCAAACCAAACACATGCTCTGGGAATGCAGACGACTGAAGTTTATTATGCAACGGACTGTATTGTCTTGCGTGAGTAATATGTCGTCGTATATAAGAAGGTAAGACTGGTTTTATTGGCTTACCTGTGCAATGATGAAGGAAGCGGAGATGAACCATACCTAGCTCAAAGAGTAAGCTACATATGCTGAAGTGTAGAGCAGGAAAACACCTATACCCCAAACCTTGTCGCATGAGATGGACTACCATCCAAGAACCGGCCCAGCAAATCGATAGGCGACCAGATGGCCTCTCCGTATATAGCTTGTGACGATGAACTGACCAGAATACCGATCAGACACACCACGGAACACGTCAAGGGGATCGAGAAGAGCTGCGGCCAAAGTGCCGCAGCGGGTGTCCGTGCCCGGGATGCAAAGTCAGGTGCATTCCTGTACAGCTTCTAGGTGAGATGAAGAAGTCGGTAAGAGGATTTCCTACGTGACGAGAGTTGCTGAGTTGCTGATACATGACATGAGGCTCACGACCATGGCCCAGGCCAGATTCGACCCATGGATAGTGGAAGGCTGGTGGACTATCGGACCGATGCCATGTGCCTTCACGATACACCACACTAGGAAGACAATTGCCGCTATAGGTGTGACAATCATCTTCACCACGAAGAAGTGGCGACTTTCCAGAAGATATTAGTGGAGGCGTCTTAAAGTGAGAACATGCTTTTACGAACATCTTGTGCACAGGGAACCATATGGCAGGTAGCGAAATGAGCCAGAAGAGGAAGAAGCACATAAAATCCCGAGTATTGGTCCCAGACGAAGATGGGAGCGAATTGGCTGCGTATAAAACATTCAGCGTTCATAAGCAAGCATGTCCCATACCAACGTGTTTTCACTTACGGATGTTATTTACGCTAGGCCAAATGGCTCGCAGCATCACCAAAACGCAGGTCCCTCCAATACTTGACTGCACCCCATACCATATACTGCAACTCATTTAGACACTTCACACTCGAACAGAAGATTCCAGATGCCTTACCAGGCCATTGCGCCTCGGTTGAACACACACCACAGACTTCCAAAGACTCCGAAACTCGTGCGGTTGACTACCGGAAATGTGACATGGAAGATCGCGCCTGGTCGTGCGTTCAAGACGAGGAAAGGTGTGACTAGTCCATATCCCAGCCATACACAGATCCAGGCTTGCCACCACGACATTCCTAGCTGTATCATAGATGAAACAATCATCCACCTGGCAGAAGCAGGATTCAGTGACACGACGAGAGCTGACAGATCGCACGAGAGACTCACGTGTTGATGTTGAACATGTCTGCTACCCAGCTGTTCCAAATTTATGAAGTCACTGGATCATCATCTAGACCTGAAGCACAGACGCACAACGCAACATAGTTATATCCACGCCAGGTCCTGTTTTCGGGTACCACAGGAAGCAGGTCCTCGTTCTTCAGTGCGGAGAACGCAGAGGAACATTCAGCACTCGGTGATGAGACGTTCCAGAGCCGGGTATACACTCACGGTGATCAATTGCTGGGTGAGAGTAAGGCCTGGGTCGTGAGGAATCTCAATGGCCTCGATAAACCTTCTAACGACGCCCATAACGAAATGCTCGACCGCTGGCAGGAGTCTGGCGTGGTGGTAAGTGAAGAACGGGAGCGCATCAATCAGAAGGACTCAAGGGTCGCCTTCTTGAATTTCAACTTATCTTTGACGTGACACCGGTAAACGGGAGAGCGCTCAAGTGTGTGGACCTAAGTACTTATCTTCCACAGAGCGACATGACACCGTCACGATTCGCTGAGATAAGAACACAGAGCAGTACTACGTCAATCACTTGATGCACCAAACGTTCAAACATAGTACATACAGGTCCCGAATGGACGGAAATCCTGGGCCATCCTGGACAACTTACAAAACAAGAATCGGAGTCGAGGCCGACCAAATATACACCAAGGTCCATCAATGTCCAGGATATGAACTATTTCGTGATGTCTGGTAATACACGTGTGCTTGAGGGAAGTGTAGTGTGTTGGAATCACAAGACGACAAGCAGTCAAGTGAGTAAACCAGACGAAGAACATAAGGCAAAGTGGGTATTCATGTAGTCGATGATGGAGATGGCGTTAAATGCTTAACATAGATAGATAGAAAGTGATGGTATACACAAGAATGATATGCAAAGGTATCCTCTTGGGTGGGATGCAGGTAGTTAGGAAAAATGGTATGCGGGAAGCTGCTAGTTGGATTCAAGTGACTTGAGGAACATTATCTAGTACGTTCATTCCGGGTTTGACGTAGGGGCATCACAGGATATTGGTGAAGCTTGAGATTGTTTGAAGCGTTCCGATGTGGGCGATGGCGAGGAGAATGTGAACGCGGAGTAGATACGCTTACGTTCGGGAGTCGAGAACTCGTTATGTTGGCGAGCCGATTCATCGATGTTGCATTGCTTGTCGTTCGTCGTAGGAAGTGGTTTCTCAACTAAAGGAGAAAAATAATCACGGATCTCTGGCTCCACTGACTGTTCCTGGAAGGGGTGTCAGCAATGCTACTGCAATGGCTATCGTCATACATACTTTGTCAGTATGAGCATCGGGTTCTTGGCTCCCCCCTCGGGTGCCCTCGTAGGCTTCCGACACGTCCGCCAACGGCGAGACGGTCAGCTCATAACATCTGGAATCTATGCTGGCCTGGGAGATGGCGAGACGTGCGGGATGGCGTTGCAATTCTTGCTCTTCGTCAACCGACGGCAGTGGAGAGGCGCGGCGAGATGAACGAGATGTTTTGGAGCTCTTGGGTTTGCCACTGGAACTCAGAGGCTTCCGAGACTTCTTCGACTCCGGCTTAAGCTCCTTCTGCTTCTTCGAGGACAAATCTACCAGTGGTTTCAGTCGCAAGAACTCCTGTCTTTCTCTTCTTAGTTTCGGAGCCCGAACCGGGTGCACGTTTTCCGGTGACTGGGTGAAGGTTCTCCTTCTCAACTGCAGCGAGAGTAGACAATAATGTGGCAGCGATTTCCGTGGCAGACACATTCAAAGCACCCTCATCACTGTCATAACGAGGTTGGGAGATCTCGGCCGGAGTGTCCAGAAAAACAGTAAAAGAGCGAGTGGACATTGTGAGAAGGAAATGAAGCAGTGATGAGGTAGTTGTGAAGGTGCGAAAGAGAAAAAAAGAAGGGCGGAATAGAAGGTGGAAAGGTTACCCTGATTCTAGCGAGAAACGCGTGGTCGCTGTGTAGCACGTCGACGAAGATAAATTACTTGTTCGAAAACTCGCTTAGCATTTTAAACCGAACACGTTATTTTAGACCCCGCCGCTCCGACACACCACCAAGAACGCGTTCTAGTCACGTGTAGTCCTGTCACCACCCAAATCAGTCAAAATACAGTTATCCAATAAGTCCATGACTTTGAAACCTAACCTACTGGAAGCCCAAGGCCCGCCATCATCCGCTCTCAGCTTCCTCACCTTCGACTCGAATTAACTGCTCTCACCACATATGTATCAAGAGAGCGAGCGTAAGTATGGACACTAAGGAATTATGTTCTGACTGTGTTTTCAACAGATTCAGACTTGCCAAAACGCGATCAAGCCAAATTTAAAGTTGGTACAATTCACAACTTCGGTAGTGTGTATATACATTTACTACTTGGCAGACCTCGAGAGACGGCGTGTTACATTGTCCAATGCCCCAGCAGGGTACTGGTGAGCCATTGGGTTTATTACTTGTCCCCCGACATTTCCAGCTCGTTATTTACCCTCAGGTGCACTTATTTTATGTGTATACCAGTATTTCTGTACTCTATAATATGAAATAGAACACTATCTGAGCGAAAGAAATTTTGTGCAGGAGGGTATGTTGGTGCGATAATCAGATGTTTTGCCTGTGTTTTGCTCACACTTCATTGATGCATCCCTGTACATTGCAATATGTACATGTGTGATACTTCAAGGGCTCGCAGTGCGCCACAGGAAAAAACGCGAAGTGAATGTGCTGGTACTACTCGCATCGTTGCTCAATTTTATTACTGTGGTAATTAAATAATAATCAATTGGTTTTTGGGCCCACTAAGTCGGATTCAAATTTGATTCACGAATCACAATCGTTCAAATCTTACGGCTATGTACTAGTGGTCCTATCATACCCGTTGGCGACCTACATTTGCGGACCCTCGGTCTCTCGAACATGGCTAACAGGTTGTCAGCGGGGGCCGCCTTTTGGTCCTTGTGAGTTCATTGGAGCTCTGCAGCAAAACAAACACTCTTTTGCTGACCATTATCGCGCTACCCGTTCGGGTGCAAGAGCTGCAAACAGGGTTGGTACAGCTTGCCACTGTTCTTTGAGCGTGATTATTAAGAGGCTCTCAGTGGACTGTGATGTCAAGATGGATATGGTCACAATGGCCATTGCGTGTTCAAATGGACCGTTCCAGTGGGTACTTCTTGTTCCGTTCGATCGCTGGTTGGGGGGGTCCCCTACGGTATCTCCATTCCAGATTTTCTATCTCGTTGCGGTTGCTTACCGTGGCAATCGTGCTGCACGCTGGTCTCAAGGGTCACGTTCATTGTGCTGACTGTAGTACTTGTAACTTGGCATGCTTGGCTGCTCTTTTACATTTTACATGATGATACCCGAGGCTCCCTTGCAACGTAATATTGGTTTGGTAGTTATCGTCTGTGCGCCCGCGTCTGCGCCGTAAAAGGTAAAAACCGTGACACTCGATATTGAAATAGCCGAAATATCGAAATGGCTGAGTGAAGCCTGTGTTTTTGGTCGTGATAGATAAGATGGCGGGTTGCCTCGATGGCATTATCGAGCCGCTTCCCCCCTGCGGCCTACGCCTGCAGAAAACGTTTCATTCCCCATCGTCTATCACGAACAGCCGCCCACCAACCGGGGTACAGGCTGCCTCATGCTAGCCACGCCGCAACAGGACGTCAGTTACTTAAATTGCCAGTTTGCCAAAGCTCCTCTTCGTTCCTCCTTTCGTTGATCTTTCTCGCCCCTCATCTCCGGACGACGCTCCCTTCTTGACCTCTGAGGTCTCCTCTTCCATTCCATTCGTCGTAGGAGTGCTTTCCCCAGGGATGCCGTCCAAGCAGTCATCCGCGAACAGCCCACCTCCCCCAGCCCTGGGTACGCTCATCGACAGCGATACCCTTCAACTTGTCGAGGTCCTCGGCGTAGGAGGCTACGGTGTCGTATATCGTGCCGTAGATACTCGCGACCCTCTCGCGCACAACTATGCCGTCAAATGCCTCACAAGCTCACGAGTTCACAGCGGCTCCCGCCAGCGCCAATTACACATACGGGAAATAGCCCTCCATCGGCTTGCCTCAGCCCACCCAAACGTTGTCACCCTCCACCGGGTTGTAGAGGAGCACAACTACACTTACATCATCATGGACTACGCTTCCGAGGGCGACCTCTTCTCTCAAATATTGCACAACTGCCGCTACCTTGGTCACGATCATCTCATCAAGCACATATTCCTCCAGCTTCTTGATGCCGTCGAATATTGCCATTCGCTAGGGATATACCACCGAGATCTTAAACCCGAGAACGTGTTGTGCTTCGACGGCGGGTTGCGAGTCGCTATAACGGACTTCGGCCTCGCTACCACTGATAGGTTTAGCGAGGAGTTCCGCACTGGAAGTGTCTACCATATGAGCCCCGGTTTGTATTTTTTTTGTTTCACCGTCGCTATTTTTACGCAGCTGACATCGTTGCGTCTAGAATGTCAAGGCGGCGAGTTCGCACCGACAGGGTCTTACTCCCCCCTCTTCAACGACATCTGGTCGCTGGCCATCATCCTCCTTAACCTGGCCACAGGTCGTAACCCTTGGAAGTCAGCGTCATCATCCGACCCTACATTCCAAGCATATCTCCTAGATCCCCTGAACTTCCTTCCTACTGTACTTCCGATCTCAGACAAAGTGAACAACATCCTTTGCCGCATGCTTGAGGTCGACTGGCGACGCCGCATAACCCTTTCAGAAGTCCGGACCGCCATCCAGGAGGTGGACCATTTCTATGCAGAAGGTGTCATCTTCGAAGGAAGCATGGCACGCTGCGCATGGGAGATCGATGTCGATCTTGAGAGTGACTCCGACTCTTCGACACATGGCGAGCCTGCGGAGCACCCTGAGGAACTCCATTCGCGGTGGAGCAAGGATAGTGATTCGATGATGGACTACGCAAGACACTCCATTCGGGACCCGATGTGGGACGAGGAGTACTCCTCGTGCAACGCAACTTGGGCGATCGAATCATCTATACGTTCACCCTCGTTTGCAGTGCTCGATCCTCTCAAAATTTACGAAGCCCCCCGCACACCTCCCTCTACCTACTCCCCGCTGTCACCCGTTACTTCCGGTTCCATGCCCTCCGTCCCTCCTACGCCTGAGGGTGTCTGCATGTCGCGCGCCAGGCAGACACACGGCCCCTCCAAGCCTCTGAAAATTAACACCCAATGTGGTCGTCGGATCTTCTTCACGGGTAGCAGCAACACCCACACCACCATCTCCTCCATGCACACTGCCATAGAAAGCGCCACACCATTCTCGTCTTGCTCCTACCTCCCCTCCCACGCCTCCGTCTCCAAGATCTCCCTCCCGTGGACATCATCTCCGATGCCCTCGAGTGTGGACCTTGGTGCCTACGCCACTCCTGCAAGCCAGCATACGGATCCAACTTCCTGGGAATACTCGGATACAGATTACTCAGCTTCTTCATACCCGTCCACCACACCTTCCTCCCTGATAGCGACCTGGGTCTAGATTTAGACCTTACTTCCAAACGGATGCTCGATGATACTTCCCCTGCTCACCTGGCCATCTGGCGCCCCATCGTTCCTAAGGCTATGAACTCTTACGTGCCTGCTGTTGTCATGAACACGTGCAGACAGGAAGCGCATGCGCTACCGCCGTCCCTCGCCCGTTCCCCACTTCCTCCTCCGCATGAAGCACAGCCTGTGAACTTTCCTGCACCCACGCCTCCACTGCCTAGTTCACCTGTGCCCATCCCCATCCCACGATCCTCAAACGGAAGTGAAGAAAAGCGGTGGTCAGCATCACTCTGGCGCTTCTCGTTCCCTCGCTCTTCGTCCCCACCACGCGCGACACCCCCCAGCGATGAAGAGCAACGAGGGCGGAGAGGGTCCTTCACGGACGCCTTTCCATTCCATTCATTTTTTTCCTTGAGTCCTGCCTCGTCCTGGCGTCGCTCTCCTTCACCGCCGGCTTCAGAGCCACCGTCCGTGCTTACCCCAACTCCACCCACACAGGTGGGTCCGATGACGATTGGGACTCAAGAGCAGTGTCGCCAAGCGGCGCGACCACGGACGAAACGTTGGTTTCCAAGTAAATTATTCACTACTGCTGGGGTTTCGTAGGTGGCGGACTTGATCTGCCTCTTCCTACTCCGTTCAGTCTTTCTCTCTTTTTTCCCTCTTCAAGCACACACACACACAGCATATCAAGATGAACAATACTACTTGACACGAACGAACGAAATGTTGTACCAAATTCACTAGCATCTTCATGATCCGCACCATCTCATTCATCTCATCCCATGTATTCTCGCATAAACCTTTTCCACCTCCATCATTTGTGTTCGATGATGATTGTTTCTTCACTTCGTCTTCTGTTTCTTTAAACCTTACTTTGCTCCTTTGGAAGCATGATAAATATGCAGTACCTGGTGTACGAATCCGCCCTAGTATGTATCGATTGTGACCCTTCGATTAACCTTTGAAACCATCCGCAAATGAAACGGTTTCCTCTCCTCGTGTCTCAAGAAGTTCTATCTAGAAAAATCATGAAAACCAGCAAAATACGAATTTCCGTAAAAAGAGCTAGAACCGTTTGCTTCTGAGTGATTTTCGAACATTCCAAAACCACAAGTTATGCAAATGGGGATCCTGTCAATGCCTCGACCTCGGGCCTCGTTCCCATATGACGCTGCTACCAAGCCCACCCCGCCACCACGACAACGGCTTACACATATTAGGGGCCAGTCTTTCCAAAAAGAAACACGTGATATCAATGTGATATGTGCATGCATACCCCCTAACCGTGGTCCGTGTCTTCCCTCGCGGTCCTATCATACCCGACACTGCGTCACGGGAATAACTGGGATTCGGAAAGCCATAGAAAGCTCAGTACGACATGTCGGGGAGGATTTCCAAATAAGTCTCATGCGAAAAATGCAGGTAGTGAGGACAGTAATTACCTTGCTTGCAAGGTTTCTCCTGGGTCATAAGTCGTTTCCATCGCACACGTGATCTTACCATTAGTCAGGGCACGTCACCCACATCTCTCTTGCTTTTACAACGTCCCCATCACAATAAAAGTTATATAAAACTACTACTGCTCTTGACTTCGCCCATATAGTCAGCGCACGTCACCCACATCTCTCTTGTTTTACATCACAATAAAACTACTACTGCTCTCATCCGCTCCTATCGACTTCGCCCATATCACTTTCTCACTGACCTGTGTCGTTCAGCTGTTCCCACCACCTCTTTGTGCATTTACTTAGGACTTCCAATCTTTCATCTTCTGTAGTCAGTTCACTAACTTGAGGCACTTTGAAGAATTTCTCATCGAAATGCCGAAGGAGGCGGATGTTGTCCCTGCCTGCACTGCGAGACATTGCAACATAGAGGTTAAAGAGACTGAGTCCTCCGCTTGGTGGAGTGCCAATGTCAATGATGACTGCGGGAAGAGTCTGCCCTTGAGCACGGTAATCGGTACACGCATAAGCCGCAGTAACAGGAAGTTGTCTGCGTGTCACAGTACGTGTTTTGATCCTCTCCTCTTCGACTGAAATCCGAAACGACTTTTTCAGTGGTTCAATAGGGATGACTCCGTCTTCCAGTCCCTGCAGTTTAATTGCTCGAGTCTTGTCTAGCTTGACAAGAATAAACGACGGAGGACATCGAAGATGAACAGCATGACTGTCGTCTGCCTGCATTGTCATCTTCCCCATCAATTACAATGTCGACGATTGTGCCTCGAGCACCGTTAGTGATGTCAAGTTCCGTGTCGATGTGTCGTGTCACCATGACACGCATCCCCACTGCTAACTCTACTTTATCTGGCAAATCGTCTCCATTACCAGACGTGGATGATCGCCGATGCTTCATTGCCAGAACAAGGAGCAATGGTCGAGATCCACTTTCAGCTGTCTCACAGCGCCTTTAAAAGGAGAGACACCTACACCGCCGACATCCACAGCATTCGTCACGGTGTTCTTAAGCCACCTCCCTATACAACGCCTACTCCCAAACGACGCCTCCCTACTACGTTTACCGCACCCCAACAATAAACGCCGCGTCACATAAAAATAACTCGCCCCACCCGTCCACATCGCTCCCAAACGTCTTTTGTCTTGTCTCTCTTGCTTTCTCAATGTACATACTCTTTTGATTCGCGTTGTAATCAACCTCTTCGGCAACTATTCGTCTTCTCTCTCCTTCTTTCTCACTCTCCATGCACTTACATTGGCTTACTCTCTGTCAATTCGCATTTGCCATGCCTCCATCGTCTTCCGTAGTACTTATCCACTTATGCTAAAAATGCTTGACTTCTCGTGCGTACTATCATGTGAGGCCACACAAGCAAGGTTTCTGCCGCGCCGTGGCGGCAGTTCCCGAGTATATGCAAGGGCACTCAAATGGCTGCTGTAGGGATCAGTCGGACTGATCTGGCAAATAGCACAAGGGCCAATGTCGCGACGAAACTGACGGTGTGCTTATGAGTGATTAAGCAGCGGGCCAGATATCTAGCATTATCCAGTGAAACACCACCTCGGAAGTATCCCTCTTTACAATACCCTCAGATCCACCAACTTCCTCCCCCTTTCCCTCTCAACCACACTTTTATTCCTCAGCCCGGTCCCCTTGTCCAACCTCTTCATACCACCTCCAATCCCATCTCCCATACCCAATGGCGCGTGACCAGCCTGCAACATCCTGAACAGCGTCTTGATGACCATCATCGGATTTCTGCTCCCCCACACTTTCGCACTCGCATCCTTGATCCCCGCCGCCTTCAACACCTGATGTACGTTCGGATTACACCTCAACCCAAATCCCACGGGTCTTGGCCGCAAAATAATCTTGGTACTCCCGAACTTACTCTCAATCTCCGTCCAAAACGTCCTCTTCTCGAACCTGTCCACAAAATCCAACGACCTCAACGCTTTCGCGGTGGCCTTTTCACGTGCTGCGGCTGGTTCATCGTCTTTTGCTTCTCCGTACCCGACAAGACCATCCCCGTTGCCAATAACGACAAGGGAGTACATCGAGGGTATTTTGCCTTTGCCGGTTTGTTGCGTGACGCGACGCATCATGAGTGGGTAGACATGAAGATCCTTGGTGTTTTTGAAGCCTGAGACATCTACCTTGACGGCTTTGCTATACGTGTCTTCGTCGACCTCGTTCTGTGCCATGAGCAAATCCGCCGGGTCAGCAGGGACATCAGGAGAGGATGTTCCCAGGGGATCGTCGGGGTCGTAAGACGGAAAAGGGCTATCGTTGACGGTGAAGAGAGAGGGGTCGTTTCGGACGACGACGCGGTTGGCAAATGGGGCGTTTTTTTCGGGTTCGAAATCGCAGAAGTCATGGCCGTCGAGGAGGGCATCGAGGCGCATGAGGTCGGGATAGTACCCATTTGAGGTAATGCCAGCGAGGGAGGTTTTGTCCGAGTGCGAAGGGGACGTAGTGGTCGTGTTAGGAGAGGTGTTAGTAGCGCTAGTTGACTGTGTTTGTGCGGACTGCGACGGAGCACTCGACGGGGTTTGTGAAGACGAGGAAGAGGAAGAGGGCGAGCGTGTAGAGTATGTCCTAAAAACGGACGCTCTCTGTGCGGAGAGACATAACCATGTCGTTCGTGGTGGTCTGCGCAACGCAGGAGCCAGACGGACGCCCGCAAGTCTGTTCATTTTCTCGTCTACCTGGTTGGAGAACTGTATAAACCACCTAATTTTACAACCGTGTGTGTGTCTGTTTGTTCATTGACTAGTTAGGCTGACATGTCCAGTGGCTGATCGCTGACAGTTTAGCGGTATACCAGTAACAGGCGGCCTCAGTTCAGAGGTCTCTAGACGATGGCAAGCACGGATGAGGGTTCCGGTTCTCTAGCTGCAGATCTGAACGGCGCGGACCTGTCCAACCTATTCCCTTACATCGACCGGGACAAGTGAGCAGCCCACATATTGTCCTAATTTCTCCTCAGTGCAACTCGTTATTGATCGTCAGTCCTGACACCATGAAAGTGTGCACGGGTTAAACCTGGCTATTCCAGAGCAAGCAAAAGAACTCATCAAACCATGGTCTGAGCGCGAGGACACGACACAGTTTGCGGACTCGGGTGTCGACGACCAGGTGAGGAGGGGGCATGCTGACGTCACCTCGAACTACCTGGGCAGCTGAAGACCACATTAAAGATGATCGTACACGTCCCATTTGCGCAAAACGTGCGCATCAAGTCTGTGATACTCAAGCTGGGTAAGAACCCGTCCTCCCACATCCTCGTGCATTCCGCCATCACCACGCAGTAGCGCTGACGCGTTTGTCTCGCATATCACCCATTCATCTCACTGCCTCACTGCCTCTGCAACGACATCTCATACCCACACTGGCGATTCATGTACACGGAATGACTGAATAGGACGTGGCGAAATGACACCACGGCATCTCAAGATCTTCGCCAACTACCCGAATATTATCGATTTCGCAGATGCAGAGAACACGAAACCGCACCTCGATATAAGTCTTCTGGAAGGCGAGACAGAGGCTGTGGAGTACCCTTTGCGGGTAGCGGCGTTTACGAGTGTGCATTCGTTGAGTTTGTATTTCGTGAGTTTTTTTGATTTTGCTTTCCCGTCCTTGCTTCCGTCCCTGCCCTTTGCCTTTGTCCGTTTGTCCTTGCTTCTCTATTCATCCATCCCCGATTACTCGTCCTTTGAGGTTACTGTTTTTGGAAGTCGTGCTTATCGTGAACACGTTTCGTGGCGTGATGCTGCGGTCAGGGAGATTCAGTTGGCGGAGATCAGTCGAGAATATATTATGTAGGGTTCAAGGGCAGTTCGAGGGCGCCAAGGAAGGAGGAAACGAAGAAACTTGACATACCTGCTGCGAATACAGGTGATGCGCCGTTGGTTGATCGGGTGAAGCAGAATGCGGGAGGACAGCAGACGACGGCTCACTAATTATTTGGAATGCATGTGTTGTAGTAATTTGTATTATCATGTTACCACTGCACGGCGTAATCACAGGGTTCGTTGGAGCACATCTCATTTTGCAGGAGACCTCACTATTAGATGTGTAGTGGGCGCTGTAGACTCGGAACGCATGGGTACGTCTTTCCCGTCTCCCACATGTATTTCCCTGACCATATTACCTCCATACCTTGCAACAACGCAAATCACAGCAATCGGAGATCGATCCTACATCCTTGCTAATCCTCATTGCTGCCGCCTCGCACTACTCCTCGTTGCAACCGCCCCAGTTCTTGACGAAGGCACCCTTGAAGCCGTACTTTTCCTCCCCCTTGTTTTGGTAGGCGACGTGATCATTTCGCGGTCGGGAGAGAGCGAGGCTGTAGAAGACGCCGTTGAGAGCCTGGACGACCGGCGATGTGGCGTTTGCTCCACTTCAGAAGGTTTTCCTTTCGCTTTCGAACCCCTTTTTGAAGCGGGTTCGGGCTTAGGTGTGGACCTTGTAGTTGTGGAGGCGAGCGCTGAGCGGGTCCTGCGAGAAGAACGGGAAGGAAGAGGCGCAATGTCATCTTCTCTTTCGTCTTGCTCAGCTTCTCCTTCAGTTTCTTCGTGGTCATTCTCGTGTTCGTGTTCGTCATCATGGTCCATCAAAGACCCAGGTATACTCTGATTCAATCTTACGCCCGAGAGCTTTCTCGTGGACTTACTCCCGCGCGTCGAAGGCCTACCTCCACCACCATGCGTACTCTTCGGGTCGTGCGACTGGGCCCGGGAATACAAATGAGAGCGAGGGGGAGGAGGCGTGCGCTGCGTATGTCCCGTCTGAGCCTGTGTGCTAGTGCGCAGACTTCGACGAGGGGACGTCGTTGGCGCTTCTTGTGCCGAGGCATGAGTCTGCGCGCGCGTGCGCTGGGTGTGGTTGGACTCGTCCTCGTCCTCGTCATCGTCATCGTCGGCTTCGGCGTGAAACGCCCCTGGTGGGGCACGACGTTTGGTCGTGCTAGAAGTAGCATCAAGGCTGGTATCTACCTCATGAGAGGGTGAGACACGACTGCGAGAAGGTCGGGAGAGGTAGGAGGATCCATAACCAGCACCGTTTCTCAATCTCCCGCTCCTCCTTTCCTTCCCACTAAATACACTGAACCCAAGCTCGGCTTCGGCTTCCAGTTCCTCACCCTCCTCACCACCGTATGGGTTGATGGTCAGGTCGGTGGTGGCGGATTTATCGTGAGTTATGAAATTGTCCGTTTCGTCCTCGTCCTCGTTGTCGCCGTCGGTAACTTCGTCTGATTCTTCTCGACCTGCTTCGCTCCCAACGTGCTCGTCCACCTCGACATCGGAACCGGAGCCCATGCTCACGTCGTCCCCGACCGTTTCCTCCCCGTTTTGTTTTCCCGAGCCGGTACTCATCCCTGAGCCTGTCAAGGGCCATCCCTTCCCGAGCAGAGCCCTGCCCTTCAAACCTGGCGTCGGTACCGGGGGCGGTTTATAAAACGCATTCGGGGCAAGTTTCGCGCTGCCTGACGTTTCGAAGAGGGATGCGCGCGTGGTCTTGGCACCGGCACTGGCAGTTGTCCCACCTGCACCTCCGGTCTTACTGGTAGAGAAGATAGTTTTCTCCAGATCCGAGGTCACATTTAAGGTTGTCGTGCGCGCCGTGACGGGGGCGTGCCAAACGCTGTGAACCCAATACCTGAGGTGCTGCCTACCGAGGGGGCTGGTGGCGCCATGTGACTGGGGTGAGATGTAAAGCCGGAGGGGCGCAGGGCTAGTTTAGCGAATGGTGATGGTACTTGGGTTGGTGCTTGTGCTTGTGCTGGAGTAGCTCCGCCAAGGCTTGTTCGCCCAGTCCCACCCGTATTACCCATAGTGGAAGACGTTCCCATGTCGAACCGTGCAGGACTCGGGCTCACACCGACGTCCACACCCGAAAGCGCAGGGGACCTCGACACACCATTCATACCCCCGCTCGCAGCCCCCGAAACCGACACCCTCGGCGATTCTACTTCCTCCCAGCTCATGCTCAAGTCGCCCAACGGGGCCCTCCTCCCAAGTAAAGACTGCCGAGGGGCTATAGGTTGTACGGGGGCCCTCACGCCTGTAGCCACCCTCCCGATTTCTTCCTCTAACAATGTACGTTCAGCGGGTGGGAGACACTCGAGGAGGTCATGCATCAACGCTTTTCTGTCTGGGTTCTCGCGGGTTCTGGGACCCATTGAGGTATTCGTAGATATGGCTCCGTCGGTAGAAGGGATAGAAGAAAATTGTCGATCGAGTTTAATTGCGCGTGTATAGTCGCCTGATTGGATCGCGCGTACGCAGACAAGGTCTTGAAGGATTGATATTGCTTGTGGGGAGAGCACGAGTGGGGGAGTGGCTGTGGCGGATGAGGGAGAGGTGGAAGGGAGAGCAAGCGTATGCAAAAGGGACTGTTCGCATGGCATGAGGGGGAGCGCGAGGAGTTGGGCGAGGGGTGCTTGTTTTGGTTTTGCTGGTGTGGCATTGCCTCAGCTTTATGCTTATATGTAACAGCGAAATAGAGAGAATACAGATGAATGGGAAAGGAAGGGAATGAAGCACGTACGCATCAAACACCACCCCACATCTTGCTTAGTACTCTTTCTCTGGTTTCACTTCCTTCGGGAAACGTCCGTTGGTACGCCCACGCGTCCATGAAGGACACTTGTGTAAGCGAGAGAGCGTAAAGATCGATATCGTCTGGTTCAGTGAGAGGAGGTTTTGCGGTGCGGATGTATTTGACTATGAGGGCTGCGGTGGCGGGGGGAGGGTAAGTCGCAGATGGTGGGATGGAAGAAGAGAGGGAGAGAGCTTGTAATATTTTGGAGACGTAGTCCCTGTTAAGACGGGCATCGCAAAGGATGGAGACCGCTTTCTATAAAATTCAGGGTGGCACATCAGATACTCACGAAAGTACAGCTACAATGAAAGGGAAGACGCACAGCAAGGTTACTCCCCGTGTCCAATAGCCAATACGCATAGGCCAACGACGCAAACTGGGGAGGGATACATCGCTCTTCTACGAACTTGGGTTCCCAGCCTGGATTGGACTCCCTCCCATCTGCATCCCAAGCCCACTTCAAAAGGATGTATACTAAGCAATCCTTCTTGAGCCTGTCATACACGCTGCGGTCGATTGCGTCTAAGAGCTTTCTGAGTGCTGCGCAGTCTGAGGGAGGGAACAGCATGTCGGGTGTGCGTATGCCACCGCGGATGAGGAGGACGTCAAAGAGGAGGAGGTCTGACATGAGTGCGCGGCGAGATTCGATGGACTGGAGTTTGTGTGGGCT
Organism: Melanogaster broomeanus; assembly: GCA_014904935.1. Taxonomy (NCBI): domain Eukaryota; kingdom Fungi; phylum Basidiomycota; class Agaricomycetes; order Boletales; family Melanogastraceae; genus Melanogaster; species Melanogaster broomeanus. The sequence goes on along the minus strand of MU123718.1, from coordinate 282,709 downwards.
GAAAGGGAAGGCACTGGAGGACGTGGTGAAGAGGGCGAGCCATGCATCCACGGTGGAGGTGGTGGGATCGTCCTGGGAGGGTGTTAGCAGCTGACGATGGCCTTGGAGAGTGACTTACAACGTCCATGGTTGACCTTATTATAGTGGTGCTGACTACAGACGGTATGCGCTTCGAGCCAGTTTTGAACAACTTGAAGAAGCACACGGATCGCTACTCGGCCATTTCCGAGGATGAAACCAACCGAGTTTGGTAAGGTACAAGTATCACTGTAGGTCAGTAGCATGGACAGGTCAGGTACAACACTGCGACTCTCCACACACCTCCACCACAACAATAGCCATGTCTCTACCCCATCAACCCCTACGCACACCAGCTCAACCAACCCTCCCCACCGCACGCCCCGCCTACCGACGTCCTCCCACACTATCCTCGCACCCCCCATCAGCCCGCCATCCCTCTGCCTCCCTCACAGCAGCCTCGAGCCATTCTAAACCCAAACCCACCGCCGCAGCTGTCGTATCCGGAAAGGCCCTTCGGACCTCCAAGACATCCGAAAAACTCGTCCTCCTCCCCTCCGCACCTCAAACCAAGCCTCTCCGCCCGTTTCTGGGCCTTGGCTACCCCGGTGCACTCGAGGACGATGCTCTCCTAGGGTACGAGACCGACGCGGGCCCGGTACGCGAGTACAAGAGTGCGGCCGAACGCATGAGCAAGGAGCAGAGGGAAAGAGCAGGCTACAAGCGCATAACTGCCTATTGTGTTGCAGAAGCCATGAAGATGAAGCTCTTAGCGAGCTTCTTGAAGAGGGAGCATAATGTGCAGCCGAGGGTGTTTGATGAGGCGATGTATGTGGTGAGTGCGCCCGCGCTTGCATCTGTTCGGGTTGTCTGCGTCCCTTGCACACCGCGTCCTTTGTATCGTGTTCAATACAACTAACCATCCCCCACTCTAGATGTACCACCTTCCTCTCCTTCCAGGCTACTCCCCATCCACCTCCGTGCGCTCCTCGGCAGCACCCACGAAAGCACACCTCACGCGTCTCTCAGAAGCTGAAGCAAACGGCTACCAGGATTCCTATTTCGCCACACCACACCCGCATTCGCACGAGGAGCCGCCAAGGAGAGAGGACGAGGGTTATCTGACTGACGGCAAGACGGATGGGTACATGACGGAGGGGAGGGAAGGAGGATATGCGACAGAAGCAAGGGCGGACGAAGGATATATGACGGAGGGGAGCGCTATCGAGAGGGGAGAATTGTCTGCCGTAGTCACGGGTCAGTCAGGTGCTGATGAATGCGAGACAGAGGTGGAGAGCGGGATGGCAGCTGAGACGGCAGATGAGACTGAGGTTGAACGCGACGGGTTGAGAGAAGATCGTCGAGTTGAGCGGACGCCAGCTCTCCACTCGTACCCCAACGCTGCCGCATCCCAAGTTTCCGAACCCGAGCCTGAGGAGCCGGTTGCCGAAGTCGTGTTCTTCGCCTATGGGGTTGCTGTCTTCTATGGATTCGATGAAGCCCATGAAAAAAGTGTCATTGATGACCTCGCGAAGGCTGGAATCCTCCGGCGGATGATAAAAGAGGACGATTGGGAAATAGAGGAATGTCATTTTGCGGTGCGTTCCCGGCTCACTCCACCCACCCAATCTCTCGCGGGGAGTGGTACATCTGGTACATCAAGATACGATTGCTAATTCACGTTATTTATTAAAAAAACAAGGTTGACCCATCCATCGCCCACCCAAGAATATACAATGATTTCTTCAGTATGTATATTCTTTCCTTTCTCTTACAAAGTCGTCACGATGCTCGTTCTATAGCATTTAAATCACCCTCCCACCTCCTCAAACTCTCCGTCTCCCATGCCCTCGCCCAGTCCACCCTCCTCGCCGCCTACGAGACTACCGCTTCACGCGTCCTTTCCGACCCCCTCGCACTCTCCATCCCCCGACAACTTGCGCAATCCGGTGCACTCTCCCTAAAACGTCGAGATGCTCTCCGACTGACAGGTCGACTGTTCAAGCTCCGTCGAGACGTGAACTTGGTGTCGAATGTCCTTGATGTTCCAGAATTGTTTTGGACTGAGGCGAGTTTGGGTGGGCTTTATGAGAGTGTGAGAGAGTATATGGAAGTTGAGGGGAGGGTTAGGGCGTTGAATGAGAAGTTGGGTGTTGCGAGTGCTTTTGTGAGTGATTACTTATTTCGTCCTCTTCGTCGTTTCTCTTTTTTTTTTTCAATGTGTAGTTTCGTTGCTGACTCATACCATGTTTGATCTGCGTTCTAGCTCGATGCAATACATGATCATCTGAACAACAGTGCGATGGAAAGGATAACCTGGATTGTGATTTGGTACGGTCTCCCGACGCCTTTCTCCGTTCCATTCGTCCCTAAACAACCCCATGCTTTTTCACAGGCTCATTATTCTCGTCATCTTCGTCGAAGTGGTACGTTTCTCTGCCTTTATATCAGTCTTCTACATTTTCCCCCATTTCATCCCATGTTTTTTTTTTTTGTTCTAATGCTGATATATTGTCGTTCCTCGTCTGGGTTTGACTCGTACAGGGCGAAGTGTTCGCGCGTCTCGTTGTGCACGCTCCTCCGGGTGCGGCTGTTGTAACAGGAATCATGCCTCGCGGGGGGGTGATCAGGATGCTGGTGAGGGTTCTTGATAGCGTGAAGCGGCGGTAGGTGACGTAACTGTGCGCGATTTGGTGGGGTGGGCGGTCGAATTCCGTTTTGCGGAGTCCTCGAATGACTGTTCTTGTGTCTTTATTTTGGGGACCGTGAACCCGGACGTGGTAGGTTTGGGTTTGCAGAGGAATCAGATATTAGAATAACACGCATAAGTACGTACCTCCCTCCCCCTACAGCATCTAATTACTTTCTTGCAATAATGTACCATAGACAGGAGGTTACGTAGCCTGAGTACACATACATGTCTACCATTTTGCTTCGAGCGATCTATATTCACGACGACCATCTGTGCAGCTGCGACAACTTGCAATTGGAGACTCGAGAGTTGAAATGCAAGCATGGGTTCGTACCATGATGAAAGAATCCAGCGCTGCACGACTGCAGCCCCTCGGGTCAGGACCGAATATCTGACGCATACAATAATAATTCAAGTTGAAGTTCAGCGCAGGGAACAGGAAATAGTACCTCCGTGCATGCAGTATCGGTGCGTCGGCGTAAGTACTATGTAGTATGCCACCTCAGCATTTGGTATCTACGGGACGGATCGTAAAGTAGCCTAACTTGAATTACCAGCCGTGCCCGAGGAGGTCTGGGTTCATGGACCGTTGGCCTCAGCCGTGCGCACGTTGTTCCCATTAGCTGGTTGAGTCTGATGCGACTGGTGTTTTGGTGTCTACAGTCTAGTGCAGCAGTACTGGTAGCACACCCAAGAGGTAATCGGAAGGTTAAATAGTGGAAGAATAATTGCATGGTGCATCTACCCTCGTAATCATCACAGATGGCGGACGACAACGATGACACAGGCGGTGTGTGGCCGATGCTCGCGCTCGCGCTTGTTCTTGCGCCTGGCGGGGTCAATATCGAATTGGAGGGAGAGGCTCTGCGCGGATCATGGAGAGATCGACGGTTTCGTCGATTGCGTCGTCAATTTCGCCAATCAGGACGCTGTTGGGAGAGCCGCGGGTGATTAGAATGTTGCGCAGATAGAGGGGAAGATGGGGGCAAATGGAAACACAGGATCGCAGATGGAACGTGTGTGTCCGTCTCGAGAAGAAACAGGATGCGCAGAGACGGGATTCCCAGGTGGAGCGCGAAGGGGGACGTCGAGACGGTGGAGGGAATTTTTTTGAAGGAACGAGGGAAATGAAAGGAATGAAGTGGACGTGAAAAGCGAATTTGAAGAAAACGTACATCATATCGCCCTTGACGAGGTAAAGCCCTAGCGGGATCTCCTCGACGCCTTCTTCCATGCTGAATACGCGCTCTTTTGATTCGGAGAGGACGACGTTTGACTTTTGGTCGAAGCCTGCGAGTGTGCCCTATTCCGTTGGACGAGAGGGAGGAGGATATGGATGAGTGATGCGAGAGGCACCCCGGAATGATGGGTAATTACCACTATAGCTCTGCCATCTTGAAGCACGAGGAGCACACGACCTGTCGCGAACAAGATAGCAAGGCTTCGTCAATTCTTGTTGTTGGCGCCTGGCGGGGCATCATGCATCAGGATGCCGGAACTCACGGTCGACATAGCCCTGCAGGCTGGCCATTTGGATCGTACGCGTGCGTGCGTCTTTTAGGTGCTGTTTAGCTGCTCTCTGAGTGTGATGAACTGCTGGCGCGGGTGATTGACCGCGGACAGTCTCTGATCAGCTGGCGAGTATGGCAGACGTCGTGGATCGCGATGATCAACTTGAAGGACCTTCAAGTTGGACCTTGAGATTGGCAGGGCTGGGGTGACGAACAAGTGTGAGAGTGCCGGGGGGTCTGACACTTGTGGGGGGTGATGCCAAGGCGCAAGGGTAATACTAATAATACACGCCACTTGAATACTGACAGCAGGCCAGAGCGCAATTGCACACCTATCACCGTCCCTTCGTCTTTCCTTTCTTTCCTGCGGTCCATATCCCTGTGCCACGTCCTCTGCGAGTTGGTGGTGACTTCGGGCGCCACAGATATCGATCTACTGACGCCAACATTTTGATACCTTGTTTTCATCATGTCTCAAGAGAAGTCGCACAACGCTCCCCCCGCTGAGACACCTCAATACGCCCAGCTCGAAGCGCAGGAACACGACGAGGAATCCATTCCCCTTGACACCAAAATTGCGCAATTTGAACTCGACCTGGACCACGATGCGTCCCCCTCGTCCTCTCTGCGTCCTCGTCACTACCAGCGCCCGCAACGACCCCCTCCAGGTCACCACGTATCAAAGTCTCCGCTGCGGCCATAATTCCTGTATGGATAGTGCTCAGCTCTACTGTCATAATATACAATAATCGTGTGTACAACACCCTCGACTTTCGCTATCCTGTCTTCCTGGTCACGTGGCATCTTTCTTTTGCGGTCAGCGCATCCTGTCTTTTCTTCGCAATGTAACTCAGTGTGTGTGTGTGACAGGCTATTGGGACGAGAGTTCTCCAGCGCACGACACACCTTCTCGACGGCACTAAAGATGTGCATATGTCTAAATCCATGTTCATGCGCTCTATCCTCCCCATTGGCGTGCTGTTCAGTGGCAGCCTCATCCTCAGTAACACCGCGTACCTTTACCTTAGTATCTCATATATCCAAATGCTCAAGGTGCGCGCTCTGTCCATACGCCAGACGTCCTTCACTTCCCGAAGCGCTTGCTCTTATCTTCCTGTACTCTACTTGGGAATTGACTTGCCAACTGTTATCACCCACAGGCCTTCACCCCCGTTGCGATTCTTCTCATCTCATGGTTGAGCCGGATACAAGAACCCAGTCGGAAGCTCGTCATGATTGTATGCATGATCTCAACAGGCGTCGCCCTTACCTCACATGGGGAGCTCCATTTCCATCTCACCGGATTCTTGATACAGGCTGCTGCTGTCGGTGTGCGTACCCTCTCTCCCATCTACTTTTCCATCCCTCCCTCGCTTCCTCCTCCGTTCATCCTTCGTTCCTCTCCTCCATGTTCCTTCTGTCCTTCCATTGCTCCCCACCTCCTTGACTAACGCCGTCCACTTAGTTTGAAGCGTCCCGGCTCGTAATGATCCAAATCCTTCTCCACGGCCTCAAAATGGACCCTCTGGTTTCTTTACACTACTACGCACCTGTCTGTGCCGCCATCAACCTCCTGGTGCTCCCCTTCACCGAGGGGCTCGAGCCGTTTTATGCGATCGGCGCAGGTAAGATAGGATGGGGAGTATTGCTCTCGAACGCGGCTGTAGCATTTTTGCTGAATGTGGCTGCTGTTTTCTTGGTGGGTGCTGGGAGTGGATTGGTGTTGACGCTTGCGGGAGTGTTTAAGGCGAGTTTCGTTCCTTGCCTTGTTGTTTTTGGGGAAAGCAGTGGTGACTAATGCTTGTGTAGGATATTCTGCTCATCACTGGGTCAGTGCTGTTTTTCGGAGGATCTATCACGCCCATGCAGATATTCGGTACGTTCGTCCTTCTTGCGTCACTTGGACCCTGTTGACTGATTGATATCATGCCAGGCTACTCCGTCGCCCTCTGCGGACTCGTCTTGTTTAAAACCTCTGGAGGGAAATGATGAAGTACTCTTGGAGCCGAGAGTGTTTCTCGCACCAGAAGATGTACACCCTACCGCACTTCCCTGTTCATTGTCACCATCTACTCCGCCATAGATTCTCGCGCTTCATTTCACTTAGACGAGCTGGCGCCACTGGCATTGGCCAATTTACCCAGTTCAGCTGTCCAGCTACTCATTTATGCTACCCCTTGGACTGTACTTCTGTACAGACGTATCATCGCATCCCTACATACATCCTTGCACGTTCCCTGACACACATAGTCCATGCCTCACGAAAGTAGTTTGATTGATTGGGTTCACAAGTCAAGTTTCAACGTGGTCTCGAGAGGTTCGAGTTGGATGACCTAGGCTGGTCACTCTTCCGTCCCCAAGGGAATGTCCCAAATTTCCGATGGTGCTAGTGAATACTGGATACCGTGTGGTACCTCGGTAATCATTCACCGTACGACGAATTTCCGGTGCAATAGCTGCATCTGGCTTCCGGTCTGGCAAGTGAGGCTCCAAAACCGTTGAGTACCCTCCTGCGGGTAGTGCATGATTCCACCTCGGGGTTCGAGTACCAGGGAACCAGATTAGTCTTCCCAAGACAGAATGTAGAGGGGGATGAAGATAGTCGTCCTTTCTCCACTACGGAACTGAATGATATCAAGTTCATTGGCACACATTGCGATGTGTGACTACAACCTCAAAAAAACCAGTTTGCATGGTTCGGTGGGTGGTGCTACAACGAAGTACATAGGTTGCAATCACCTGCACATAGCAAATATGCCCCGTCATCGGGTTATCACAGATAATGGATCAAATTAACCTGACCGGGACCCGTGGTAGCTGTGGGGCTAACTTGGAGTAGTCAAACGTAACAATCCCTCCAGCCTGAGGGTTCCGTGGGAGGCGGCGGACCCGGTAGAGGGACCCGACTTCGAACCGTATATGACAGATCCCTCCGAAAAGTCAAAGCTGCCAGTGAACCTGTCATACTTAGCTCGCGATCGGCAATGTCTGACAAGATAGTATTTCACTACTCAGTGAGGGACACATGGTGAGAAGGAGAATGGCCCGTGGGCAGGCTGAAGATTGCAGGTACAGTATTTTCGGAGGTAGCCGCGCAAAGATGCATGGGCCGAACATGAAAGCTTGAAGGATGCCAAAAGCGGGAAGGATGGATTGTTGTGGGACAGGGTGATTCAATGTTAGTCGTTACTATACTAGCCTAGGGTGAGTGTAGATGGATATAAGGTTTGACATCTGGAGACTAACTTTTACCAGTGACGCCACACGGCGATCAAAATGACCGGCACCAGTTATGATATTCTATGATCGATTGATCTGGCAAATTGTATTTCGCTCCCATTGTCTGTGGAGCCTGCAAGCCTCAACGGGAGGGCGGAGCAAGCACTGTACAATATAATGACATGTCTCAGACGTCTAGACCCTTGGAACTCCTTAATCGGAGTTTTAGTCTGTTTATTTGCCTTACGCCTTCCAGTCTCTCCTTTGCAACTCGTTCAACTTCTTTCCCTTGTTGGAGTTCGTCTTACAGCGATGTATGTGGTCGTCTCTCCCTTGTACACAGTGTCGCTCATCTTCCCCCCAGGTCGGACGTCTCCGAGGCCTCGTCCGCGACCACCTCAACGTTTGAGACTGCATTTGGTCTTTAACGCTGCCGTCTTTGGAATCGAACTTGCAGTGTTCACCTTGTTGCGTCCTTACTTCAAACAAATCTATGAACCCCGTACCGTAACTTCAGTCGAACAGGTGACCGTCTCAAAAATACCATTCCTTTCGTACCAAGTCTCTGACTCTCCTTGTTCGTCTTCGCAGTGAACGTGTCTAAGCCTTTCAAGACTGGCATGTTCACATGGCCTATAGCCCTCTTCAAAGCAGACTATCGAGACATCCAGCGCGTCAACGGTCCCGATGCTTATCTCTTCGTACGATTCCTCAGGGTGATGATACGTGTCTTCCTCCCCATTTGGCTTATCTCTTGGGCTGTCCTCTTACCCGTCACATCTGTCAATAACTCTCTACCTGGTGTAACGGGCTTGGATCTGTTCACCTTCGGTAATGTTGAGCCCACTCAGCAAAACAGATTTGCCGCACAAATCATCCTTGTTTGGATTTTCACCTGTGAGTGGCCACATGATCTCTCCATCCTAATCCCATCTTCTAAACTGATGTGTCGCATCACTTGTAGTCTGGATATACTGGAACATTAGGCATGAGATGCGACACTTTCTCACCGTCCGCCAATTACACCTTGTCGACCCGACTCATTCTCGTTCTGCACAAGCTAATACTGTTTTGGTCACCGGTATCCCCGTGAAAGTACCTATCCGAACAAGCCTTGGGCCAGTTGTATTCGCGCCTCCCTGGTGGCGTCAAGAAAGTTTGGATTAATCGGTACGTTCCGCCTTTTTTCTTTTTCTTTTTTTTTGGTGGCCGTCGTGCGAGATGAGTGCGGTGGGGGGTGTCGTTATATCGTTGAATACTTTGTGATTGGCACAGGGTTTTACCAACCACGGTTGTAACATCTGGCGCTCATGTCATTGTTGCAGTGATCTAAAACAGCTGCCCGGCGTATACGACAGTCGTCTTGCCGCATGCGGAAAGCTCGAGTCCGCAGAGACTTCCCTCCTTGCCACCGCAGCCAAGATCCGTGCCAAGACAGTAAAGAAATCGGGCAACACAGACGACAATGACGCAGACCAGGCCGAGCGCAATGTCTCTCTCGCAGAAAGGCTCGTACCACGCGACCGGCGCCCCACACACCGCCTCCCTGCGGGCCCCCTTCCTTTCTCTCTCCCCTTCATCGGAAAAAAGGTCGACACGATCGAATGGTGCCGCACTGAGATTGCTACGATGACTACATTGCTTCGCCAAGCTCGTCGGACTGTCACAGAGGAGTCCCATCTCCCTGATGTTAACAAGGATGCCAAGGTCGATGCGAAGGAGACCTACCCACCTCTCAGCTCTGCTTTCGTCACCTTCAACCAACAGATCTCGGCACACATGGCGTATCGCATGCTCGCCCACCATGAACCATACCGCATGTCTGATCGGTTCCTTGAAGTGGCACCTGACGATGTTCTATGGAGCAACCTCGGCATGAACCCGTACGAGAAACGTGTTCGGATGGTCATCAGTTATGCAGCAACAGCTGCTTTGATCATCTTTTGGGCAATCCCGGTTTCGTTTGTTGGTTTCATTTCTAACATCGAGGGTTTGTGTAACAACGCCAGTTGGCTCGCGTGGCTCTGCAACGATTCCCGCTGTCGTCCTTGGCATTATTCAGGGTATTTTGCCTCCAGTGCTGCTCGCGGTGCTCATGATGCTCCTTCCCATCGTTCTGCGGTTCCTGGCTCGGTTCGAGGGCATCCCAACGCGTACCGGTTTGGAGCTTAGTTTGATGACGCGTTACTTCATTTTCCAGGTCATTGTAAGTCTTGGGGCGTTGTGTGCGTATGTTTTGAAATTCTGACCGATCGAACGTTTTAGCACTCTTTCCTGATCGTTACCTTGTCTTCCGGTATCGCCGCTGCCCTTCCAGGACTCCTCCAGAATCCCAGCTCAGTCGCAACGTTGTTGGCACAAAGTCTCCCTCAGGCATCGACTTTCTTTCCTGACGTGCGCTTTTCATTTCAACAATCTTATTCATCCGCGGTGCTTATTATGCGTTTCACAGATACATCATCCTGCAGGGTCTCTCTGGATCCGCGGGTAGTTTCCTCGCTGCTGTACAATTAGTCTTGTACTATGCGAAGCTCTACATTCTTGGAAGCACCCCTCGCTCGGTTTTCAATATCAAGTTTGGTCCTCGCACTGTTGCGTGGGGCACGTTGTTCCCTTCTATTACGCTGCTTACAGTCATCAGTGGGTTCACTTTCTTTCGACTTGGTCTAGAGGACCTAGGACTAACGACGCCACTCTCCACCTAGCTCTCGGCTACTCTATTATCTCCCCCATCATCAACGGTCTTGCCGTTTTGGCGTTCTTCCTTTTCTACCAACTCTACAAATACCTCTTCCTCTACCAATACACTCAACCTCCTACTGCGGACACTGGAGGCCTGTTCTATCCGAAAGCTCTCCAGCACGTGTTCGTGGGGCTATACGTCCAGCAGATCTGTCTCTGCGCGTTGTTCTTCCTTTCCAGGGATGCGAATGGGAAAGCGAGTGCGGTCCCGCAGGGGATATTGATGGTTGTGTTGATTCTGTTGACTGTGAGTTGGATGTTTTCCTCCATCAATTCCACCGGTTGTTCAACCTCTGGGCATGCTAGGCCGGATTCCACATCATTATCAACATGTCTTACGGACCCCTCATCAGCGCTCTCCCTCTCAGCATCGCCGACTAAGACCTACAAATCTGACGAACCGCTCGAGAGCGATGCTAGCAGTCCAATCGACGAAAGAGAAAAACGGCGCGAAACGATGGACTCGAGTCAAGTCCCATCACCCAGCCAACCCCGACCCTCACGCTCCATCGGACGAGAGAGCATCCAAGAACAACCCCTCATGTTGCGCTCGCATTCGGCTCAATCTGGGGGCTCCTCCCCAACGTCGCTCATCGACGACTGTTATTTTGCTCGCCACCCTGACGGGAAGTTCGATTACGGGTTTGCACACCCTGCACTTACGCGTCCCCAGCGCATCGTTTGGATTCCTGAAGATACTCTCGGATTGGGGAAGGAGGAGGTGAGGGCGAACGATGAGATGGCGGTGCTAGCCACTACGCAGGCCGCGAAGATGGATGCAAAGGGTTGGGTGGAGGTTATGGGCCCGCCAGTAGATCTGGAGAAGTTTTGAGGGGGATTGTGGGTGAGTGAATTGTTGTGACGAAGGCAGGATATGAAAGATGCACGATCGATCTGCTTCTTGGTCTCTTTCTCTGCTTCAGGTTTGTTTGATGTCTCTGCGTCTACTCGTGTGTTGTGTTTTTGACTACGCACTTCTTTCTCTTTTGTCGCACGCAATGTCCAAAACTGTTGCTCGCTGTTGCTTAGCATTGTAATACGCTACTATCTGTCCATAGTTACTGTCCCGGTCATCTATTTGTTTTGTTATCACCAATTCACGTGTTTCCTGGATCCTAGCACCATCTGAGAAAACAGTAATATAATAGCACGTCGCTGGACTACAGCTCGACATGTTCGGGAAGAGTAGTACTAGTGGCTAGTGGATCAGCAGTCCATGGTTCCGATTCTGGGGTACCTGTCGACAGTAGAACATTCTCAGTCCCAGTCCCAGTCTCTGCGGACAACACTGCGCCCGCCTGATGCTGACTGGCAGCCAACGCAGTGACAGCAGCGAGCGTTGACGAAGCAGCCACGCTGGCAGCCGACGCGGAAACGCTCGCCAACACTCCCGCGCCCTTCTCCGCGCCCATCACCACCCCAAGCCTATCCCCGACACTTGGCCCAGCAGCCCCAGCCCCAGCCCCAGCCCAAGACCCGGCGCTCGGCAAGAACCTCGTCCACCAAAACGCGATCCGCACGCCCCTGTCCAGGATGCGCTGCTTCAGCACGAACAGCACCACGAGCGCGAAGAAGACCAGCGCAGCGACGATGACCACGCGGTCGAGCCAGTCCGTCTGCTCGAGCGCCGCCACGAGCTGCCGAGAGGTGCCGAGCACGAGCTCGAGGGCGCTGTGCGTGTCGGAGGTCGAGGCGAGCGTGGATGTGGACGACTCTGTCGGAGGTGGGGGTGAGAAATTTTAGGTGTGTGTTGGTGTGGTTTGGTTTTGAGATGGGGACGGAAAGAGAGAGAGGGAGTGTGTGTGTGTGTGTGTACGTACCGAGGAGCTGGGTAGAGAGGACGCCCCGTTCGAGTTCCTTCTGCATGAGGCCGATGGTCCGCTGGAGAGCCTCTGTGACATCGTTATTGGCTTTCATCACGAGGTCCTCCCTGAAAACCAAACCAAAAAAAAAAAAAAAAAAAGACAGGTCAGGTTCAGTCAACGACTCGGCCTCGTACATAGCGACGGGTCGACCAACACTCGAGATCAGATGAGTACGAACGTGACTTTCTCGTTTGACGACCCCTTCTTCTCTCGGACGGCCGGCGAGCGGAGAAGCTCCTCGCGCTGTGACCGGCTCTGTGCGTCTATGGCCCGCTTTGAGGCGAGGACTGCGGCTCGGGAGTCCTTGCGCAGGCTGTGTGATTGACATTCAGCAGCGGGAAGAGAGACCAAACGAAACGCATGAACGAACTCTTCGAGCACCCTCAGGTGTTCATCCGCTCTCGTCCTCAACTCCTTCCGTGCGCTTTCCGTCCTCTGGTCGTCCACAAGGACACCCAAGTCCTATCAAACAGTTCCAGAAACACGCTCAACCATCAACATCAACATCATTCCCGCCCAGCTTTGTGGGGTCAAATCCCGAAAGCCTTACCTCGATTTGCTTCGCAAGTCGCTCGATGTCTTCTCTGACTTCAGCAGCCCACGCTTGTTGTGTGACGAGTGGTGCTGTACATGTTCTGAGTCGTGGAAGTTGGAATGTTGAGAGGTCGTTTTGGCGTCGCTCGATAGCTTGGAGGAGAGCTGATGCATCGGTGTCAAACGTTGTAGGGATGGGCGGCATGTTGGGGTGTGCAGACTCAGGCGCGTTGTTGTCCAGTTCCAGCACACCGTGTACTGGAAATGGACAACAACGCGCCTGAGTCTCGGAAACACGTGGAAGACACGCCTAGACACACAGATAGGAGCCAAATGGTACAGAGCAAATGACTTGCGATAGTTTATGCTACAAGAATCGAAGCGTAGCAAGGATTAATAGCGAGTTCAACAGTAGCCTAGCATGATGATGAACGAATTCTGTATGTGAGGTGCAGCCTGGGAAAGAAGAAATTGGTGTGCGGTATGATATGTACGTGCAATGCAGCAGAAATGCAAACAATTGGTTCTCTTGGAGTCATGATCTTTTCGCTGTTTTTCATGTCTGACTGCCAACCTGATCTGCCCACCCCGCGGCGACAGCTTCTGGGAGAAGTACCGTATCTTGAGAAAGGTCAACATCTTCCTTCATCGCATCCTGTTGGAAGGCTTCAAACAATTTTGTTCCGTCACCGACGACGTTGCCTTCAGGGATCCAGGTTGCCTGGGTCATCGGGTAACTGCAAGACCATCCGTTCTCGATCAGCACGCTACACGCTACACAAGAAAAAGGAGATTTGCGAGGTTACACCGACATACCCTTCCCACTTTGCTAGCCACATAAAGCCTGCGTTCCCGATCTTCTTTCGCCCGACCAGCCGTTCAACAAAGTATATGTCTGCGTTCTCGTCGACGGGTTCGGGACAATCAGGACGCGCGCACTCGTCATCGAGCTTTCGAAGGCTCTTGCGTCTGGCAGCTGAAGTGGCAGTGTACAGCTCGTTGAGTTCCTTCTCTGAAGGAGAAAATACGGGAAACATACTCTGAACGCTATGGAACGAATTGTCAGTCTAGACCTGCACCTGCAGGAGCGAAATTGTCATGCTCACTGGCACAATGGGCATATGAATACAGCCCCTGGTTCCGGTCTTGGATCCCCTGGCTCGATACCTATGCACCCATAGTGGTACCACATGTCGCAGCTGCAGGTCATTCGTCAGTTAGCTCGGTACGAGGCATCCTCCTGGAGACATACTTATCGCATTGGATGAACTGTTCGACGAAAAGGGTTCAGGCCCAGATACTTGCATAAAGACTATCAAAGACGCACCTGTCTATCCCATTTGTTGAACTCACGGACCAATTCAGGCCACTCTGTCGCGTCCAGCGATTCTGTCTTCTGCACCTCTTGTTCGTTAGGAGGTGGCGTTGTTTTGGACCCCATCGTGCTGCTGGAGTCACCCGGTTTCGCAGGGGATGACGACGGTGTTTTCACTGCGTGGTCAGCAGGAGCTTTCGGGGTGCGCTTCCGAGTAGTGGACATTCCTTGAACTGCCTCCCCCGCCTGGGAAGATGGTCGAGATGATGCAGATGGTGGAGATTCCGGTTCGGCCATGACCACCTCCCCATTCAAGACGAAGTACTTTTGGTGTGGCTTCGCCTTCGGTTTCTGGCCCCGTTTGACCTTCTTCTGACGGTCTCGAGGCCGTCTGAAATCATGTGGTTCCGTTTCGTTATTCGTGCCGTCTTCGACCTTCTTCTTGGATCTTTTCCTTGGAGGAGCAGATGAATCCAAATCTACAAGAGTCAGACTTGATCTGACAGCGCTCTGTGCAGCTCCAGGTGGAGGAGAGGGTTGGAGGGTAGGTACAGATTCAATTGTGAGAGCGGAATTCAGGTTAGCTGATGCCTGTAGTTGCAAAAAAAAAAAACACCTCGCGTCAGCAGTACTTCATGTCATAAAGGATAACGCCGACGTACCGCAGCTGACACGGACCTTCCGAGTCCTGCCTCTTCTCCACATTGGACATCGTTATCCTCACTAGTCCCTATCACAACACCTTCCCCACCTGCACTTGCACCACCACTCCCTCCAGCACCACCCTTCTCCCGCACCACTTCGCTACCTTCCACAGCGCCCAACTTTCTCTTCATCCTCCTCATAGACTCCGGCACTTTCAGATGAATTCTTAGTGGCTCCCGCCTCGCGAGAGCAGCAAGCTCCTTGAACGATGCACTCGGCCCACCCAACGGTCGCGATTGTATACTCGCAGACGCAGACGAGCTCACCTCCGACGCAGCACAGACATGGGGAGTTGAGTTCGTTAGACGAAGGGCGCTTGGGTTGAAATGGCTCAAAGTGTTATGGTGTGATGCCGATAGGGGATGATAAGGCTCCGAGCGGCGGTCTCTGGCCGACACTCCTTGACCTCTCCTCGTGCTGGAGCTAGAGTGTCGTTTGCTACCTCGGCTCTTCGCCCGCCCATGTGCACTGATGTGCACGTCGTCTCCGGAGGAGTGTGATACGTCGTCGCTGCCATCTAGCGATGTGAGTGGGGAGGGCGATCGATCTGGGATGTGTGATGTATCTGGGGATTCGGGGCCAGGAGGAAGAGCTGGGGGGTCGTGGTGCATGGATGCATTACTGGCGAGCAACGCCGATAGGCACGTGTCGCTGTCAGCTAGTGGGGTGAGTGGGGAGAGCGATCGATCTGGGATGTGTGATGCACCTGCGGATTCGGGGCCCAGAGGGAGAGATGTGGGGTCGTGGTGCGTGGATGTGTTGCTGGCAAGCAACGCCGACAGCGGCGAGGGTTGGTACGGTACGTGGTCGACACGAATTTCACGTTCAGAGGTGCTAGGAAGTTCAGGCTGCACTGATGGAGACCGAGATGGGTAATTAGAAGGCATCGGAAGGGGAGGGATCGAATCCGGTGTAGACGACATCTCGGGCGTACCGAGCATGACCGCATGCCATACCTCGTCCTCATCGTGCGAATAATGGGAATCAGGGGGCGTATGATAGCGTGAGGACACCGACTGTGAGTAAGCAGGATCCTGCTCGTTGGTTGGGGAATGTAGTGGACGATGTAAGTCAGGAACAATTTCCTGCTCTCCAGACGAACCAGGTGTGATAGACGAACCACCATTGCCAAGCGGCTCAGATATGCTTGACGAAGCTGCGACAGACGTATGGAATGGCTCTGGTGAATAAGTGACGATTATATCAGGCACTGGAGTCGCATTTTCTGAACTCGCGGCACTCGACGACCCGGGCGTTTTGTCGGCCTCCACGCGGCGCAGGCTGGATCCACCACTCTTCTGAGTATCCACGCTTTCCTTGCCAGCACCTCCTCCATTATGTACCGCAAGTCCCGTTGCATCTGGAGCGCATATAACCGTCTCCATCACCACGTCCACATCCCCACCGTCACCTCCCACTGACGGGCTGATATCCTCCTCAACCTCCCCCACCTCAAACGGCGATGGAGAAGGCGGTGGAGGCGTCACGAATAACATTCCGCGCTTGGATTCGAACAGGTGTCGTTGACTTGGGCTCTGGTGTACGTCGTGGGGTTCTCCCGCTTGCTCTTGCTCTAATGATCGTGGAGGGTCAATAAAGGATGGAGGTGTGGATATTATTGCGGAGTTTCGAGGGGATGGTTCGGATGTGATGGTTGTCGTGGCTGTGGCGGGCTCAGGCTCCTCCGATTCTCTGGGTAATTGGACCGGCTCGGTGTTAGGCTCTGGACCTATGTATGCAGCAGGCTCAGGCTCAGACGAGGAGCGAGACCATGCTCGTCCTTGCCCAGTCTGGTGAGATACCCAATGTCCACGATTTTCCATCACCGCGGACACAGGCTCTGGAGACGTTGTCCTCCCATTCGTAACGGAAACCTCCGGCACAAATCCCACCTCTGGCTCAGAAGCCGTCTGTATTTCCTCGGGACCAGATCCGACTTGAGACTCCCGCATATCGCGCTCGCCCGAAGCTTCAAGCTCCTCTACATTCACCAAATCACGAGACGCCGATGGCGACTGGTCACGGTCACCTGGGCCACACGGGAAATCCGGCAGGGAGCTAGCAGACGGTGAAGGAAGTGGAGGGCTGTTTTTGTTATTTGATGACTGTATGTCGACCCATGGGGGACGGGGACGGGCCTGCTGTAGTGTCAATGGTCCCGAGGTGTCTGGTGCTGGACCAGGTACCGAATCAGGTGGAGGAAATGTATGAGAACTAGCAGGATATCTGGGAAGTAGACGCGGAATCGAAATTGACGTCGCTGTGCAAGTGTTCATCGACGAAGTGGCGTCTGATCGGCCTTCCCTAGTATAACCAACTGGAGGTATGATATCCATCTCTTGAATAGAAGCTGTAGTTGATATGCTAGCCGCGGCCTCCTGGATTCCTTGGCTGCCTGTCTCCGGATGTGAAACGAGGTTTGAAGCAGGCATTGGGTGCGTAGGTGACTGGGTGGATGGGAGTATCGACGGCCGGATAGACGCAGCCGCACCGTCAGGACATTGTGTTGGGCGCTCAGGACTCACCGAAGGGCTTGTTGATTGGGAAGCGTTTGCGCGGGAGAAATGTGAAAGATACTCTGAGGTGTATGCAGATAGACGAGCTAGGGAAGTGCGTCAGTGTAACTGAAGTGTCCTTCAAAGCAGTAAAATAGCTTTGGAGAAGATAACAGGCACACATTAATAGCGCATATGTGCCAGAACACGAGAGGAGCCAGCGGGAGAGAGAGCCCCATAACCCATTGCAATGAAACCAGTGTACGTCTTTCCGAGGAAAGTAGACTGCGATCCTGCGGGACTCGGCAGACGAAAGCAAGTATAGACCAAACTGGGGACCAAACTAATGCTCCGAGGGAACACCCATTACAGCTTGCCCAAATGCCCAAGTCCAGCCCATGTTATACTCCTGGTTCAAACACAAAACACCCGGCACCCACAGAATGATCTACGAGGATAAGATAAAAACTCACCGGGATTCCCAGGATACAGCCCGTACTTCGCTACAATCAAAGATATTTACTCAGCCTCTTACTCATTGAACTGTAGCGGGCGAAAGAAGGGCGGCGAAGAGACAAAACGAGGTATTTCCAATGACGATGGCGAGAAGTACACTTACCCGCATCAGTATTCCAATCAACAGGAGCAAATCCTGGGCCTTGGCGATGAGAAGAAGAGAACGAGCATGTAGTTGGAGGTGGGGATGTCGATGCATCTCCGTATTCTGTACATATGGGGATGATCATCGGTTAGTTGAGATGTTCAATAAGGAGAGGGAAAGTGTTAGGTAAAGCAGAATGCAAGTTGCTGCATTCAACCAGTACAAACGGGCATGTATGCGCGCATACAAAGACCGAGATGCGAAGAATGCGCAGTTCACGTACTTTTCTCAGGAACTGCAGACAATGGGAGACAAGGTGGTGGAGGTGAAGTCATTGCTTCACGATGAATCACTGGTGGATCTGCAAGGATAGATCATTTTCATGGTAGTGGATAGACGCATTGCAGCGATTCACGTTTACAAGGAAAGGGAAGAAAGATAACACTCACGCGCTTTACAGGGGCCACTTTCACGACTTAGTAGTTCCTCGACCGCAGACTCGATCGCTGCAAACCGATGGATGAAAGTGGGGGAATTTTCTGGCTCGAGTCCAACCTCAGTTCGCTCCGCTTCAGGTTCGAGTTCAGTCATAACCTCCCCCCCGGTCATCCCTCTTCTCCCTTTACCCTTCCCCCTTCCTCGTCCGCGCCTTGTGCTCGTACTCGTCGTATTGACCCCAATTACACGCTCCAATACTCCCACACGCTTTTCCATCTGCTTCTGCGCGTTCCGTATGGCACGCAGGTCAGCAAGCGCATCCTTGATATCTGTCTTCACGATGCTGAAGTCAGCCCCAAGGGATAGTGAATTGGGTGTGAAACGATTTGAGTGGCGTTATCAGCGGTTCTAGGAGTGACGATAAGTCAGTAGCGGGATTCAATGGTGTGGGAGTTGCAGTTGAACGCTGCTCTGAAGAGGCTGGAGAGGGTGCGGATGGAGGTTGCGACCCGGAGACAGAAGACAAAGGACGGGGTGGGGGTGGAGGTGGAGGTTCTATCTGCGGTGAAAACGCTGCTTGGGGTTTGGTATCATGAGCTCGATGGTGATCCCGAGGCTCAGGTTGAATCTGAGAATGCAACCAAGGGTACCAAGCCTGCAGCGGCATTGCGTTCTGAGCAGGCATCATCGGTGTCGGCGTCGGGGCCTGCGTCGAGTTTCTACTCACGACCGCCCGCCCGCTTCCACTGTCACTCCCGTTTTGATTCACGTGTCTGCTATGGGACGAGGGAACTTCCGAAGCAAAGGGGTGTGTTCCACTTCTTCCAGGGAAGGGTACGACACCTGAGTAAAACGGTAGAGCAGGACCATAGGGAGTCGTGCCAGTGGCCCTAGCGGTTGCCCAGAATTGTGAATATCCGTCCTTCGAGCTAGAGTCAGGATGGGCCATGGCTCGACACCAACAGTGATCCTAAGGCGATCGCCGTGATAACTGACTAGTATGCAACTAAATGATCACTTGTTCTACTTGAGTGCTATTCACGTTCTGAAGCAAGTGCGACCTTTTATTTCGCTTCACTCCCGAAGTCCGACGGACTCAAATGGGTACTGTATCCAGCCATCCACCATCACCCTCAGGCTACAGCGACATGTCCTCCGACCATCGACTCGAAAATTTTACCGTGGACAGCGCGTATCGCGTGCTCGAAGTGATTGGTGAAGGCGCGTATGGCATCGTCTGGTTGGTACCACCCACTGTATACGATTTCGGCTCTGCAACATGGCCTGTTGTCTCGGATCTGCTAATGTGTTTTGGTCTTGCAGTTCGGCAATACATCAGCCATCTCAGAGGAAGGTTGCCATAAAGCGCATTACGCCATTCGACCATTCCATGTTCTGCCTACGCACTCTTCGCGAAATCAAGCTCCTCCGTCACTTTCACCACGAAAACATCATCTCGATCCTCGATATTCTTCAACCTCCCAATTTTGAGATGTTCAAAGAGGTTTATCTTGTGCAAGAGCTAATGGAAACCGACTTGCATCGAGTCATCAGGACCCAGACATTGAGTGATGATCATTGCCAGTATTTTATCTACCAGGTGAGTGTGACGATGTATTATGGCGGAACACTACCCTAACAATGAGAGTAATAAGACCCTCCGAGCACTTGAAGGCACTTCATTCTGCCGATGTACTTCATCGTGATTTAAAAGCCCTCGAATATCTCTCCTGAATGCAAACTGCGATCTCAAGGTAAGTCTAAACGACCATCATTATATCACTCTTCACTTTATGCGCGTCAGCTTTGTGACTTTGGTCTCGCGCGATCAGCACGACCACCTCCGAATGTCGCAAACGACAGTAGTACGTTCATGACCGAATATGTTGCCACACGGTACGTTTACTCTTGTTTCCTTTCTTGGCTGCGGGGGATATATCATGCCTCTCATAGGTGGTACCGCGCGCCAGAAGTAATGCTCACATTCAAAGAGTATACTCGTGCTATAGACATGTGGAGTGTTGGTTGTGTATTGGCAGAGATGCTCAGTGGGAAGCCGATGTTTCCGGGACGCGACTGTGAGTGATGTCCTCTTGGTATCAATCCCTCCTACTGTCATCCCGTCGGCCGTGCTCGTTCGTCACATCTCTTGGTGGACCTCTTACCGTAAGGTACAATACGGAGTAGGTGGAGTCATGGTTGGAGCATATGCTAGCCCACCGTGTCAGTTTACAAGACGCCGAGCACCCAGCTGATACACCTTTTCGACTTCTGAAACTTGGGCTAACAGGTACGTTTAACGTTCCTTCTAAATGCGGTCTATTCTCATCATAATTGAAACTCGATGTATGCGCGCTGTTTATCTCATATCTCAAATCGGTCTCGTACTCGTCACACTCCCCCTATTGCATGTTCGATTTTCGACCAACAACGGGACGCATGAATACATCCATATACACTGTTTCTCCTGCCTACCCTGTCTCTTGCTACATTCCTGACCTTCCCTCCTCATTTCCAACTTACACAGATCACGATCAACTCTCTCTAATCCTCGACGTCCTCGGCACCCCTTCCATCGACGACTTTTATGCAATCTCATCACCCAGGTCTCGCGAGTACATCCGCGCATTACCATTTCGCAAAGGAAAAGATTTCAAGGCGATGTTTAATGGGGCTGATGAACTGGTAAGTGTTCGAAGTTGTGTGGGACATTCGTCTGAACCGTCACTCCTCTGCGTTCTCCGTTGCCGTTGTTCTTTCGGCACATCGCAGGCAATCGACTTCATAGAGAAATGCCTTACATTTAATCCCAAAAGACGTATAACGGTCGTCGAAGCTCTCCAACACCCCTATTTTCGAGGTGCGTTCGCTGCTCTTCTCACGTCACGCCGCTCACCCTTGCCTATGCTGGACCCTTTCATTATCTTTTACTTGCGTGCAATAGCCTTACCACGACCCAGATGATGAACCTGTCGCTGATCCTATCGATCCTTCGTTTTTCGATTTTGATAACGGGGAACCATTAGAAAAGGAGCGGTTGAAAGGTTAGTATTTATTTGCGCTCCCCTCCTCCTCGGATACAGTCACGAACTATGCTGACTATACGACCCACAGAGTTGATATACACTGAAGTCACCTCTCCACGGACTCAGCCGTTGAATTCGTTCTTGTCAATGGGAGATGCCATTCTATAATAACAAGTGAGTTGCTCGTCTGTCCTCTTCGCCTGAGGCCCCGGAGATCTGACATATGTCATAAGTGTTCAAACTGGGGACGGTGAGACCCCCCTGGGAACTGACAAAAAGAAGCTGTAGTTTTGGTGTTGTGAGATATATTTGTTTGTTCCATGCCCGCGCGTGTGTGCTGCTACGTGGTATTTGGTTTCTGTATATATATATCGACCGTGTACTTATCTTGTGGACTTTCACCGCAATTTCTGGATCTTTGATACCAATTGATGTCTTCTCGCGTGTGCAATAGAAGTATGTAGTACGACCGCCAGTTGATCAACTGTACGTACTATTAAGAACCAGCAAATGCCACAACATGTGACGCTCGGGTAACAAACTTCTGCTCAACCCGCCCACCACTGGCAGCAGCAAGGAGCGTGGAAGGAAGAATCCGATGACCCCTATACTCCATTGCTGCCCATGCTGCCCAGCCTCATTCAGGCCCTTGACTCTAGTATGGCCCACATCAGTAAAAGGCCTGGATCTGATCGCAAATCTGCGAATTACGTGAACTCATGTCCAGGATCAAACCAAGCAGGGTGTTCCTACCTTCCCCATCATTATCAGTAGGCCATCATCGAGAGCACGACTGACATTTTACTCGAGGTCAGTTTCTTTTGATGTGAGCTGCTGGGATAGCATCGGTGGAGTCGCTTCGCATAGCCCTAGCATTGCTCGACGAATCGAGTTCGCAGTGGCCTGGGCCCGGGGTTTCCTCGCGAGCGTGACGTGGCTACGTGGTCTTTGTACTAATAAGTGCTGTAGTCTTCACCTCACAGACGCTGATTCGGTCGCCTCGCAGGGACCAGGTCCAATCGTACTAAGATTAGTATCGTAGCTATGTAGTGAATCATCGACTCCCAATGGCTGATCGATCGTTGATCATTGGCAAGGTGACTCACAATATAGTGCTCACGGTGTTGCAACAGGTAACCTGGTTTATAGGTTATTCGACTTTATAATTGGCACTTGGGTTGATACTGCCACTCGGTTAACAGGTTTGAAAGAGGGCTGTCCACAGCTGGGGAGTGGCTCGCTACGGTCACTGGACCAGGTGGCGTACAGTTACATGATGGGCACTAGCTGTGATGTAACGGATCGCGGGTGGGATGCTATGTGAGAAATTGGGTCAGTTTACATAGGAATGTAGCGTAGTTACTAACAAATCTTAAGATCTTGTAACAACCTATGAAAAAGCGCAGCGGAGCCGGCATCGTGCTGGCTATGGCGATGAATAAAATGACAGCAGTGACAGCTCACGAGAGTGACGACACAGCTTTCCGCTACTAGAGCAGGGTGGGATCGATAATCAGCAGAACACAATAACTGCGCGCAGCGATCAATCATAAAAGCGACGTTGGCCAGATATCAGAAACTTCGAGAACGCTCATTCTTCTACTAATAGTTCCCTTTATTTAGCTGCGCGCTAGCAGAGATTCGAAACCTCGAGAATACGCGAAACGCGGGCATCAGCGCTCGATTACATCAGTGGAAGGGGACCTTGGCAAAACGCAAACGAGGATCAGGACACGTTCGAGTCTCGAACCAAAGTGAGACGCCAGGGACAGGAATCTCATTCATTCCTTCAAGTAGGGCAAGGGCAAAGATCGCGATGAGTCTTCCCCCACTTCCTCCTCGCCCTCTTCAATACTCTCCATCTGCACCCACTACAAACCAACCCCCTCCTGTCCCTCCCTTGCCCCCGGAACTCAGCGCTAGACCTCAGTCACGTTCAGATCTCGTACAATCACCGCCGCCTCCTTCGCTCCCACATTTTGACCCACCTTTGGTTGCACCTCGCCCTCACCGCTTGGACCCGGAGCTCCCTGCCAATGTGCGCCTCGTGTACTTGATGTGACTGGTTGAAGTGGTAGCTGATCACTTGCAAATTTTTCTCATTATATAAACAGATGGCAAGAACTTTAGACAACCAAGCAACTGCTTTTCAGCACCCAGCTGACCCTTACCGTCCTCCTGTTTCTCCAAGACCACCACCTCAACAACAACTACCTCCTTCCCACTACAATCCAGGTGGTTTTGCTAATCCTGCTCAGATCCCAGGTCATCGTCTACCACCAAATCAAAACGGTTGGAACGCCTGGAACGCAACCAATTCACCCGCTGCAATACCTTCTGCCAGCATCACCACGTCCCCCACAGAATCCACATCCTTACCAACCGCCTTACCAACCGCAGTTTCAGACATCACTGCCACAACACAGAGCTTCTCTCTTACCGCCCATGGCCACCACCATGTCTTTCAACCCACCTCCCCAACAGCCCCACATTCACCCAAGGAGTGCATCCGTTCATTCAATGTATGCTCCTACCCAAGCGCCGTCACCACCTCGTCCGAATGGCGCCTCGTCGCTCACTGCTTCTCTGCCAACCGTCCAGTCATTGTCCACCGCTCTACCAACTGTTCAACAGCCTAGTCATGACCCCTCATTAAAGCTAAACTGGGCTCGGGATGTTCTGATGCTCGTCGACCGTGCTCAGCTCCCCCGGCAGGACTCCTCAAGTGATGCCCCGCCTACTGGCCCTGTTGTTATCCAGGATCCACAGTTGTTACGTCTCTCACAAGTCGCGGTCCCGATCATTGTCCAGATCGCATCTGGACAGCACCCCACCCCACTCCCGCTCCACGTTGCAGAAGCAATCTACCTTCGAGCCACTCTCGCAGCATCGGGTGGTTACCCGGATCACATTCCAAACAATCCTCGTGTTGCCTTCCGCGACTTCGAACAAGCTGCGAGAGCAGGTTATGCCCAAGCTTGGTTCCGGCTTGGTCGTGACTACGAAAATTTTAATGATCTTACGCATGCCCGCGACTGCTTCGAGCGCGGTGTCAAACTTAATGTGGAGAGTTGTGTCTATGTAAGTCTAGCCCTTCTCTCCTTCTAGAACCACGTGACTAACCATGCCGATATAGCGCATGGGAATGGCGCATCTCATTGGTCAGCTGGGACTTCCCGCACAGCCCGAGATGGCAGTCCCTCTCCTACAACGTGCTGCTACACTTGCGTCCGTCCAGGTCCCGCAACCAGCGTACGTATATGGATTGCTCCTTCTAGGGGAGTTTACCCATGCCACCATTGCTCCGCAACTTTTTGCGCCGTTCATTCCCCCCCACTCTTCGGTCCAACAAGAAGCTCGGCTGCACCTCGAGCGGGCTGCCTTCCTCCACTTCGCTCCTGCACAGTACAAACTCGGGCATGCATACGAGTTTGCACTCACGCCTTTCCCATTCGATGCACTCCTCAGCGTCCAGTATTACTCCCTCGCGAGTCAGCAAGGCGAGGTAGAGGCAGATATGGCGCTGAGCAAGTGGTTCTTGTGCGGAGCGGAGGGCGCCTTCGAGAAGGACGAGAGCCTTGCGTTTACGTTCGCCGAGAAAGCTGCTAGGAAGGGACTGCCTAGTGCAGAATTTGCAATGGGCTATTACAAAGAAGTCGGAGTCGGTGGACCAAAGGACATTGAGGCATCTAGAATGTGGTACAAGATGGTAAGTTGAATAGTGCGTGACTATGATCTTGGTGCCCGTGTTTGACTTTCGAATCAGGCTGCTGATCACGGCAACACCGATGCTGTCGAGCGTCTGGCCTGCATTATCACAGCCGTCTCCCCAATCCCTCTCAAGGCAAGAACACGACAACATCACGGAGGCCAAACTCGTCCGCAAGCGCACCCAGGCCAAACAGCGTTCAGAGCGTACGGATAATGGGGCTCCGAGGCCATCGTTGGAAGACGGCCGACAGGTCTTGGATACCATCAGGAAGAACTCGATCGTCCGCCACCCTGCCCATGGATCTGGACCCGCTCCTGGCCAAGCGCTCCCTCCCGTTGCAGAGCAGCCCGCCGCGAACTCTGTTAGCCCTCGCGTGAACCAAGGTCCAGGTCCAGGCCCTGGGCCACAAGCTGGCAGACAGTTCGCCAATCAGCACCGATATACGCTGGTGGATACGGGTGCGAACCCCTCCCCTCCGCCTTCGAGGACGCAGTCTCCGGGCTATGCAAGGGCCCCTGGACGTCCGCCTGCTCAGCGCATGGGTAGTGGTGGACCAGGAGTTATGCCTCCTCAGGGTGGACCCCAAGATGTGGACAGGGACCCACCCCCACGCCAACAAACACCAGCGCGAGCGCCTGCCAAAGGCCCGACCACGTTCGCGGAGATGGGCATACAGGGAGCGAAGCTCGAGGACAAAGAATGCATCATCATGTGAAGTTCCACAGGCTTCCCGTACTTGGATTTGTTTTCCTATGTCGTGTTGCTATCTCCACGCGTCACCATCGCATCATACCTCGTTTCTTGATTTTCATTCCTACATCTGTTATGATATCTACAACTGGACGATTTGTTCCCTATTGTGGAAGGTTGGGTTTTTCGCAGGGTTCTAATACTTAGTACTAGTAGAATGGTGTCTGCGGCTGCTTACATATATGCATAGGTGTGAAGTGGGAACCCCTGTTGGAACCAGGCATGCCTAATCACGGTTGTTTTTGGCTATGTAGCTAATCCTCTGACATGGCACGCCCAACTTGAACCTCCTTCATTTCGGCCTCCAAGTATACTCACGTAAGTAAACGAATATTGTATGCAAAGACAGCAATACCTACCTTGGATATATATCTTAGTGACAAGGGGCACGCAACCATCACATCCATTTCCGACCTTCGTCTTTGCTTTGAGATCCCCTCTTAAGATCGCTTAGTATGCCGTCTTTGACGCATGCAGCTTATCCCGCCCTTTGTCACGTTCTAGACAATTCCTTACGTGACGGGTACAGATATTTGAGTGTCGTCATCAAGGTCGGTACTACTGTACATATGTTCTTCGCCTCCAGAATGAACTTCGTTGGTGGCTCTTCTATCGCTTTCTGGAAGCGGATGAAGCGTCAAGTAAAGCAGACGGAGACCGAAATTCAAAACCCTCATTTTCTTCACCAGGGCTGAACATAGTCTGAAGGCCAACCATCATACCACCGATGACTTATTTTCGATCCGCAGTAAAGATGTATATACAGTCCACGGAGTTCGGTAGCTTTCATAAGGCAGTGGTTATTCTCGACCACCTTTTCATAGAGGCCATCCAAAGGGTCGCTGTAAGTGAGACATTCGATGGGTCCGTCTGTTGTCGCAGCGTGACGTTTGGAGTGAGCCTGTGTGCTCTGCTTCTCAGCCGGTGGGTCTTCGTTCGTTGACGACGAGATCGCAGACATGCTCGAGGAGATTGTGGCAGTGGTGGCAGTTGTTACTTGGATCGTATCAGCGCCTTTGCTTTCGTCGATCGTAATCTCCTAGACTGGTTTTTCGTTGGGCTTGCGGTGCTGGGCAGACCTAGCATTGGAGACGGTTCGGCTGGTACAACTTCTGTCTTCTTAACTCATGGAACTCATCGTGGAATGCGCTTCTCAGCGAAGTAGTCACTAAGGAGGCGACCTGCACGAGCGATCAGTGAATTTGCGCATTAAAAGATGCCGTACGAACTTGGGTTTTGTGATAAATCAGGCATGTTCTAAAAAAAGATCCAGCTTAGACTGCCAGACCATGTCCCGGCTTGAATCCACCAAGAGTGAAGTTCATGAAGGAATGTCAGCCATCTCAACTGAAAGAGCCTATAAGCTAAGATCCTTTGCTAGAGCTTCGAACTACGTACCTCCTGGGGCGATCAAGCCATATGTATTGTCTCTCCAACTAGCACATTCACTAATGGCATACACATCAGGATCGCTGGTACTAAGGAACTCATCGATATCGATGCCCCCTTTGCCATTGCCATCTGAGGTCGGCCTTCCTTGCCAAATCGTCACGTGGAGTGATGCCGATTGCATAAATGACCATCTGAGCACGAAACGAGAAGGGGTGAACTACCTTGGTTCAAATAAAGCCTCATGACAGAACGGTGCTGAAATAGCTGGTGAGGGTGACACGGTTGTACGCGGGATGACCCTCTGGGAAATGGATAGTAGGTTGAGCAATCGATCATGGATCTCGATATCAAATGGACTCGGGTAGGCTATTCTAAGATAGTGGAAGGATAGATAAGTATCGCGAACCTTCCCCACACGTTACGAGACGGAATCCCAAGTTGGGCTTCATCGAAGTTGAGAGTTTGTTCGATAAAGGCTTTACGGAACACAGATAAATATCAACTGGGACGGTCTGGCTGCTTGAGCTTTCGATCCCACCTAACCCTACCATCGTACCCAGGCCGACGACGAAAATTGTCTTCGAAGTTTAACTAGACGCTGGCGGGGAGGAGTCTGCCATATCCAGATGATGATCACTGTCGATGGGGTCTCGAGTTAGTACAGGAGAGACGTGGGAGTCCGTTGAGGACATTGTCACCAAGGAAGTTTGTCGGTGTGACTGGTAATGCAGTCAGATCCAGGGGGAACAAGAAGAATGAAAGAAGGTGAGTGCTGTCGGGCAATCTTGGGGTACCGGTGTCAAACCAGCGCTCGACTTGTTTACCTAGTGAACTCAAACAGACGGCAGGAGTGCTGTGACGCGAATGATATCACCCTCTTAGGCCCCGCGGAGTCACATCTCGGTGGTGTTTGATGAAGCTTTGATGAAAGCTGGGGTTGGTCTGACGATACATTGTCGTGATGAGCAGGGACGTCTTTATCTCTGGCATTTCCGCTCCATAAAATGGCACGTGGTAGATGAGAGGAAGAGTGGACTAACTTGAATCCGGGTAAGGGATGAAAAATGCCACCGAATTCAATCACAGCGACTCTGACCTAAGCTCCATTGGGACTGCTCGCCCCAAGGTCCGATGGCGGTACAGTGAGTGTGGGTCACAGTCAACTCCACATTCCCCATGCTTCCACAAAAGCATCGAGTAAGTAACTCTGTCAGTCTCCTCATAGTACTACCACTTACAAGAAACTACTCGTAAGTGACCCAGATTACCATGCCAGTGGTCGTGGCCCAGGTGGTCCTCATGCTGAAGGCCACCCAGAGCCATGCCATTCCCACCCAACTGGCAGCTAGGGGCACGGTGGCTGATGTACGTCGTCTTGGCCCCTACAACCAGCATCAATATTTTGATGCCGCTCTTATCTTTTCATATATCGTAAACCAGCGCTGACAGTCATTTTACCGTAAGACCTTGCACACGATTTCCCTCCCGAGAGGACGTTATGCGTCCCTCCTGCCCATTGATTGATAAGTCCGGAGATGTGTTCCAAAATAGAGTCAAGTCTCCTCCCCCTCCTCGAGAACCTCGACATAACTCACCATCATGGCACAAGTTTCGTCCACCCACCGCCCCTCTTCAAAGCTCAGTCTCATAGATGTGGTCGTTAACCCCGCTAATTTGAAATGTTCATCACTTCCACTCTTCTCTCTGAGAAACCAATACTCCATCAACTTTCATCTGTAAGTCGTTCCACAACTCCGATATATCTCTCCACCAATCCCTGCCCACGTTCCCAGATCCTGGCTGGGATTTTTCGTAGCCTTGTAAGACACTCGGCTCAATTACATCCCAATATCATACATATAAATCGTGATTGCTGTTTTGTACTAGCTTATCGTGGTTTGCGTTCTCTCCCCTTATCCCGGATGTCATCAAAACCGATCTCAATCTAACGGCTGCAGAAGTTGGTGAGTAGAAGTGACCCACGAGGTTCACTGTCGCCCCTTACATCTTACCCAAGGCAACTCCAACGTCGTCTCTCTATGCGCAACCCTCATTGTACGAATCTTCTCGGGGTATTTCGTCGATCGTATGTTCCCCTCCCCCCCAAAGACTGCTATATTCCCGACACCATCTTTGCAGGATTTGGGCCCCGCAAGGTTATGGCTATTTTGCTTATCCTAGGTGCTATCCCCTCGGGTTTAGCTGGCACCGTCTCCACCGCCAATGGGCTGTATATAGTTCGCTTCTTTATAGGTATTCTAGGCGGTACTTTCGTACCTTGCCAGGCATGGACCACCGCGTTTTTTGACACCAATGTCGTAGGCACAGGTGAGATCCGCCGTCAATCCATTCCTATCCCTAATAGTATTCTCATGGCACACAGCGAATGCGCTCGCCGGCGGCTGGGGTAACGCTGGTGGTGGATTCACGTTCATCATCATGATCGCTCTCTTCAATAGGCTGGTCGCGGATGGTCTCACCCCTCATGTGGCTTGGCGCGCAGCCTTTGCAATAGTTCCTGTTCCTGTTCTTCTGTCAGTTGCGGCTGCGACCCTCGTGTTTGGGACAGACCATCCAGCTGGTAGGTGGTCTGATCGCCACAAGGTCGTAGCAACAAGAATTTCTGGAGTCGAACCGGAAGTTACCGCCAAAGACGAGGATGCCGAGAAAAAGGATGGTGGATCAGGGGACGTGGAAGTCACCGTCGCTCCTGTCCTACGCGACAGTCCGTATTTCTTATTGTTAACGACGATGCGAGATTTTTACTCGGAAACGTTGGACAGACGCTGTTTCCGAACTAGATGTCGCAGTTAGCAAGCCTTTCACATGGCGCGTCGCGTATGAGGTCGTGTCCAACCCGTTGACATGGCTGCCTGCGTTGGGCTACCTCACAACCTTTGGCTATGAGCTCGCGATTGATGCTAACCTGGCGAATGTCCTGTTTAACCTCATGAAGTCACCATCCTTTGGGCAGACCAAAGCTGGATATGTATGTACATCTTTTCGCGCATCTCCTTACGATAGATTCTCCTCAGATTGCAGGCATCTATGGTTTTCTGAACGTTGTCACCCGCCCCCTTGGTACGTTCCTATCTCATAATTTCATCCTCCTTTGTGATAACAAAATTGCATCAGGTGGCTACTGGGGTGATCTCATCTACAAGAAATTCGGTGTAAGTTCCCAAGTTTTGAAGTCTCCTGATCTGATAACCTCCCAGGTACCAGGAAAGAAGTATCTTATGATAGCTCTGGGGCTTGCACAGGGCCTCCTGTCTCTCGGCTTGGGTGTTTACATTGACAAACACCCCGATCCTTCGCGTGAGTCGCCCTGTTCTGGAGTTGTGCCAGTGGGGAACTGAAACGGAATATGCAGTAACAATAATTATCGTCTTGTTCGTCATCATCGCGATCGTTAATGAGGCAGCAAATGGTGTGAATTTCTCGCTTGTGCCTCACTGCAACCCTTGTAAGTCACTTGCTTGGGAGATCTTTTTTGTGTCCTGACCGATATTCCTGGAAGGCTCCAACGGTTTCATGGTCTGTCCCGTCCACGCGCTTTGGTGGTGGTGTACAATCATCGATTAATCATCTCTCTTATTCAGACTGGCATTGTGGGTGGCATGGGAAATATTGGCGGGGTTGTATTTGCCCTTATCTTTCGATACCAGCCTTCGCCAGCTGGAAAGGCATTCCAGACTTCGGGAATTATTGCCATGGTGCGTCCAAACCAAATATTCCTAACGATTATTGATTATCGACGGACTCCTTGCTATGCATCTTGCAGGTCGTGAATGTCTTGCTCTCGGCAATTCCTGTTCCTTCACATTAGCCTGTTTGGATGTGACATCGATGACGCCTCTTGTCTGCGCATCATCGTGTGGGGGGTTGCAAACCGTTCTATGCCTGAAGAGAGAAGGAAAAAAAGCCAATCGAATAAAACTGTATTATGTTTCTACCTAAATAAAATGGTATATTTCCAACTTGACAACTTGCGACGTCCATGTTTCTCAAATTTATACGATAGTTGTGCTGTACTGGATATTTTTCGGCAGGAGGTCACTTTAGGGCCAAACCCCAGTAGCCTAACACGACGCGTTTTGCAGAATTTAAGTCTGGTGAGAATGTCGTCCGAAACGTGAAGACCAAACTTGGAATATAAATTGGCATTCGGGCAATGGTAAGATTTGAAGTTTTCCTGATCGAAAATATGCGGGCCGATACTTGAAATATGAGCGAACGTATTGCCTCCTCCTGGATGTCGGTGTGAATAAGAAATTTTGTGGAATTTTGAATAATCTATTTGAAGTTACTAAGCACGCATCCTTACAAAATTTCTTATTCAAACTGACATCCAGGAGGAGGCAACATGTTCGCTCATATTCCAAGTATCGGCCCGCATATTTTCGACCGGGAAAATTTCAAATCTTACCGTTGCCCAAATGCCAATTTATATTCCAGGTCTGGTCTTCACATTTCGGACGACATTCTCACCCGACTTACAATAATTCTACAAAACGCGTCGTCGTGTAAGTTGGGCCCGCACAAATTTGGAGCTGGTTGTCATTACCAAATTGGGAACCAAGGTCCAAGTACTGCACAATCAACAATATCCAGTTGCCTTTCAGTACTCGCTCAACTTCCTCTCTGCAATTCATTGGCTGTAGTGTATGATTTGGCCATGAGATAGAT
This sequence comes from Melanogaster broomeanus, assembly GCA_014904935.1. Classification (NCBI taxonomy): domain Eukaryota; kingdom Fungi; phylum Basidiomycota; class Agaricomycetes; order Boletales; family Melanogastraceae; genus Melanogaster; species Melanogaster broomeanus. Next base: position 251,005 of record MU123718.1, on the reverse strand, counting down.
GATCCCTCTCATGGCCAAAACACTACACACATCTGCCAAACGTCGAAATGAACATTTAACCTGCATGTTATGTTCACCGTAGCGAAGGTATCTGGTTGGCTGACTGCACGAAGGACTGCCCGAGTCATGAGGGAGTCCAAGCGACGAATTTACAGACTAACTACACGGGGCACCATTCTGGTGCGCTTAATCTGCAGATCATGATGGAAAATAGCATAGCGGGTTGTTGATACCACTTGAGTGCCGAGTGGAAGGATCCATTGACGTGAAAAAACCCTGGACCAAAGGATATCGAGGTGGCTAGAATGTGGCACAAGATCGTAAGTTGAACCTTGACAGTGGGTGACCCTGATCCCCATGCCCGTGTCTGACTTTCGAACAGGCTGCCGGTCATGGCAACACCGAGGCTATTGAGCGTTTGACTGCATTATCACGGCCCTCTTCCAAAGTCCTCTCAACTTGGAGGCAAGAACAGGATAGGATCACGGAGGCCAAACTCGTCTGCAAGCGCAGGCAGGCCAAACAGCGTTCAGATCATACGGATAGTGGGGCTCCGAGACCATCGTTGGAAGACGGCCGACAGGTCTTGAATAATATCAGGAAGAACCCGATCGCTCGCCAGCCTGTACATGGTCCTGGACCCGCTCCAGGCCAAATGCTCCTCCCGTTGCAGAGCAGCCCACCGCGAACTCGGTTGGCCCTCGCGTGAACCAAGGGTCCACCTGAGGAGGCATAGCTCCCAGTCCACCACTGTCCATGCGCTGACCAGGCGGACGTCCAGGGCCCTTACACAGCTTGGAGACTGCGTCCTCGGAGGCGGAGGGGAGGGGTTCGCACCCGTATCCACCAGCGTATATCGGTGCTAATTGGCGCCACGAACTGTGGTAGCTCGTGGCGCTGGGCCTGGACCTGGACCCAAGATGTGGACAGGGACCCGCCCCAACAACCTGAAACATCAGAGCGAGCGCCTGCCAAAGGCCCGACCACGTTCGCGGGGATGGACATACAGGGAGCGAAGCTCGAGTGCATCAACATGTAAAGTTCGACAGGCTTCCCGTGCTCGGATCTAAACGCTTCGCTCATCGCCATAATCACGTTCAGCTATGTCGTGTTGCTATCTCCACGCATCGCCATCGCGTCATACCTCGTTTCTTGATTTCATCCATACATCTGTTATGATATCTACAACTGGACGATTCGTTCCCTTCCGCGAGACGTTGGGTTTTTCGTTGGGTTCTAATACTCAGTACTAGTAGAATGGTGTCCGCGACTGCTTACATAGGTGTGAAATGAAAAGTGGGAACCCCTATTGAAACCAGACATGCCGAATCACAGTTGTTTTGGCTAGGTCTGTCATTGTTGAAGTTATACTCAGATGAATGGGGACACAGTTCCTTGATACATATCCATATCCGACAATTTAGTAGACGTACAACAATAACCAAGACCTTCCACGTTATGTAAAAATTACACCCTTCACCAGTCTAGTGCAGCGTTACCAGAGCCGCAAGACATTCCCGAACCACCGCAGGCCCCCGATGCATTGCTCTGCAGAGAAGAGTCATCCAGCGCTGCGATCTCGATGCCTTGACCACCGCCGCGAGAGATGACTTCAGCGGTCGCCTGCTTTACCATCCATTTGCTTGTCCCGATGACGGCGTCTAGCTGTTCGGTCTCCGGGAGTAAGACAAGTAGGTTGTCGCCTTCTTGCTTGACATCGAACGAGATGATGGAGTACTCCACGTCGTTCAGACACTCGCCGTCTGTCAGCCGGAAGTTCCGTTTGTGCAAGGGACCTGTGATAAACTAATGGTTAACGCTATGGATGTCAAAGGCGAAGGCTAGGCATACAGGAGACGTATACATCGCCAGTTTGCATCATCACCAACGATGCCGTGATCGAGGACGAATGCCCGTTTGTGAGGGCACATCTGGAACTCCAAACGTAAGAGATAGATGGCCTCAAAACCTGTCATCCGTGCTTACCTGCTGCGTGGCGAAGAGTCCCTTGTTTGGTACATGGAAAATCGCCAGCTGAGAGTCTCCATATTTGACGGCGACAGAACTGCCAGTAACCTGTCATCGAGAGAGAACAACGTTCGCAGGAGACGCACACTCACGTCGTTACGTTCGAGAGTGTCAAATCTTGGACGGTAGCCAACTTGCGCCATTGCCACTCGGACTTGGGTGTAGCAATCTGGGACGCCCGTAGCTTGGCTGGCGGGAATTGCTTCGGCCAGTCAGCTGGGCGCTGCTGTCCTCTCTCCTGGATGATTTCCATCGGAGACGAGCGCTCTTCCTGCATGCCAAGGTGTTACAACAATAACGACCCAGAATGCTTGACTGATTTACCGTGTTGACAAACTGGCGGAATTGCTTCCTTCTCTCGGGGTCTTTCACAACTGCGTTCCATTCGTCCGAGTAAGTGCCCACGAGCTCGTCCATCTGCTTCTCAAGATCTGCACAGATGCCAAGCTCATCGTCAAGGAGAATCTTCTTCAGCCTCTACCCCCCAGAAGCGAGCCATCAACAACACTGAATCAACATCGGAGCAGGGCTACTAACCTCAATTCCGCCCTCAAACTGCTCAACCCAGCGAGCAGTGCGCATGAGCTTATCGGCGGTTTGAATATAGTACATCAGGAAGCGATCCAGGATCCGGATAACCTTTGACGGTGGTACATCCGTGACGAAGAGGGTCGCGTGCCGAGGGTTGGAGCCACCGTTCCCAGCCAAGAATACTACAATGTGGGATGAGCAGCGCAGCGCATGCCATGACGCTTGATCTCACTGTTCCATCCTTTGTCGGTAGCGATCAGACCAAAGTCCTTCGACTGCGCCTCCGCACATTCTCGGACACAACCGCTAACACCACCTTTCAGCTTGTGAGGTGATCGTATGCCCTTGTAGCGTTCCTCGAGGTAGATGGCCACTGGACGCAATGGTTAGGATAAATAAAAGGCGACGGGTGGATGATGCATACTTCCAACCGAGTCCCCAATACCATACCTACACCAGGAAGTTCCAACACATGACTTGACGGTACGTAGAGCCTTACCTGGCGTGGATCAGTATATCTTCGACAGAATATGACAACACATCGACATTTACCATACGCATGTCCGCTCTCGAATCCAGCATTGTTGAGTTCCTCCCATATATCTGGAAGGTCTTGCTTTTGAGCGCCAAACAAATCAATGCGCTGCCTATTGAAACTGTCGTCATGGTTCTGAGGTACTACGATGTTGGAAGGATGCTCACCCTCCTGTGATCTTGGTGTACAGTTTATCTGCCATAGGTGATTCGTGGTGAGTTAGACTAGGCTACTTCTATTACAGGCTTACATTTTTTGGCAACTTGGCCAAGTACGATCAGTTTGTCTGGAGTAATCTGTTGAACCAACCTTGTGAGTGGGGACGACCAAGAGGACACATCTCTGACTTACCTCGCCTCCTGCAATGCGTGGTATCACAGAGAACGTTCCTAAGAAGAAGTCAGTGAAACATTACAAGACGGAATGACAAGGTCCATACCGTTTCGCTGTATGTTAGCGAGATACCTGGAGAAGTTCCAATCAGTAAGTCCCAGGCAAGTAAGCAAGTGTCAGCGCATGTCGTACTTGTCGTTAGTGTCTTGATTGGCATGGTGGGAGGGTGACACGATAAGCTCGTTGTACAGTGAAGAGAGAATCGAGCCTGCATAGGAGATGTTACATCATCGAGGTTAAGACGATGTACCAAGCACACAAACCAACTGCGGGTTTGCACACTTCACAACCCACGGAGTCTGGCTTGACACCAGTAGATTGCATGACCTCTGGGAAAGTCTTGAGTTTCCGGACCCTAAGCGGAAACATTCTTAGCATGGGAAACGAACAGCGAAGTTTGGAGCCCACGAGATGACAGTGAAGAGCTCCTGACGAGTCATCGCAAAGTGAACGCAGAGATTGTTGGACACGGCATGCCCAGCCTTCTTCATTTCAGCCTGCCAGTATGTTCACGTAAGTAAAGCGCTATTGCATGCAAAGACAGCACTACCTTGAATATGTTAGTGACAAGGGGCACGCAACCACCACATCCATTTCCGGCCTTCGTCTTTGCTCTGACATCCCCTAGATCGCTTATTCCGCCTTTGACGCATGCAGCTATCGCACCCTTTGTCACGTTCTAGGAAAGAAATGTTCATACTGGATGGGTTTTTCAGTGGATCATTACTTACGTGACAGCTACAGATTTGAGTGTCGTCATCAAGGTCGGCACCGTCTTCTTCTCCTTTGCTTCCAGATCCAAGAATGAACTTAGACGGTGGCTCTTCTATCGCTTTCTGGAAGCGGACGAGCGTCAAACAAAGCGGATGGAGACTTGAACTCAGACCTTGCCTTTTTCTTCACCAGAGATACGAGCTTAACATAGTCTGAAGTATCGCCAACCATCATACCACCGATGATGTGCTTTCCATCGGCAGTAAAGATATATCTAGTCGGCGGGGTGAATTCAGTAGCTTTCATAAGGCAGTGGTTATTCTCGACCAACTTTTTGTAGACGCCATCAAAAGGGTCGCGGTAAGTGAGACATTCAATGGGTCCGTCAGTTGTCGCAGCATGACGTTTGGAGTGAGCCTGTGTGCTCTGCTTCTCAGCTGGTGGGTCTTCGTTCGTCGACGATGAGATGGCGGACACTGTCGAGGAGATTGTGACAGCGGTGGCAGTTGTTACTTGGGCGCCTGACGTCGTATCAGCAGCCTTGCTTTCGTCGATCGAAATCTCCCAGACTGGCTTTTCGTTGGGCTTGCAGTGCTGGGTAGACCTAGCGTTGGGAAGTGGTTCAGCTGGTGCGACTTCTATCTTCTTGACTCGTGGAACTCCTCGTGGAATGCGCTTCTCCGCGAAGTAGTCACCAAAGGAGGCGACCTGCACGAGTGGTCAGTGAATTTACGAATTAAAAGATGCCGTACGAACGTCGACACCCATCAACTTGAGTTTTGTAGATAGATCAGGCATGTTCTATGAAAAGATTCAGCTTAGAAGATACTGCCGAGGACCAAATAACTTGCCATCTGTCTCGGCTTGAATCCACCAACCCCGGTATCAACTTGAGTGAAGTTGAACGAAAGAATATCAGCCATCTCAACTGAAAGAGCCTATAAGTCAAGATCCTTTGCTGGAGTTGTGAAGTGCTTACCTCCTGGGGCGATCAAGCCATAAGTATTATCTTTCCAACTAGCACATTCACCAATGGCATATACATCAGGATCGCTGGTTCTCAGGGAGTCATCGACATGGATGCCCCCTTTGTCCTTGCACTTGAGGCCGGCATTCCTTGCCAAATCATCACGTGGAGTGATGCCGATTGCAAAAATGACCATCTGAGCATCGAAATGCTGGTCATTGGACAAGACGAGGCCAGTCAGAATGCCGTCCTCGGTGGTCAGGATGTCCTTGACAGAAGTCTTTGTGAGAACTTGTACGCCCATGGCTTCGATGCGGCGAAGGACAATCTCTCCGCCTTCATCATCGAGCTGACGAGACAGCGGAAAGGCTTGACGGTTGACGATGGCGACTTTATCGATGGACTCTCTGAATGTGATAAGTAGAGTGGGGAGTTTAACTCGATTGTGAAGCCTGGAGACATCGGTAAAGTGAACATACAAGTCATAAACAGCTTTCGCGGCTTCCAGACCGAGAAGACCCCCACCAACGACGACAGCCTATTTGTGGAGACTGGATTAGCAAAATTCGGAAGAATATCAGAATGTAGGAGGGAACAAACCCGGCCACCCTTGACATGGTCTTCCTCAGAGTAACTCAAGATCTTGTCAAGATCTGAGATGTTGCGATAAACGAAGATGCCTTTGGTCTTTTCTGCGCGCTCAGGGGGGATATAAGGAGGAAGGGTACTTTCGGAACCGGTAGCAAGCACGCAGTAATCGTACTTGATGACACGACCCTTGCTAGTGGTGATGGAATGAGCACTAGTGTCCAAGGAAGTTACTTGTTCGCTGGTGTGGAACAGAAAGCGTTCTGGGTCCTGCTGAGCATACCACTCGACTATTAAGATATCAAGGATTTAGAAACGAGGGGTGATAATATTATATTGGAAAAGACTACCTTGGTTCAGATAAAGCTTCTCGACAGAACGGTGCTGAAAGTAGTCTGTGAGGGCGACACGGTTGTACGCTGGATGATCCTCTGGGAAATGGATAGTAGGGTTGAGCAATCGGTCATGGATCTCGATATCACATGGACTGGGATAGGCTATTCTAGGATACTGGGGGGATAGATAAGTATCGCTTACCTTCCCCACACGTTACGAGACGGAATCGCCGGGCTTCATCTAAGTTGAGAATCTTTTCGATAAAGGCTTAAAGTTACGGAAAAGGGACAAGTATCAGCTGGCATGGTCTGGCTGCGTGAGCTGTCGATCCCACCTATCCCTACCATACCCAGTCCGACGACGAAAATTGTCTTCGGGGCTTGACTGGACGCTGGCGGGGAGGAGTCTGCCATATCCAGATGATGATCATTGTCACCGGGGGCTCGAGTTAGTGCAGGAGAGACGTGGGAGTCCGTTGAGGACATTGTCACCAAGGAAGGTTGTCGGTGTGACTGGCAATGTAGTCAGATGCAGAGGAGAAATAAAGAAGAATGAGAGGAGGTGAGTGTGTCGGGCAGTGTCGGGGTGTCAAACCAGAGCTCGACTTGTTTACTTACGCCCAGTGAACTCAAAGAGAACGCAGAGGTATGGTGACGTGAATGGTATCACTCTCTCAGCAGCGATGTCGCCATGGTTGGTGTAACGGTACATTATTATCGTGATCATCGGGCACTGATGGCACTGGCAGGGATGTCTGACAGGCACGTGTGAGACTAGAGGATCTGGAAGAGTGAACCAATGGCAGGGTCAGGCAACTTGAAGAACCACTTCGTGCCAAATTCAATCACAATGACTGGAGGCTAAGCCTGGTTGGGTAGCGTGGTCCCCCGGTCACCCCGGTCACCCCGTTCTCGACGAGCAGTCTGTTGTCTTGGTTCTCCGGTTCCTTTGGTTCCTGCAACCAAGACCAATAAGTTATTTGGATGCGGTTCTTATCTTTTCATGTATCGTAAACCAGCGCTGACATGGACATGTGCTGACACATTTTCACATGTCCCATAACACCTTGCACACGACCTAGGTCCTATTAGCTGTGCTTATCTTTTCATGTGTCGTAAACTAGCACTGACACATGTCATTTTACCGCAACACCTTGCACACGACCAGCCTGCAGTTGCGTTGGTTGCGCTACAGCCTTTCCCTCCATCCATACGGGTACCGCCAGTGGATTGGTCGATAAGTGCGGAGATGTGTTACACCTCCATCGAAACAACTCACCAACACGACAAAAGTTTCGTCCACCGATGGCCCACATGTATTCAAATACGCTAGTGGGATAGATAAGCATTGCTTAATGTTACGAGACGGAACCGTTGGGCGTCATCTAAGTTGAGAATTCTTGCGATAAAGGCTTTACGGGAAACGGATAAATATCAGCTGGCATGGTCTGGCTGCTTCTTGAGCTTTCGATCCCACCTCTCCCTACCATACCCAGCCCGACGACGAAAACCGTCCTCGGGGTTTGACTAGTCGCTCGACCATATCTACGTGCTCACTGTCGGTGGAGTCTCGAGTTGGCACAGGAGAGACCTGGAGGTGAGTGGTGTTGGGCAGTCTCGGGGCAGTCTCGGGGTTCCAAACCAGAGCTCCACTCGCTTGCTTACGCCCAGTGAACTCAAACAGATGGCAGAAGCAGTGACGTGAATAATATCACTCTCAGTAGCGATGTCGCCATCGTTGCGCCATCTCTGTCGTGCTTGATGGAGGCTAGGCTTCGTCTGACCGACTCCGCCGATACATTATCATGATGGATGCAGAGATCGTGCAGGGATGTCTTTATCTTTGACATCCACGTTCCATTAAAAGGCACGTGTGAGATTAGAGGAAGAGGCACCAATGGTACGGGCAAGCCAGGCAAGGATGAAGAGCGCCACTCCGCGCCGAATTCGATCACGGCAACCACACCTAAGCCTCATTGGGCAACCTGGTCACCAAGGTCACCGTTCTCGATGTAAAATTGACGGCATGCCAGTGGCGGGTTAGTGAATTTGGGCTCACACTCAACTCCACACTCTCCATCCTCCCACAAAAGCATCCAGTAAGTAACTCTGTCAATCTCCTCATACTGTTATCATTCACAATAAACTACTCGTAAGTGAGTCAAACTACCATGCCAGTGGTCGTGGCCGAGGCGATCCCCATGTTGACGGTCAATGTGAGCCATAGCATTCCCAGCCAGGGGAACAGTGACCGATTGGTACGTCGTTTCTTAGCGCCTGCAATCAAGATTACTGTAATAACTTATTTTGATGCAGTTCTTATCTTTCATATATCGTAAACCAGCACTGACATATGGCCCTGTCATTTTACCGTAAGATCTTGCACACCATCTTCCTGCTTGTTACATACTATTTTGATCTGGTTCTTATCTTTTCATATATCGTAAACCAGCGCTGACAGGTGTCATTTTATCGTAAGAACTTGCATACGACGTGCTTGGTTGTGCTAGAGGTTTTCTCTCCTCAGACGACTTAGAATGCCTCCTGCCCATACGTGTAGCGCCAGGGGATTGGTTGATAAGTCCAAAGATGTGATGCAAAATAGAGTCAGGTCTCGCCCCTCCTAGAGAGAACTTCGAAATAACTCACCACCATGGCCCAAGTTTCGTCCACCCACCGCCCCTCTCCGAGGCTCAGTCTCACGCAGGTGGTCATTAACCCCGCTAACTTGAAATGTTCATCACTTCCACTCCTCTCTTTGAGAAACCAATACTCCATCAACTTTCATCTGTAAGTCGTTCCGCAACACTGATATATGTCTCCACCAACCCCGCCCGCTTCCCAGATCCTGGCTGGGATTTTTCGTAGCCTTGTAAGACACTCGGCTCAACTACATCCCAATATTATACATATAAATCGTGATTGCTGTTTTGTACTAGCTTATCGTGGTTTGCGTTCTCTCCCCTTATCCCGGATGTCATCAAAACCGATCTCAATCTAACGGCTGCAGAAGTTGGTGAGTAGAAGTGACCCACGAGGTTCACCATCACCCCTTACATCTTACCCAAGGCAATTCCAACGTCGTCTCTCTATGCGCAACCCTCATTGTACGAATCTTCTCGGGGTACTTCGTCGATCGTACGTCCCCTCCCCCCTCAAGTCTGCTATATTCCCGACACCATCTTTACAGGGTTTGGGCCCCGCAAGGTTATGGCTTGCTTGCTTATCTTAGGTGCTATCCCCTCGGGTTTAGCTGGCACCGTGTCCACCGCCAATGGCCTGTATATAGTTCGCTTCTTTATAGGTATTCTAGGCGGTACTTTCGTACCTTGCCAGGCATGGACCACCGCGTTTTTTGACACCAATGTCGTAGGCACAGGTGAGATCCGCCATCAATGCATTCCTATCCCTGATAGTATTCTCATGGCACACAGCGAATGCGCTTGCCGGCGGCTGGGGTAACGCTGGTGGTGGATTCACGTTCATCATCATGATCGCCCTCTTCAATAGGCTGGTCGAGGATGGTCTCACCCCTCATGTGGCTTGGCGCGCAGCCTTTGCAATAGTTCCTGTTCCTGTTCTTCTGTCAGTTGCGGTTGCGACCCTCGTGTTTGGGACAGACCATCCAGCTGGTAGGTGGTCTGACCGCCACAAGGTCGTAGCAGCAAGAATTGCTGGAGTCGAACCGGAAGCTACCGCCAAAGACGAGGATGCCGAGAAAAAGGATGGTGGATCAGGGGTGGATGTCACCGTCGCCCCTGTCCTACACTACAGTCCGTATTTCTTATCGTCAATGACGATGCGAGATTTTGACTCGGGAAACGTTGGACAGACGCGGTTTCCGAACTAGATGTCGCGGTTAGCAAGCCTTTCACATGGCGCGTCGCGTACGAGATCGTGTCCAATCCGTTGACGTGGCTGCCTGCGTTGGGCTACCTCACAACCTTTGGCTATGAGCTCGCGATCGATGCTAACCTGGCGAATGTCCTGTTTAACCTCATGAAGTCGCCATCCTTTGGGCAGACCAAAGCTGGATATGTATGTAGCGTTGCCTCATCTTTTTGTGCATCTCCTCACAATACATCTCTCCACAGATTGCAGGCATCTTTGGTTTTCTGAACATTTTCACTCGCCCCCTCGGTACGTTCCTGTTTCATAATTTCGTCCTTCTTTGTGATAACAAAATTGCATAAGGTGGTTACTGCGGTGATCTCATCTACAAGAAATTCGGTGTAAGTTCCCAAGTTTCCCCGCAAGTCTGATGGTCTGATGGTCTCCCAGGTACCAGGCAAGAAGTATCTTATGATAGCTCTGGGGGTTGCACAGGGCCTCCTGTCTCTCGGCCTCGGTGTTTACATTGACAAACACTCCGAACCTTCGTGTGAGTCGCCCTGTTCTGGAGTTATGCCAGCAGGGAACTGAAACGGAATATGCAGTAACAATAATTATCGTCTTGTTCATCATCCTCGCGATGGCTAATGAGGCAGCAAACGGTGCGAATTTCTCGCTTGTGCCTCACTGCAACCCTTGTAAGTCACTTGCTCGAGAGATCTTTTTTTGTATCCTGATCATATTCTTGGAAGGCTCTAATGGTTTCATGGTTTGTCCCGCTGCTGTATATATCGCTAATCAGCGATTAATCATCTTTCTTCTTTAGACCGGCATTGTTGGTGCCATGGGAAATGTTGGCGGAGTCATATTCGCCCTTGTCTTCCGATACCAGCCTGCGCCAGCTGGAAGGGCGTTCCTGACTTCGGGAATTATTGCCATGGTGCGTCCGAAAAAGTTCCTATCGATTACCGATTACCGACGAAAACTCCTTGCTATGCATCCAGGTTGTGAACATCTTGATCTCCGTAGTTCCTGTTCCTGCAGTTTAGCCTGTTTAGAAGTGACATCGATGACAGTCTCCTCTCCGCAATGTGCGGGGTGGGATTTCTAGACCACGTTATGCCTGAAGATGATATGCCTGGGGGAGAGGGGAGAGAGGACCTGGAGTGTACAAATTACCACTGTATATAGATATCTGAGCGAATTCCAGTAACATGCCTGTGGCAGTGACATTGTTTGTGGCGGATGATCGGAACGATCGATCTCCAGCCTTATCTTCGCCCGACAGCTAACGCTATCCTAACTTATCGTCCAACCACGTACTACACACTATTCCGGGAGGCGCTGAAGATAGCCCTTTTCTCAAACCTAATAATATCAATCTGGCCAATCTGGCCAAGGCCTAGCCAATCTAGATTAATTAGACGAACGGCAGACCCCGGACACCTCAGGGTACTATGCACAGCTGTCATCTGGTTGGCATATACGAGCAGGAGGAGCACATTATGAGGGACAGGTCAACCCAATTCCCCAGGACCAACAGACCCACCCACACAACTATTGCACCATGGAAATACTCAGTCCCCCTATGACCCCCCCGATCTCAGAGAGCCCGTCCACAGGAACTTCCGGGTCAGCCAGCCCATCGGACGAGTACTCGGATATCCCCTCTACACCAACGTCCGAAGCGACTTCTCCAGATCTCACAGACATTTTTGCCGGCCCTTTCTTACCTGCCTCGGTCAAAGGCCCAGAGAGAAACGGCCCCCCCTTACCCCTGGCCTTTCCACAACTACCTGCAAACGCGACCCCCTTAGACGTGGCTGAGCCAGTATGTATCATTTAGAGCTTATCAGTGCCTCCTCCAGATTATGCTGATTGCATACATACTATCTAGGACCGCGAATCTGCCGATAGATGGCTTAAGCGGGTCCGTGATGCTTCCCCGCTGATAAGGATAAGAACAATTCATAGCTTACTATAGTCTATCTGTAGAACCCCGATCTAGTGCGCCTGACCGGAGACCATCCCTTCAATTGCGAGGCGCGACTTGACTCGTTGTTTGATGCAGTAAGCGCCGGTTGTCATCCGCGATGAAGCTACCACCCACTAGTCACTCTAGGGTTTCTTAACACCTGCTCACCTGCACTACGTCCGTAATCACGGTGCGGTACCGCCTGTTGACGAAGAAGCGGCCCTGGAATGGACCATAAAGATCCATGGTCTCGTGCAGGAAGAGGTGACCCTCACACTGCAGGAACTTAGTAAACAGTTCCCTGTCGTCACCTTACCAGTGACTCTCGTGTGCGCGGGGAACAGGAGAAAGGAGCAGAACGTTGTTCGCAAGACCATGGGATTTGACTGGGGGGCGGCTGGAGGTAATCATTGCATAGCACCAATGCTTTTGGATATGACACTCACTTCATTACCTCAGTATCGACCGCGCTTTGGACGGGTGTCTACCTTGCGGACGTACTGGAATACGTAAAACCGATACGTAGAGAGGCGAAATTCGTGATCTTCGAAGGCGCGGACAGTCTTATTAAAGGAGAACCATACGGGACGTCGCAGCGACTGTCCTGGGCTGCGAGCAAAGAGAAGGGTATGCTTCTCGGTTAGTGGTCGATAACTAGGACATCTGAGGACGTAAGACTCACTGCCATTCAGCATGGGCGATGAATGGCTTACCACTAGAGCCCGATCATGGCTTTCCTGTGCGACTTGTCGTTCCCGGGCAAATCGGTGGTCGATCAGTCAAGGTGCCAAGGCTTCGCGTAATGACCAGCCCCTTCTGACTTCATCTATACAGTGGTTGACTCGGATTGAGATCAGCAAGCACGAAAGTCAACACACCGTTCGTGGATACACCTTGTGACATTTCTGCTAATATTGAAGGTCCTTACAGTTGCATTTTCGGGTTCGATTAAGTTTCATTAGTGCTGCTGACGATGGAAGCTTACCACTGAATGAACCAGGACAACAAGATACTACCAGCCCCGGTGACGCTGGCGCAAGCAAGCAAAGAGGACCATTGGTGGTCCGATCCCAGGTTCGGGGAGATTCCATACTCCATGGAACGTGTGACTGACCCACCGCGCGCGATAATAGGTACATAATCACGTCAGTACACAGCTGAACCCTGTGGGCTTGCGTGGCTGACAGTCCCTAGCGAGCTAAATGTCAACAGCGCCATCGCAAAACCCAACCACAACGAGACACTAACCATAGATAGAACCTTCCCCTCGGATGGCGAAATTCCTTCTTACACTATTCGAGGATACGCCTATGCAGGGGGAGGCCGCCGCGTGACCCGAGTCGAGGTTTCGCTAGACGAAGGTGACTCGTGGGCCTTGGCAGACATGTAAAGTCAGAGCTTCTGTCTGGTGTACGAGGCCTGACTTGATGATCGACAGAGAATATCCCGAAGATCGTTTCCGTGAAGAATCCCACGAGCTTCCGATCTATGGTACTCTTGACCTAACGGAGAGGGATACCTCATTGTGAGCAACTTGGAGATGTAATTTTCAGGCAACTAACCAGGAGATGATATTCAAAATAGCTGCTGGTGTTTCTGGTCCTACAAAGTCGGCCACGACGCTTTAGGGGAATGCGACGCTATCATGGTGAGAGCAATGGACGAAAGTAACGCTGTTCAGCAGAGGGACATGTGAGGATTATTAGAAACAGTCAGAGGCTCCGCGACTCACTCACTACCGCCCAGGTACTGGCATGTACTCGGTATGATGAATAATTGGTAAGGAAAGCGTGAGACACGAAGCTCCGAGTTCCTGACCGCCCCTCTTCGCAGGTGGTTCCGTATTGCCGTGCAGAAGACCCCGAGCGAGGACAAGATTGAACTCCAGTTTGAGCACCCGACCCTGGCAGGAAAAGCGAAAGGCGGCTGGATGGAGGTACATCATTGACTTACCACCGAAAGCCGAGTTCTAACTCCTACTTACCAGAGAATGAAAGTGGAAAGGAAGGACATCCTGAAGCCATCGTTCGGAAAATCTGATTCAAACACGAAACCAATCGAACTCGAAGATGAGCCGGATATCCCTTTGACAAAACCCGGCGTTGATCGCAAAATTACCCTCGAGGAATTGAAAAACCAGGACAAACAGCAGCCTTGGATCGTCATCAATGGTGAAGTTTACGATACGACCACGTTCTTAAACGAGCATCCAGTCGGCGGCGGCCCCATTGTAGGTGTTGCTGGCAAAGACGCTTCGGAACAGTTCTTCGAGTTTCATTCTCCAACAGCCAAAGCAATGCTGGCGGATGTTAGTGACCCGCCTCGTGACGACTACCTGAATTGATAAATTTGCAGTTGCATATAGGAACACTCGCCGAACCCATCCCTAAAGAGAGCGGAGTTCTCGATGAGGAATCAAGTACAGAATTCCTCAATCCAACCAGGATGAAGGCAGTCAAGCTGTGCAAGATACAGAAGGTCAATCACGACTCAGTCCTCTACCGCTTCGCTCTTCCAAAAGAGGACCAGTCGCTCGGTTTGCCGGTGGGGCAGCACGTAATGATCCGCCTCAAAAGAAAAGACAACGGCAAGGTCATACGAAGAGCGTATACCCCGGTCTCTCTGGAAGGCGCTATTGGCTTCATCGACTTCTTGATCAAGTCCGTAACCTCTCCCTGCAAACTGTTCAGTATACTGATTGACGGCCTTCCAGACTGTACTTACCTTCGGATGGGTTCGAAGGAGGAGAAATGACGACACGCATTAATCAACTCGTCCTCGGAGACGAAATTGAGTTGTCGGGTCCCTTTGGTCCTTTCATCTGGGAAAGACAAGGAGTTGCAAAGTGGAAAGGCGAGGAAAGGGAAGTAAAAGAGATTGGTCTCATTTGTGGTGGGAGCGGTACGCCTCTCGAGAATCAGATGTCGATCATGTGCTGATTCTTTCTTCTGCAGGGATCACTCCAATTCTGCAAGTGCTCCGCAGTATCCTTGATGGGGACGTCGACGGCATGCCGAAAGTATGGATGATCAGTGCCAACAAAACGGAAGAAGACATTCTATGCCGCAGCGAGCTTGATGAATTACTTGTCAAGCATTATGATGGTCCAGCCCGTTTCAGGCTGCACTATGTCCTTAGCAGTGACCCGGGCATCGTTAACAACGCCCCGGAAGTATTGACGTCAAGCAAGGGCAGGATCAACAAGAAACTGCTTGAGGACCACATGCCTGGACCTTCCAAGCATGGGCTGATTCTGGTGTGCGGGCCAGACATGATGATTTCCGAGGCTGTGAAGCCTGGACTTGTTGACGCTGGGTGGGAGATCGAAAACTCCCTTGTCGTGTTTTGAAGTGCTGACAGTACGTATATGTATGAGGTGTGTAAGTATGTGAAAGCAGCTGGCCTTGCATTCGATTTATTGTGTAATATGTATTAGCGGCATCACTGTAGTCCCAACTTGAATGTTGTTTGTTTTTGTGCTGACGCTTTCCAAGAAACGGACACGGGTGCCCGGTGGCTGTGTCGTGATGAGAACACCACGACTTCGCGAATGGTCCAGCAAGTCGTGTACCACTGTCGAAGAAATGCAGAACGACAGCGAGACATTTTCTGCAGAAAGTTACTTTGCGACGCAGCAAGAACCCCCTTCGCTCCAAGTTGATATCCAAGGTGTATCCGAGTTCATACATCGACAAATCAACGAAGGCAGGAAAGTTGTACTTGTGACGGTGAATCGTACACCGTATCTTCAAACTCATCAACTGATCTTACTACCCAAGTAGAGTGGTGGAACGACAGTTCCATTGGAGCTCAATGTGTGAGCTCGAAACTTCCAGTGAAGCAACGCTTATCGCTTATTCGATTCACGCTTCGTGTCCAGGGTCCGCTTCCTCGATAACTTTAGTGCAGGTATGTTAGGTACTCCGGTTACTATCCTCTGTTCATGTTTTGCATTTAAAGGCACACGAGGCGCAACCTCCGCCGAGTACTTCCTGAAACAAGGATATGCAGTTATCTTCATGCATCGGCAGTTCAGCCTCCAGCCTTTCAGCCGGAACTATTCCCATTCGACGCATCCCTTCCTTGACTTCCTAGAGATCGATGCTGCATTACCTTCCTCTTCCACCGTCGACTCAGCATATCCGTACTCAACCGATCCTTCACCGAGTGCAACCCAACCACATATCACCGTGAAGACATCTGAAAAGGCAGCTTTGTTATCTGTTCTACGAGCTTACAAGGCTGTACAAGCTAAAGGGACTCTGCATACCCTCACATTCGTTACGGTGAACGATTATCTTTATCTTTTGCGCGCTATCAGCAAAGAGATGAAGCAGTTGGAAAGCAAGGCTATGTACTACCTTGCTGCCGCTGTGAGCGACTTCTTTTTGCCCCGCCAAAAGATGGTCAGTGCGATGCTTCACTTTGTTCAAGGGCGGATGGCTGAGCACGCTATCGGTTTCCTCAGTCGGAACATAAAATCCAGTCTGGGAAAGGTAGCTTGCAATTAGAAATGGACCAGGTACCCAAAATCCTGAAACCAATGGTATCCGAGTGGGCACCAAGGGGTTTTGTCGTATCTTTCAAGGTATGCACGACCACGGAATCCTTTTTTTTCCTTTTGTTGTGTTTATCATTGTAAATGATCAGCTTGAAACCGATGAAGCGCTGCTCATACCCAAAGCTTGTCAAGCGCTCGAGCGGTATGGTCACCAAGTTGTTATTGGAAATGACTTGCACCACCGAAAGCAACGTGTTGTGCTAGTATCTCCCGCGAAACCATCCAGTTCGAAGCCTGGTCCCGATGGTGCCTTGGCGGGGCTGTATGAAGAGACATGGATCGAGATTGACACTTCGCCATCCGCACCTCAGAAAGAGATCGAGGAGGAAATTATCAAGGAACTTGTGGCACGGCACGATGCCTGGATCAACGCTAACGGGACATAAGAACAAATACTGTAACAATACCTTTGATTAGCCTTGGTTTTGACCAATTGCATCGAAGTACATACGTTCACTAGCACGTGGTAAATAAGGTTTAATTTTGGTGGACATAGAATTGCAGTGCTAAATAATACCTTTTCACAACCGACACAGAAGACACCAAGGACAGTTTCAAACGATGGACGAACCTCACGAAGCTACTCACGAAGTCGTCGTCAGTAATGGCAACCAAGACGTTGAAAACGATGAAGACGCCTCCGACGCTCAAGCTCAGGTCATAGCCTCCCTCCGTAATCAAGTAACAGACCTGTTCTCGCAGGTCACACAATTAAACAGCAAACTTGTCTCTTCTTACGATCGCGTCTCAAACCTCGAGGATCAGATACATGATACGTCTGCATCGTTGCGGGATGCATCGGTCACTATTTCCTCACTCGAGCTCGAACGGAGTCATCATCTAGCGGCTCTCAATACCGGTCTACTCGTGGAGAAAACTCATGTTACGGCAGAGCTTAACCGACTGATGGAACGCGCGACAGAGGAGGCTGCTCAGCGTGGTCAGGCCGAGAGCGCACGTCATGATATTGAAAAGGACCTCGATGATCTCAGTGCAACTCTCTTTCAGCAAGCCAATACCATGGTGGCGGATGCCCGGCTCAGCCAAGCCAGAAGCGAACGGAAAGTTCAAGATGCTGAGGAGGCTCTCAAAATGGCAGAGGATGCTGTTAAAGTCATGCAGATTCAGATGCAGGCTCTCCGAGCCGAGAAAGAGGTAGCTGAACGAGAAGCACTTGAGGCGAGGATCACGGTGGGTAAGGGGAAATGGGTCGAACGGGATGATTTGCGCGTCGGGGAGGTGCCTAAAATGCGCTTCATGATAACGCATACACCCTATGCCGAATTCATCGCCTTTGTGACGCACCTGAGAGGCCTAAGGACTTCGCAGCCGATACCCCCTATCATATCTTCGCTCCTAGGTCAGCCTTTCCTTGCACGTCTCCTCACCGAGGACTCGTAAGTCCATGGATCATATTCCATTACGACTGGTCTCACAATGTCTATAGCGAACCAACTGTGCGCCTCGACCTCGCACCTTCTCTTAACTGGCTGTCTCGTCGCTCAGTTCTTGCTGCAATCCACACTGGCATGCTAACCGTGGAGCCTATGGCCTTCTCGAATCTCCTTCAAGAACTTCAACTCCATTCTCAGTTCCAGCCATCGACTTCTATCTCGTGTGCCCTCTGTGGCACGCCGATCGCCCGTTTACCACCAGTTGTGTCGATGGAAAAACCACCCAGCCACCCCTTGGTGGCCCTCGCACGTTCTAGCAACACGAACGGTAATTCATGGTTCAAGTATCCACTTGCGTTGACTTCCACAAGTCAGACCCGTGATTCTTCTAAGTCGCATGCACCCCCGGAACAGGTGTACATTTTCCGCCTCGCTGCTGCTACCACTTCCCAATCACCACCCGTTCTTACCCCTATCCACACCACCTCAGCCTCTACGTCTGCCGTCGGCGCCGTTCTCCCTCGCCCGCCTATCCACCTGACGACTCCATCTCGCGTCCTTCCAGCTCAGACACAAACCCCCCCGCATCCTTTATGTACATCGAACTATTGCCTTCTTAGGCTGCGCAGTACGTGTTCATTATGGGCGTTTGTGCGCACAGGAATCATCGAGCGGATATGGGAAGAGGAAGTCATCCAACCTTCCGAGCGCTCTGCAAAGGCAGACAAGCTATCTGACAATGTACAAGGACACGAAGCAATTACCCGGCCGACAACCCCTGCGAGTGCGAGCAGCCGGCCACCGAGCGCGACAACGTCCCCCTCCGCATCTGATAAACCTCCTGTTCCACCACGACGGAGGAGGCTCTGGGAGATGGCTAGTGCATTCTCGGAGAGGGCTGTCGGCTGGGGTAAAGAAGGTACGGAGAGTGCCAAGGACAAGGACAAGGACAAGGATAAAAATAGCGGGAAAAAGTTGCCCACAGCACCTCCAGCTCATCCCCCCGCCCCACAGACGCATGCAGATGTCCTCGTTCCTCAAAGTGAGACCCCAGTCCCACCACCCCTTCCAAAGCGCAGCGAAGGCCGCGGTCAAGCAACTACAGATACAACCGTTCCCGAGCCAGACACAGACCCAGTACAAAATGAGACAACTGCTCCAGTCAGCGCGGTGCCTTGCGTACCCACCGCCGACAACCCCAGTGTTATCTCAGACACCGACAAAGTAGACAAGAACGCGTCCAACGATTCCTTCTCAACACCAGTGGACGAAATTACATTCGCTCTGCCCACCCCGCCACACACTTCTCACTCTCCTGCCACTAGCACTCATCCCGTATCCATCGACGCGGCTGTAACCCTTACCCAAGATCAGCCAACGCCTCCCTCCCCACGAATGCCCACATCTCCAGTCTCGCGCGTCGCATCACCTGTCCCGCGTCCCCGCTCCCGCGTCGCCTTACCTGCGCCGCCTTCCCGTGGTGTCTCGCCCACGACTAGCCGTTCGCGCGCGGGGTCTCCGGTCCCTGGGATCGCGCGCACGACGTCCCCTCCACCTGCACACGCCCCACCGAGAATCGTCGACGTCTTCGCCATTAGTGTCATCGAGGACGGCTTCACCTGTTCCGCCTCATGGGGCACCGCCTGTCCCGAGGAGGGCTCCTGCCAGACGGGCCGTACCCCCGCCTCCTCCTGCTGGACCGGTTGCTGCTGCTCCTGTGGAGGTCGGGGAGGGGATTCCTAAGGCGGAAGCGAGCAAGAGTGGAGAGCAGAGTGGTAAGACCCACGGTGATCTCGTGAAGGACCAAGCTATTCCTACGCCTGCGCCTACTGCGACGACTGACACTGCAACACCCGCACCTGAGGATGTTGGGAGTAAGAGCAATGGAGATACACAGACATCCTCGGACGCTCGTCCTTCCGAGGCTCCAGCCGCCGCCCCACCACCCCAACCACCGCTAGCACCCGCTCCGACAGACTCCGAGCCTCCTGCTGAGACCGTTTCCATGGACACCAACGTCCCTTCTACAGTGAAGATATTGACAGGCCGCACGTCTGCCGACTCTTCTGCAGGCACATCCATCCACACGACTAGTACGAAGCGTTCTTCGAGTACCGAAGGGGAAGGGTTCGCGAGTGATGCGACGTGGGAGGAACGGACATGGAAAGAGGTGGTGAGGTTGAAAGAAGAGATGTTTTGGGCGAAAATTGGAGGGGTGAGGCAGCTGTGAGCCAGGTATGTTGATTGGGACGGTGTGAATGATATAGCAGATAAGGTGTTGGTGTTGTATTGAGTTGGATGATGGTGTAGAAGTGATATACATGTCGTTTAGGATACTTGGATTTATGGTCGTTTTTGTATACCCCCGCGGCATGTATACCAGTATTTATGCATTTATTGCTATCCCGTTTGAATATCGGGCCTGGTTCTAAGGAACGACATCCAAACCATACTAAGAATCAAATATGTAAGATCTAGAGGAGGGGTATATCCCTATAAAATGGTGGTCAAATAAAATTACTACGACTTGGAAGCTGGTGGAGGCAGTCCCTCTGATAGCAAGACTGGGTTCTTCTCCCTAGGCTCAGGTTCTCCCATCGCCTGCTTTACGACTGAATTGCTCAACATGCTCGAGTATTTTGGCTGGACAAATGTCGCGCTACGATGAAGCGATGAATGCAGGTATCAGGGAGAAATGTGAATCCGCTTACCTTGCTTCGACCAGAACATTGCCTTTCAGGTCTTCGACACGTCCTGAGACTTTGGCTTTACGCCCGTTCTTCTCGTTTAGACGGATCTTGATCACGATAAACTGGCAAGTGCATCAGTTACCGGGCCGTCACAGAAGAAAACTAGGCTGAGTAATACCTGGTCCGCAAACGTAGGAGCACGATAGTTGATCAACAGATTCGCAGTGACTCCAATCTTATCTGGAAGATTATTGATCGCCTTAATTCAAAGACAGGTCAATATTCACCCCATCCACACCACCATCACCACCACTCACCGTCCTCGCCAAGCTCTCGTCCAGAAGCGTGGCCAGTAATCCACCGTGAACAATCCCATCGTGTCCACAAAGTCCCCTTCCGACATGTACGATCACAACCGCTTCACTCTCGTCGTACCTCGACCTCACCATTGGCATCAATGCGAGCTTCCCAGGTCCTCTCAGCGCACCGGCGGTGAGATTATTCACGCGTCGTTCTTCGGGGAAGCGTTTATAAGGACGGGCTTCGTACCAGTCGTCTGCATCAGGCTGGGACCGGAGGGACTGGAGAAAGGGGAGTGATTGGAGGGCTTCCTCGAGAGAGGCGACGAAAGCGAGAGAGGCGGGGGATTCGGGGTCTGCTGGGGGGGCCGGCGCGGGACGCGGGGCGAAGAAGGTGAAGTAGGGGTGCGGGTATACGGCACCGGCCGTGTAGGCGCCTAAGCTGACGGTTGTGAGGAGGGTGAATGTGTAGAGGAAAGTGCGGGTTCGGGACGTCGGGGAGGGGCCCGAGGAGAATGGGCGGGTGGGGATGCGGTGCAGACGATGTTGGGCCTTGAATAAATTGGTCCGGAGGAGGCTAGATGACATTTCCGGAGACTGGCTAGGCTTGAATTCACGGGTCTAAGTCAAATTTGTCAAAGGCACTTCTATGTTTTTGACGGTGGGTTGGGTATGCGTGGTATAATGATATCTATACAAAGCACTGAGTCTAATGGACTCGTCCAGGAGCCAAGTTGATCCAACAGTTTTTTGACCCCGGTCCGGTGACCCACAGCAGATTAGGTAATACGGACGGATCCGATCGGAGTTTCGAGTACAGGCGAACTCAAGGCGTGGAACGAATTCACTCATCGCCAACCCCAACCTCAAGCCCTCGACGCAGCCTAGCTTCAAGAAAAACATGGTGAGTGCGCCGTGGACGACGTTCCATTGTGTCTTGGAATGCCCTGGCACCGAAACGTCCATAAAAACTCCCAAACATTAAGATGGATGGCAAGTATACACTCTGGATCATCTCCTGGTAGCACTTGATCTGACTATCTCCTCAGTCGGTTCAGCAAGTAAAGCCTGACACATTTGTCTGTGCTACAAAAGCGGAGTCGTCCTTGTGACGACGACGATGCTTTTTATTATTGCTGGGCTCGCGAACGTCGCACATCCTCAGATGAACGATGTTAGCGAGCGCTAGAGCTCCGAGACACAGTGGCAATCGTTGCATCCATCTTTATGATGATGATCGGTTCAGCTACTGACTATGCTCTCGTCTCAATGACCAGCCCCCCAAATCCAAGCCTGGTTCCGGTAAAAAGCCCGCTCCCGCTCCCGGCGCTGCTGGCAAGGCCGCCAAAGTCACCAAAAACCCTCTCTTTGAGGCCAGGCCCCGAAACTTCGGTATCGGTACGTCGTCTTTTATCCCCTGATTCTCATAATGTATGTAATCGGGATCTGGTTGTTTCTTAGGCCAGGACGTCCGCCCTCAGACCGACTTGACCCGCTTCGTCAAGTGGCCTGAGTATGTCCGCCTTCAACGCCAGAAGGTCATTCTTAGCCAGCGTTTGAAGGTGCCCCCTGCCATCGCGCAGTTCTCCCACACGTTGGACAAGAACACTGCTACGCAATTGTTCAAGCTCTTGAACAAGTAAGTCTGCCCTATGTCACGGGATACAACATAATCTTATATACTACATAGGTATCGCCCCGAGAGCAAAGTCGAGAAGAAGGAGCGTCTGGAGACCCTCGCGAAGGCGACCGCCGAGCAAAAGGAGGCCGCCAAGGATAAGAAGCCTCTTTTTGTTAAATATGGTCTCAACCACTGTGTCGCTCTCATTGAGGCTAAGAAGGCCTCCCTCGTCGTCATCGCCCACGACGTTGACCCCATCGAGCTCGTCATCTTCCTCCCTGCTCTCTGTCGCAAGATGGGTGTACCCTATGTCATTGTGAAGGGCAAGGCACGTCTGGGCACGGTTGTCCACAAGAAGACTGCTGCTGTTGTCACGCTCCAGGACGTCAAGAGCGAGGACCAGCGCGAGCTTGCCACCCTCGTCAGCGCTTCCAAGGCTAACTTGTGAGATTCCCTCGTCAAGTTGTTGAAATTGTGGTGCTAATTTTGCATTTTCAACACAGCTCTGACAAGTATGAGGAGCAGCGTCGTCTATGGGGCGGTGGTATCCGTGGAAACAAGTCCACCCAGATGCTCCGCAAGCGTGCTAAAGCCGCCGGCCAGAACGCCAACGCTGCCTCCCTTGGCAAGCTCTAAAAGCCAATCTCGCACTCTCGCACTTGTCGTACTGGACATGTTAGCGCTCTGGGACAAGGATGCCCGGCGCTGTTGTCGTTCCCGTCGTCGTCGTATGTCCATGGCCATCATGTTTTATGGAGTATGCTATGCATTACGTCGTAGTTTTATTGGCTACGCGACTGTGAATGTGTGGATGGAATGCAGATGAGCCTCGTTGTTGCTGCCTCTGATTTTTGGGGATTAGCTATCATATGAAGAACATGCAGTACTGAGTCTGTGTGCCTTGTGACGCCTACGTGATCAACTAAGCAATAATGCGCCTTCGACTGGAAATGAAGGCGTCCCTTATGTACGGTTCTCAATCCGCATGGTCTCCTCCTCACCATCAGCAGGCCAGAACTCCGCCTCGAGCTCGACGACACGTGCCCAGATTCCTTCTGCACGAGCGAGTGCATCTGCTGATGTATGTCCAGCTACCCCCTTGCCAAGCATGACAGGGGCGAAGTACGCATCCACCAGGTCTCCGATGGCTTTCACGAACCCGGCGAAGTCCGGGTTCGCACTTGACCAGTTGTATGAGAGGTCCAGGATTGCTTTTGTGGTCAATCCAGAATCAGAGATGGCTGTTATGGGGATGGAGGTATAGACTGATGACCATGCGTCCAGATAGACCTGTCGCATGTCGAGTGGTAATGTCAGTGTGGAGCGATTAATCACAGTGTTCCAACCCAACGAACAAACGCACCTTCTCCATAGCCCACAAAAACACCAAGCCATCCTCCAACGTTCCCAGCGCAGCAATGACGAGCCATCTCGGCTGTATAGTCCCTCGTCGCCTTTCTCTCCACCCAGACCTGGTCCTCCTTCCGCGTTCCACCGATCTCGAGCTTGTAGTTGCTCGCTGTATCGTCGAAGAAGCCGACCTCTCGAATGATGTTGGTGAGGCAGTCTACGAGGACTTTTAGAGTCTGTGTGCTGAGTTCTTGGGTTCCTGCGGTGGGAGGTGGATGGGAAGGGGGTGCGTCGAGAGGAATTTTGGTGATGAGCTGTGCGATGAACCGGGGGTAGGCTTGGGCCGCGTAGATGCGGTCCTGGGAGAGCCAGAATGCGAGACGGGGGGCGGGGAGGGTGAGGGATGCGGCGGAGGCGAGGAAAGGGTGGGAGGTTGCTGTTGAGTACGGGATAGGGGTGGTGAGGGAGGTGAGGTGGGAGGTGAGGGATGGGGTGGCTATAGAAGGGGTGGTCATAATGTGGTTGGTGGGCTGCTACTAGTAGTGATGATGATATTCGACAAAGTGCACTGCGGCAATGTGTGATTAGAAGATCGAAGAGAGCCGGAGTCGGCGAGTCGGTGTCTATTGTGTCTACTCCCGTCATGCTGTGCAGCATCAGTCTACTGTTCTTTATTCGCAGTCATGTGATTTGGTGCGTGTCACGCGTTGAGGGCGTTATTTATGTAATTGATCCTGATGCTACTACAAGTACTACCACGTCTCTTCAATCGATCATATACCATACAGTAATCATACGCATTATTCGACCAATACTGATAATCAACGAGCTCAGCAGTATCGACAGAAATGTCATCTCTAGCCCTATCATCGCCTTCCTCTCAGGATATCTGGAAATGGACACTAACCAAAGAAGCCATCGCGCCCTGCTTCGTGAGAGACGCACTCGCGATGAGAGAGTCAGGTGCAAAAGGTCGGAACTCTCTCTACTTGGGGAGGCGTATGCTCATACCACTTTGCGCACCCGGCAGACGCCGACTTCTTCTGGCTCGGTTACACTCCCTGTCGATCGGTCTTACTTGTAGGGATGGTCGTAGCCGTACAAGTATACGAAAAGCGAACGCTCTACACAAGTGCGTTTTGTGTTCTCATCTATGATTCTGAATGTCGTACCAATGGCCAAATGCAGTCGACGATGGCACTGCAGTAATAGATTGTGCCCTCCGCCATCCCGCTCCTCCCAAGTCCAAACACACCACCGTATCCAGCCCATCCGCTATGACTAAGAAATCCCAGCACCCGTCACCAAAGAAAGCACGCATCGAACGGGACGACCAAACCACCGCATCTAAACCCTCAGAACCGCCTCCTCCTATCACGGAACCTGGGTACCCCGTACGTGTGGTTGGAAAGGTGATCAAGTATCATGACTCGAGGCAAGTGGTAGCTGAGTCGATAGGTAGGAGTTCCTGGTCTTACCTAACGCCAACTTTCGGCTGACTCTACATTCCACCTTGCATTCATCGTCATCCGCTATATGTTGGATTTCTGATTCCAATCACGGAACACGGATTCTCCCGCACACTTGGATAGACCCATGCCCATCTTCACTCGACGAAATGGCTCACTGGAAACGCGTCATAGAGCTACATAAGACAAAGTACTCACTCGCTATTCCCTTCGTCCTGCCATCACCCAACCACCACCTATTTCCTCGTCTCCTGACCACTCGTCTTTATCACATGGTGATGCGGGTGTCTTCTCATCCGGGGTATCGATTCCGCGTTTTGGAAGTGGTAATAGCTCTACTAGTGGCGCATATAGGCTTCCTGCGCCATGTGCCCCACCTCAGAACCGGTCTGTATTGACTTCTCACCCGCCATACACAAGTGCAAACGATGGACACGTCCCATCGTCCCCAAAGACTGCATCAATCGCGTCGTCTGCACCTTCTAGCCCGTGTAAGACTTCGAGTCCTGTGAAGGAATCTGGACTCGGTGAGGTGAGGGGATCTCATGTTCTTATTTTGGAAGGAACTCTGACTTGATCTTTTTTATTGTTAACGTTCGCTGTTTGTTGTATTGTCCATACATGCATTGTTGACTGCCTGCTTTGCGCACATACTCCATTTATCCTCGATTCTATCGTGTCTTCGTCGCCTCACTGCCTACAATGCATCCACCTCATACGTCGTTTGCACTTCCCACCTTTATCCCCTCGACACATCACTGCGATCTCTCTCATTCCCTATCACTTGCTCATCCCACCCACGAATCACGCGAATAGCCCCACCCAAACCAAAACTCCGACACCCTTCTCGTCTACATACACGCGACCTTACAGCAAACACTTTCAGGCTATACCTGAAACACTACATGGACAACATTCCACTCTCTCCCTCATTCCCGCCAGTTACGCGTTCTCATGCTCAGAGTGATGACGGAAGCGATGACGATGACGAAGTTGTAAGAACGCCTACGAAGCGATCTAGGTACAGGGAAGAAGGCAACGGGGGACGAACGCCCCGGCCCGGTGCAAATACGGGTGCTGGTTTAGCCAAAGTGGAACCTCCAACGCTAGGCTTTACCCTCTCACACCTCCGACGCGTCCCTGAGTTGGCGCTTCTAGCTGCGCGCGTTGTAAGAGCTGAGGCGAGGAGGCGGGAGAAGGCCGAGCGGGACCAAGAACGACAGAAGGCGAAGGAGAAGGCGAGGAGCAATGGCCACATTGCCATATCTCAAACCAGCGTTAAACCATCAGTTTCCCAAGCCAAGTCTATGACGTCCTATCCCAAATCAACGACGTCCAGGAACGAGAACGACAAAGGTAGACCACCCTTGCCGGCATCCACGTCCATGCTATCGTCGACCGCACCCACAGACCCACCCCGCAAGAAGATGAAGCGCCTGTTTGCGTGGGCGGTTGTGAAGCTGTACGAAGAGGGGAGTATCGTGCTGTGGGATGGGGATGTGAGACCGTTACCTTTGCCTACCCCGCTGTCGTGCACTGGTCCTTCATTCCTCCTTCCAGATGGGGAGACGAGCGGGCTGTGGAAGACAGGAAACAACACGATTGAAAGCAGCAGGATGCTTTCCTCGACCGCTTCCGCCAATGCTTCCACATCCCTGTTATATTCATCTTCGCATTCATATTCGTATTCAGCTCCAGCTCCAGCATCCTTGCTTGGTCACCGCTCTTCCCACCGCCACCACAAAGACGAACAAACACAACAGACAGACACAGACGCAGATCCATCATACCTCTCCGACGCTCCACCAAACGAGGAAGCCTACGTCCCGCTGACGCCCCGTTTTTTGGCCGGGTATGTGAGAGAGGCGTTGGAGGCATTGCGAAAGGCACGTTGCACGAGCAGACGAGTGACCCAGGGGACAGCGGCGAGCGCATTTCGAAACCCGGACGTTGATCCGCCCTCCAACCCGACGCCAGAAGACATTGCAGGTTACCTCCGCAAGACGGACGCGCGGTGGGCGAGGGTGGGTGCGTGGGCTGTCGAGGAGGCGTTGGAGGTTTTGAATGGGTGAAAGCGATATGGCAGAGAGGGGGGAGAGGACCACAGTTGCTACTCGACAATCACCGGGTATAGGGTATGTGAGTTCAGCTTAGAGAGGATGTGGCGAGTTGTTAGAAGGGAGGTAGCCGAGACCTATAACTTACTCACTAATGGCTGTCTACTTACATCTATACAGTACTCGTGCACTACTTAGCATACACTCGCACAGACCTCTTCGTATCATATTATGGTGATTCGCTCAAGTATCCAGATCTCACAGGAGGGATGGACATACAACAATACTGGGGTTGGCGTTATGCCACTAATATGATTCAAGGTTATCAGAAGTAACGTGAATACAACACAATTTCGTCGACCCCTTGGCCGATGTGTGTCTTAAATTTGACCATCGACGTGATATTGGAGTATAGCCGAGAGTTCAATCAAGGTAACGTGATCTCCCATACCCTCACGCAGGCATCCGCTCCACCACTCACCACCCTTCCCTTCCCCTGTTGGCCTCCCTTGCCATCTTCAAGCCAGAACACAGCCGACCCTCCCATGGGCGCTGCACCCCTGACGTGCACATACTTGGACGGAGAAGCGACGTTGTACACGTACACGTGTGTATCGAGCGAGGTGGATGCGACATGAGTAGAAGAGGGGTTGAAAGAGAGAGAGGCAATACGGCCGGCGTGGTGCGTCCATCTGTCGGTGAGTTTCTGTCAGAGTTCACGAGCAGCGGGGGGTTTGGTTGAGTCAGATACGGATTTTGGCACATAATCCTGAGATCCTACCTCGCCTTTCGCATTGAAAAGGACTATCTTCCCGACCGACTATGTTCCAATATCGGTTTAGATCAAAGTCAGAAGGTCAGATCGGACACACGTGGTGGTATATCACGTCAGAACCCCAGAGAGAACGCGAGCAGAAGAGAGAAAGACGCACGTCTCCTGCAGCGACATACTCTCCGTTCGCTGATACTGCTATCGTCGTGATCTGTCCGCGGGTATTGATGCTCTCAGATACAGCCGTTTCTGCAAGTTTCGAGGACTGCCCGTCCCAGTTGTACACATGTATCTTGTTATCATCCTAAATGCAATACACGAAAATATACACCAAGCGCCAAACAGAAGAGATTAGACAGAAGACCTACCTCGCCACCAATGACGACAAGGTTCCCGCGGGCGGCCACTGAGATCGCCTTGTACGCCGGCTGCAGGGTATATATCGCTTGGTTGTTCCTAACGGCCTGCACCTTACTCTTCCCGGTCTTCTCAGCTTGCATAACGAAAATCGTCTCATCAGCAGTGGCTGCGAGAGATTTAGGTTGGCCAGCGAGCCCAAACGAGGCAGGGCTGTTCCAATACGACAACAATCAATAACCAGTTACCGATTCACCAGAGATGATGATGACGAATTACGTGAATCCAGAGGGCACTTCGACTTCTCGAAGTTTATCGTCGAAGCCCGCAGTGTAAATCTTCCCGCCCGCACTCGCCGTCATGGCGGAAACGAGATTCGTGTGGCCCTCTCCACCGACTACAGTTGCGCCAGCTTCCGAGGTCGTGTCGTACTGGAAGACCCGTCCGTCTGCGGAACCCGCGAAGAACGTGGCAGATGGACCAGGTGCAGCTGAGCAGCCCGAGCTGACGGACTTCTGAGGAGCCTGTCAAGGGAACGATACCCAGGATGAGATTCGACCCGGACATAAGAGGGAGAGAAAGGGACAGAGCCAACGCACCTGGACAACGCGAGTGAGCTTCAAGTTACCCTCGCGCACATCCACAACGTTGAGGTCTCCACCCAGCGACAACGAGACAATTTCATTCTGGTTCACCCAGACGTTTCCTACTTGCTGGTTCGGTACGCCCTTGTCAAATGACCATGTTGTCAAGTGCTTTTGTGAGCCAGCATCCCCTGGAATTGCGAATGAGAGTTGCAGAAGAATAAACGCCATTATATGTCGATATGAAAGTAGCCAGTAGGAAGGTGATGTTACGCACATAGTTTGACGGTATTGTCCATAGAGGATGTTATGAATTTATCACTTCCGGAGCCCCAAGAACACGCCATCTGTATCACGAAGATCATTACTTTGGTTTACAAACAGCGCGGAAAAGGACGGTGGGACACACAATGCTACCCTTATGCGGGCTATCTGTAAAGTCGGTGATCTTGTCCCCGTTTTCGCCATTGTACAAGACAACTTTGAAGTCGGATCCGACGCTGAGAAAGTAGTCCCCATTGGGGGAGAACTTGACGTCTTGGACGAATTTAGTGTGTTCTCGAATGGTCTATCACACAAGAACTTCATAAGGTAGAATCAAAGGCAACTGGAAAAATAGGATTACCTTGACGTACTTAAAAGGTGGACCTTGGAGGGCGCTGTTGAGATACCAGGAGGCCGGATGGATAAATGGGGGGAAATACCTTGGTGGAAATTGATCAAACCGTCGTCACCAGCCGTCACAGCACGATATGGCCTCTTTGGGCGGATAGAGACAGCATTAATAGCCTGCCATGACGATATACATTAGCATTGTCAATCATGGATAGGACGGGATGACGCCATTGCCTTAGAATGTCCTATGATTTCTCCAGTAGAGGTTCCGGTACTGCGCATGAACGCATGCCCGAATCTTTACGTACCCAAGGAGTACACAGAAAGGAAGTGGTATACTTCCGGTCAAGAGCCGTGCTAGACCTCCGGTATATGAGACTTACTTCTCCATTCCATTACCGGCAGCGATTATCCTCTCACTGTCGGCATCCCAAGCAAGGTCATTTCTGGAGGTCAAGCGGTCAATCCACAAACCATCAAAACCCTGCAATGGTCACGCTGCTAACACTTACATGCGCCCAGAAATTACTTTGTATTCGCCTGTTACGGACTGGTCTTCTTTGACGGTGTCCCAGATCTTCACTATCAGTGCAACCATATAAGCGTGGGCGTCTGCAGTGTGAGCTCTTGCGCATACCAAGACCAGACACGTCTGCGGATGCACAGTAGAATCCAGAAGGTGAGAATCGCGCGACTGTGGTTTCCTTAACGTGTCCACTGAAAGAAGTGCTCAAAGCTGGGTGCTGTGGAGTTGTAAACACTCGGATCGTGAATGTAGACCTAGGTTTGAACCTACCTTGAGATCAAGGACCTAGTAACACACGTCATATAAGCGATTCTCGAAGAACAACACAGGACTTACGATCACACTTCGTCCATTTGCATAGATGATCTTATCCGAGCCCTTCACGTTGGCTGAGCTGAGTTTTGTGGATCGCCCACGCTCAGTTCCAGGATTACACGGATACAGCGCCTGTCGCGTATAGCTCATCACGGATAATCTATGCTAACTTGGAGTGAAAGAAACGAGGAGTATGGGAATTTGATATTTAGGATATGTTGCAGCCCAGCCCTGTGCAAGTCCTGTGATCGATGAAATCGCAGTCTCAGGCTAGCAACGCGCTGCGGGAATGGTTAGGGGCATGTATATATTCGGCAAGCCGACAACACGGTGGAGAGCAGAGTGCAAAATGCCGAGTCTCAGATCAGTGCGGGCCCGCGGGCCAAGCTAGTCAGGCGCCAGGCTTCCAGGGATGAGGCACCGGGGAAACTCAGGATCCTCGAACCCGAAGGAGAAATGTGTGAAAAGGACGAACGGGCAAGCGAAGCAAGAAAAAACTAAAAGTACAATAATGTATAATCAACAGCCCACCGCGCATGACCTCTATTCAGTCATCCACAAGCTTGCATTCATCCGCAGAATAGTTTTTCAGAGGATCTTTCCTTAGCGCCTCAGCCTCAGACAACACAGACAGCCCCTTGCCTGCACCCTTCGGCTTCATAACCGTTTCTGGGGCAGACACAACCGTTGACGTACTGGGAGTGTCAGGCTGAACGATTCACGTGCGTACGGGTTGAGAAAACGCATAAACAACGTACAAATGACCTGGACGCTTACCTCGTCCCGGAATGGTGTGAACCTAGGGGTAGACGGAACGCCTCCTTCTAAACGACAATCGGGATCCTGAAACGCTACCATGGTACTGTTCCTTGCGGGAGTCTTTGCCGGCAGCTTTGCCGTGGTGGCAGAAGGAGGGGGAATTGAGTCTGCTTCCGCAATCTCTTCCGGACCAGGGTCCCTGTATGGGACAATCCTAGAGGTGCTGCCTGTACTGGTGCTGGTTGTACTAGAGCCAGAAGCCACTCTGCGTGAACGCCCTGCGCTTTTCAGGGTTGTACCAGCGGCTTTCTTCACTTCGGGTATATTCTCCTTAACCCGCGATTTACGTGTCCCAATATCGGGATATGACAACATAAGTTCCTCCTGGGGCTCTGCGCCACTAGGGTCGACGAAAATCTGTAGACGAGAGTTTGGAACCGCCCTCGATACTGATGGGTTCGATCCAAACACGTCGCTTTGTGATGACGACGGTGCGTGAGCTCTTCCCAGCGAGCCGGACGAGGATGACGATGCGGTCATACCCAACGCCGCACGCCTGGAGGATGACTCCGGGACAGGAGGCGGGGGCATCGCAATGCTGGACATCATCCGTTTCTGGAACTCTGCATGCTTGCTCTGCAGATGCTCGAGTGGATGAGCTTGCCTCGCAATGCCAAGCAAGAAGACGGAGTCGGCATCACTTTTTCTGCGTAACAGGGGCGAACAACATTACTCGACCCTGATACTCACTACAACAAAGAAGAAAACCTACCTCGCTTGTCTTTCGAGTATCGCGGCATATTCTTCATACAAGAGAGCATGACTCGTCCCAATATCATTCGCGAGCAAGAACCTGAATATCATTGTCTGTTTCTCGACGAAGCTCGCGTAAAGCACCCAGAGCTTCAAGTACTTGAGTTCTTCTTTCCATATCCCGCCCCGGTTATCCTTGAGCACTCTCGTTGCCTCTTCAAGCAGCTCAAGAAGACCCGACTCGGCACTCTGTCCCTGCGGATAGTTTTCCACCGTCCAATTCACGAACCGAACGTACGCTTCCAGCGGATCGTCGTCCTCGTCTTGTAGCGCGATTTCGACGTTGAGTCGATAACGTTGACGCGCCGCATTAAGCTGTGCATCGCGCTGGGCATGTGGTGTAGTTAGAATTGCTGAAAGGGTTGTTACACGCCTTCCGGATGCAAGTGGCTGGATGTTCTCCTTAGCTGCTTCCAGCACTTCGATGTCAACGATGGGAGGCGATTCAGTGAAGACGTCTTCTGCGACATTCACATTTTCTGTCATAGCAAGGTTGCTTGTTGTTTATCGACGTAGTAAGCGCCCTCGATGATAAGTTGGTAGTCTTCGAAGCACAACCATATGCAAAAAGATTCGAACACGTGTGAACCGGTTACCGAAGTCACGTGGATATCACGTGGCTTTGTGGCAGTGTAACTACCGCAGTGACCTTGTATCAATGTTCAACGTTCAACGTTCAACAGCCGAAAGAAATGACGAGTGATTCCAACTGCAAAAGTACAGGTATCACTAACGACGTGAGAAAAGGGGTTCTGTAGCTGACAAGGTTGGTCATTCGAAGGCCGAATCCACTCGGCCTGTATGCGAATATCAGGGACGGCGGTGATTATGTAAAGTGGTAGAAAGTACTTCTGCCCTTTACTCAACAGTGGTAAGCGTTCCGCGTCACTATCCGGCACCGACGTTGATCCTGTTTCTGCACAGAATACGTCGCCGACGTGCACTACACCAATCTGCTCGACCCAACACGAAGCACCACGCCGCTAGACAACGACACCCTCAACTTTTTGCAGGATCCCCCAGACACCCAGACCTCACCGATTCGTCCGGTATACATATACATCGTAAGTACTGGTCAACAGCAATCCTTCGTCTTCCCAGTAGAATGGCGCGTGCTGTACTTGGGGGCTCTTGATCTTCCGAAGGCGCGATGTCGGGCCCCGATGACATGGTCACTTGGCGCTCACTGGCAGGTTGTGCGCTGGGCTGCTTGGGGATCCGAGGTCTTTGCGATGTATCTGCGCTTTCGACGTCGTGAAACACCTCAGAAAGAGTTCCGTTCTCATGCGATGGCTTCTAATTAATTATCCCCGCCAGCGACGGACGATGGAGATAGTTCCATGTCCTTGTCCCGGGAAGCGCAGTATCCGTCGGGTGCAATGAAGTGATGCTTGATACTTGGCAACTCTTGGGCAACACAGTGGCATGTCTTATGTTAATGTGTAGTTCCTGATATTTCGAACGCTCGAACTACCTAGGACCTGGCTCGATTCCAAACAACAAGTAAGTTGTAACGTCGATGACCTCAGGCTACAAACACTGAGGATACCAATATTGGAGGGTTGCAGAAAAGCGGATTCTCGTCCCTGATGTAACAACCTCTCTCACACACTGTAGCGACATCATGCGAATTCGAACTTGATCTCACTATTAACCCACATCAAGCGGATGCTGGACGTCTCCTTCAGGACCTAGTTCGAAAACTTGAGACAGCGCGGGATATTCCAAACGTGTCTCCTAAGTTCTAGTAAGTACACTGGAAGTTCATCATACATCGTGATAAGATCCGGCATAGTGCTAGTCAGAGTTTGGTTTTCTCTTTGTTCTGCAATGATCCTCCACACTCCAGTGATCAACGAATGTTCCACTCGAACACCAGATAAAACGCCTATCCTCTCGGCATCCGCGTGAGCAGGCCCTACAATCATAAAATTAGACAAAGGTGTCAGTGTGTTCCGAAGTCACGTATGTCTTAGATCCTGATATCGAAGGATGTAATGACGACATAACTGGCGGCCACTGGACGAAACGGCTTTCAATTATTGTTCAAATGTTCAAATTACATTCTGAGATCAGTTGCCGCGAACAATTGTCGTACACGGATCCAGGACGCGCCTCATGTCAGCATAAGCGGCGTTTCTCTTGCAAACTTTCCTGTAATTGGCTGCAAGTTTGACATAAGGTTACCACGATGAGCCTAACAGTAGAGACTAGTCGGTTGAATTCGCACTGTTAACACAGCTGGATGACGACACTTGAGAAAACTTAATCAAGGGTTCAGAACTTGCACTCATTGGCATTGTGAAGTATCAGAACAACGTAAGTACTCTCCATGAGAATCACCAACCTTCGGATCCCGACGACCTTAACCAACTCAGTCGACATAAAGCAAAGTCCAGTTATGTATTATGTTGCGGCGTTAGCGCATGGGCAACATTCACATTGTCAGAGTATAAAGATCATCTAGATCCAGTAGAGTAGCATAGTAGGTAATGGATAAAATTTCGCTTCCGGCTGAATTTTCAGATGAGCCCTATCACTGGCACGTTTAAATGCGGAAAGAACAAAACTCATACACATGTGGAGATTATACGTTTCGCTGCCCCAGGAGAATATAATAATCTGATGGACTTTACGCGACCGGTTGAGCGGGACCGACGACTGGCTGCTTGACCTTAGATAGTCTTGCGATAGTGGCGTCATCCAGGTTGAGGTGGGCCTTGACAAGCTC
Source organism: Melanogaster broomeanus (assembly GCA_014904935.1). Classification (NCBI taxonomy): domain Eukaryota; kingdom Fungi; phylum Basidiomycota; class Agaricomycetes; order Boletales; family Melanogastraceae; genus Melanogaster; species Melanogaster broomeanus. The sequence goes on along the minus strand of MU123718.1, from coordinate 216,195 downwards.
AGGTGGCGTCAAGGCAAGCCATTGGTTCAGGGAGAAATCCTGGAATAACGCTAGAAGCAATGGCGATGAGCACAGGAAGTTGGAGCAGATCGAAGGACCATACCTGATCGGAAGATCTCAAGGAACCGCAAAGTTGAATTGCCAGTGTTCTCAATGTAGTGCCCTGAAGTAACCATCAGAGACTGATTGGGAAGTTTGTTTGTCGGAAAAACTAACCGTACGATGGAGGAATGTATGCGATGTCACCGGCCTAATTTATACGATCAGTACTATTCCCATTCATCGACGCGAGTACCATACCTGGAAGTCGAATGTTTGTGCATTGGATGATGAAGCATACACCGTGATGCGGGCGGAGCCAGCGCTGAACAGCAGATGAGATTTAGGACACACAAACCATGAAGTAGACTTACACAAAATAGGTCCACTCTGGTTCTGTTGGATGCCACTACACCAAAGAGTTGAAGCAGTCTAGACAACATCAATCGCAGATCAATCAACTCACATGGAGTTCGCTAAGGGAGAATCAGTGAGCTGAATCCTAAACACCATCAAGCAACGTGCATACCGCATGCCTCCTACTTCGACGGTAACCTCAGCACCACAAATGGTCGTAGCTGCGGGGAAAGTCCTAGAGTCGACTATCTTGTACGAGCCTCCCGGTGCCGGTGTAGAGGCGACCTGAGACATGGCGAACGTGTAGGCTACTGGGGTGTCATTGGGCACAACCATGTCGGTGTAAACATCATCCGGAGGTGGATTCCCTAAACGTCATTTAGCTCAGAGAGAAAGTTGGGAGCAAAATGATTTAACATACCAGGGAAGATGTACAACTCCTCGCTTGGTATGTGATCGAAACGCGGACATGTCGACTTGGAAGTTCTTGGCAAGCACTTCTTTGGGAACATGGGCCAACCAGTCCTGTACATTGACAACTGTGAAGAGTGATTGGGACAGAAACCAAAGGTCTTACAGTGAGGAGGAAGGTAGAGTCTTCGCTGAAGGCACCACTATCGAAGATCAACAAGAACTCTGCACCATCAGCGGTGGTGTTCTTGGCCTGAATACTGTGGGGGTAGCCAGGGGGGAAAGTACCAAAGATCTCCAGTCGACTAGAAAATGGTTAGACTGGACCGGCACTTGTACCAGAAGTACTTACCACGTCATTGAGATACACTTGACCATCAGGAGTTAGGCAGCTGACTCGCAGGTCACCAGACAAGACATAAGCCCACTCCCCGTCTGTATGCCAGTGCATTTCACTGTTAATTAATGAGTATCAACGGAGTCAACGTGGACGACACTGCTTACCGGATGGCACCCACCTCTAAGCGCATGTTTACTCCAGCGAGGTCGGTAGCCACGGGCATTTGTTTTACTGGAAGAAAAGCAAAGTGCATCAACCTCTGCATCGAATCGGGTTAATGGAACTACTGACTGCTTTGCTCGCGAGCCCAACCCCCAGATTGCAAGCGGTTGTGACTCAGAGAAAATGGCCATTTGAAGCTGGCTCTATTTCATCGAAGCTTCTCAGTGAAAGGACAAAATATTAGAGTGCACTACTCACACAGCGCCATTATCCGTGGTAGGTGGTGCGAGTGTATCCGAGTTCTGCAACTCCATCGGGATGTTCTGGGGGCCTAGGATGGTTGCCCCCAACTGACCACGGATCGGTTCTGGAGTGACACCAACAGAGCCTTCCGTCCATAGGGGGTAGTTTGGGTCCTCACTTGCATAAGGTACAGTTGGTGTTGCTGCGGGAGCCGCACTCGACGCTGAAGGGGCAGGGACAGCGACGACGGAAGAGGCAATAGCCAGAAATGAAAGGAGAGACCACATGTGCCTTTATTGTTCTTGGGAGCACCGGGCGAAAGGTCAAGTGGACCTATAGAAAAATACAGTGAGGACATCCTGCAGTAAAGGTGGCCGTTTTATATGGTTCCAAAGGCGCACCTCGGATGCGCCACATCATCGTGCCCTGCAAAGTAATAGGTTTAGGTTACGGCACGGTCTGAGTAAACATTTCCGTCGCGGGGGTTCATTCTACATACAGACATCACGAAACCGGTCTGGCGAATTCAGGCTCGGCACACTTGTCAAAACAGTGGCAATAATACATACGAACATTACCGCCCGCCTGGAGTGCGACGCCAGCCTGAGATGGAGGCCAAGTTAGAAAAATTTCCTACAACAGGGACGATGGCCATCAGAAGTACGCATGTAAGTGCTGCGGGCCGCGGTGGATGAAGATCCATGGACCATGTTCGGCGTCTGATTGGCATCAATGATGGTGACGCAACGAAGGACATACTTTTTCATGACGAGGGTGCTCCAACTTTCTGGAGAATATGTACTGCCCAACATTGTGGTTCGTTGACCAAAGTTGAAACGAGGTTGCCACCCAGGGTGGGCAACCCAGGTTATCTCGCCAATGCCACACTTGGTGCCGGCATTAGATTAAATTGGCGCGTTCTTTCCAACCTGGGCAAGAAAGTTTGCAATAATGTCCTGCAAGCGGCATACTATCGTACTAGTAGTACGGTGGTGCTGACCGGTCATGCCAATGTGATTCCATTATGTGAGGGACCAACCTCACGTTGATGCTGGTCATCATGATCTTCTCATGAGATGGCACGCCTAGATGCACGTATATTGGATCTGACCCGCCTTACATCCACACAGCGTCATATGTGTCTTTTCCGCCTGCAGTGCCACTCGTCATTTCGCTCAAGCCCGGCGTTGCTGCTGGCAGTCGCCTTGTGCGCACAACTTATCCATCATCATCTTACGTTCTGAGAGTCCGCGGAAGAATTGGATCAGTCGTGCCGGCGATAGTTCGGGTGCCTTCGAACCTCTCAACTGAGGGTAGCTCATTGGCGGTAATTTCATTCGATCCAGTGACTATATTGTGCCGGCAACTCCTCCTGGAGACCTGTGGACCCGGGCTGCCGCCAAGCCAAAAAATCAACACTGACCTCTTCTCACCAGCGGTTGCTGTCTCCCTTGAGGCCGGAATGAGCAGCCCGTCTCGAGAGCCATGCCTCATGCAATCCCTCAGGCCTCAGGGTGGATCTTGCCTGCAACCTGTGTACAGGGATCAACTGCGCCGAACCTAGACAGCGAGATTTAAATTTAAGGACTTCCACTTCTTTCGTAGCGGCCATAAATCGAAATGAGCGGGACTCCGACGGTTTGCAGAACATGGTCTCAGATGCATCCATCTGGGTCGCAAACCTTGAAGTCCGGTTTTGTCGTAGCCTACGTGGAGGCTGCTAAGAATTTATCCTGGTCCCCACTGCCGACACGATACTAACCACTCTGTATATGATCCGAGTTATTCCGCCTGCCCGAGACAAAAGGCCCAAATCGCAGCACAACGACTAGCTTACCTTGCAAGGTGTGTATAACACCATATCAAGCAGACCCCTGAACTTCATAAAGGAATTCCATTGCTTCCCCAATGCGGCCTGACACGTGTAGAGCTGGACCGCAACCCAAACACAAATACCACTTAGGTCACCCGGGGTTCTTGCAATGCGTCCATAGGTACCCATTCTTGGACCATCATTCATCATCCTTACATCGGCGCACCACGATGCCATGAGTGCCTGGACAGTTCTTTTCTTAGAACAAAATTTTCCACTTGGAGGTAGTGGGTTGTTCAGGGTGGAGCAGATAGGCAACGAGGATTAGGGAAACAGGGTGGCTTGCTTCAGTCTTGATCTGGCAGAACGTCCAATATCCGTGCAAGATCATTCCACGGACCTTCTGACAGACGTAAACCTTTCAGCCAAGGCGCCCATATGTATTTTGGTCGACTGAGATCAGAGGTAAGTATGACGTTGGCACCCATTGTGTGCAATAAAATTGACCGGTGCTACATTCCGGCGGAGAGATTGCAGAAGCAAGATTATCAGTGCAGTAGGATAAAAATCGGTGATTTGCGAGCAACGGCCAAGTGTGGCCTGCAGGTAACTGCGTGTAGAGAAGAGAAGATGACCAATGGTTCCACTGTATTGTATGGGCCAGGAGCTTCAGCGTGACCACAGAGGGCGATCGAGCAAGCGCGCAGGTGTTAACGTACTGTTCCCCGGTGAATAATTTGATGACACAAACTTCACCGCGGTGTGTAAAAACACGAAAGAAGTGGTGTATTGCATGTCAAAACCTAACTATGGTGGATAATGCCTCCAGAAAACCGTTTCTCAGAAGTTGCACCCATCAATATTGAAAACTCAGCAACTCACCCTAACTAGGCGGGAACGAAATGGAGTATGCCATTGATATGACATCGGGGACCAGCCATACCTGCAGTTTTCTATGGCTTTCAGCTTGCCAATGAATGGCCAGAGATAGTGTCACCAATATCCAATGCCCAAGAGGTTTGTTATCGAGCTGAAAGCACAAAATACATTCCTATACAATGACGCGTCCCCATTGTGAAAGGAGTCATAGAAAAGCTTTGAGCTTACCCTGTCTTCTTAGAGCGCTGATCGTGGAGTACCCAGCAGTCGCATGAAGAGCCATCGCTTACCTTTGGGCACAGCATCAAGTCAGGTGGCATCTGGGTGGTGAGAACGTCGGAGATGTCAGAAGCAATTGATGTTAGTGACCACAGGTACTCAAATGACCTCACTGAGACTCACTCCTTGTTCTTGTTATCGGTCACCTGCAGGTGAGATGGGAGTGGAGTTTCCGTAGTCGAGGGTGATAGGGTGATGCAATTGGTAGGAGCTCAGAGACAAGGACTCCAGATGATTGCCACCATGCCACCATGGCAGTCAGTTCATGCGGAAGTGGGAGTCATTCCGCACCAGACAAACTCACGACCAGTACCATGTATTTACCTGCAATAGCGCGAGGATTCACTGATCTACCAAAGGGAAGAATCAATACAGGGAGAAAAAGGTAGTTGCGTGGTGCGAAGTTGATTACGACTCGGAACGTTGCTGGCCATGGGAGCTTGGCTAAAGGAAATCGTAATTCAGGACCGTATCGCTGTGGACTTACTTGAAGGAGGAATCTACATAATGACGGAGGCCGCCCTAGGGTGAGAGACAGCAATCATTGAACATGACATCAGGGTAAGTGGCAGATCGTCAGAGACGTAACCCGCCGTTGCGAGAAGATGCCACGAATATCGGATTCGTGCGTGCAACCGTGCCCCGACAAACCAGCGCGACGCTTGGGTATGATGGTGACACCCTGGGTATGAATTTGACATGAGGGTTATGGGGTAAGTGGCAGTCCTCGCGAGGTGTGCCCAGTGACCTGCCAGTACGCCAGGTAGATGTTATGTTATGATTGTGATGTGGCACAACTTGGGCGAGGCGCTGCGCTGACATAAGGTTACCACGCGCCTCGGATTTTCTTGGGCAACAGTCTCGCTCTAGGCATTAACCCAGCACTTTGAACGTCCAGCACAGGCGGTCGGTTTGCCAGGAGGTATGCTTTATTTCTTCTGTCTTGCTCGAGAACATATCAGATTCATTGTCGTCGTTGCACAAGTTTGAAACCAAGTAGAGCATCTGTAGCCGATAATCAAGATGGCTTCTGGATATGCCTCACCTCCTTTGCAAGAAAGCGAAGGCCCCCAGCCCCACCCTTACCTTCACGACTCTCTACTTTATATCTCAAACCTTCCTCCTTATGTCACAGACGAAAACCTTGCAATCACCTTCCAGTCGTGTGCTCCGTTCAGACCTAATATTCCGCGTGACGGAACCAACCGCCCACTCTCCGGAACCATAGAGTTCAAGTTTTTCGAGAAAGGTCCGATTGTCTATCGTGCACGATGCAGCTTTAGTATTGATGACTTCTTTCATAGCTGAAAAGGCCTTGGCCACACTCCAGTCGCGTCCAATTCAAGGCATTCAGCCACCTGTGCTCCTTGTCCTCTCATCGTATCCCCCGACTACCCCACCCTACTTCGCTTCCGCCGGCCTCGGCATTGCCGCGTCTCGTGAAGCATCTCCCGGTCGGCTTCACTGATAGCCAGCTCTATGATCTCTTTCGACCCTATGGAGCCATCTCATCTATTCGCACGCAAACCGGTTTCGGCAGTGATACTGGCGTAGTAGAGTTCTGGCGTGAAGAGGACGCTCGCATCGCCGAAGAAGCAATGCACTGCTTTGAAATTGAAGGTCAAAACATCGCTGTAACAGTGTACCAGGGCAGGAGGACCAGTGGCAGTGCTACCGAGTTTAGTGCTCACGCTCCCACTTTTGTGCCGTCTGGTTCCGTCTACCCATACCCGACGCAGGTAATAATAACTCATCCATTTGTTTCATTCATGCTAACGATGGCTGTAGTATTCCCCTCCCCGTGCTCCTCCATACCCTACCTCACCAAGAGGTCCAATGTTCGTCCATGGTCCAGGACAACAAGTTCAGCTGGCCCCTATGATGGGACCTGGTTCGAATAGCCATAGTGGTCTTATTGACCCTTGCAATCTGTTCTGCAAGGTAGCACAGTACGACATTTGCTCTAGAGTGCATCTTCACATTTATTTGGACAGAACCTCGACCCGGAAATTGACTCGAACGGACTCTTCACTCATTTCCGTCAGGTAAATTCCCACTCTTCTGTAATTTGACTTCTTACGCATCCACATGTGTAGTTCGGACAGATTGTCAGGTAGACTGCCTTGATTTGCGTAGGTTTCGGGCTTGCCGTTTACTTAACCACTCTTCAGTGCACGGGTAATGCGCAACGAAAATGGCGAGAGCCGTGGATTCGGTTTCGTTTCTTACCAAACTCCCGATCAAGGTAGCGGCAAATTTTCTCATGGTATCAAATTACTGAATGTGCTCCGTAGCTACCGCCGCTATGCACGCTATGAACGGTGTCCTTTTGGGTTCTAAGCAGCTGGTAGTCAGATTGCATGAACCTAAGCAATTGCGCCAGGAGAAGTTGGCGCAGCGTTTCGGCCACAATGGTCACCCGCGAAGCGCCAGTGGTGCGACGAGCCCAACTGCAAGTGAGGCTGGTGAGAGCTTCGTCGGGTTTTCGAGTCCTCGGTACCCTTCCTCTGCCCTTGGATCTCCCGTCATCGGGCATATCGACCGCCCTGACAGGGGTAGGAGAGGTTCAGGCAGTTATTATAATGTAAGGATACGGTTTCTAAGTACCGATCGTACTAAATGCGCTACAGGCTGCCCTCTCCGGTACTCTGAATCTACCCATGCGCTATGATGATCTTTCCGCGTTATCACCCGTCGTTAGAAAGGAGGTACTTACAGGCGAACTGAGCAGACGAATCAAAGCGAACGAAGATGTCCCTGCTGCTGAGCTAGATGCAGTTGTCGAAACACTTGTTAGCCTATCTCTCAGTGAAGTGGTTGCTGGTATCCAGGATCCCGCTAAGCTAGCAGATCAGGTTGCAAGTGCACGTGCGGCGCTGAAGCCTAAAACTCCATCGCCTGCGAAGTCACCTTCACCATCTACCTCTCAGGATTCGCGTCTTTTGGACCCAGGTGCACTGGCTGCGACCGCCTCAGCTCCCGAGCACCCATCGACCCCCATCTCTATATCCCCGTCATTGTCTACCCCTCCACGCACGTCTTCGCCATCTGGTTCTGTTCCTCCCACCTCCGAAAAGGATCGTATGGCCGCAGCTGTTGCCAAGCTCGAGTCCTCGAGGCAGAGCGAGCTTGTGGAGTTGCTCATGAGCTTACCTAAGCGCGAGCGAGCCATGTGTCTTTTTAATGTCGAGGTTCTCAGAGCCAAAATTGCTGATGCTAAGATGGTCTTGGATAGCTCCGATGTAGAGGAGGAACAGAAGGCCGAGCCAGCACCCGCACCAGCACCCGAGCCAGCGCCAGCGCCAACACCTGCTACTCCTCAGGGCAAGACGATTTCCACGACGACATCCCAGGACTCGCCACAAACACCCGCGCTGTCGTCTCGTGGACCTTCTGCGGCTTCTTCGCCTGTGCCCACTACTCCCGGCTCAACTTCTCATACAATTGCCTCCCTGGCAAGCTTACATGCTGCGGAAATCATCAAGCTCGCGAACTCATCTTCGGCTACTGGCCTCCCACTGCCGAAGGCTGATCCACTAGTCGTGAAGGCCACCGACGAATTCATCGATAGTCTTCTCGATAAACCGATACAAGCCCAGAAGCAGCAGCTTGGTGATAAATTGTTCGTATTCTTGGTCGCTTACGTAAATCGATCGTTACGCTAACATATCGATGCGATTCCCCAGGTATCGAGCTATCAAGTCGTTTGGGATCAAGGGCGCAGTGAGTCCTCATTCGTCTGGTGCTCTTATTGTCCATTAACGTCGCTAACAATCCCAGCCGAAGCTTACCATCGCTTTACTGGATCAAGATGATCTCCGTGCACTTGCGCATCTTATGAATAGCTACCCGTCCGTGTTGAAGGAGAAAGCGTTGCTTCTCCAAGTTGCGCAAGGTGGCAAGTGAAGTTAAATGCTTTTCTGTTCAGATCTATATCCAGATTTCCCGTTGTGCTCTCTTTCTTACCTTGTCCGATTCCCTCCATTTACCTGCCACTTCATTCTTCCTACCCATCTTACAGGATATCGGATTGCGGATTACGGATGACATCTCGGTGATGCATCACACATTTTAATAGTTAGTGATTTCTACTTTTTGCATAGTTTACCACCCTTCCTGTTGCTATATCGTGGTCGATACTGCATTTCCTTTCCCCTCCCGATCGTCTGAAGGAATCTTGCCCGCTCCCCACCACTGCCACTGCATTGATCTTTGTACCGACTTACCGTTTCTGTCTTACGATTTCTCATGATTTACTGGGCCTCACGCAGTCGTAGCTGAGAATGATGAATATTGTTGTTGACGCCTGTGTTCTCTTTATACTGCTTTGATAGCTCTCGGTCCACGGAACCGACGAAGGGATACAAGATCCGATTTCACGGTACTTATTGTTACGGATCCTACGATGTCACTTATACTTTGGTATAGAGTTGATCTCAGGGTATGTAACGGAACCCAGGAGCCTATGGCACTGCTAAGAACGGTCTCGAGTAAATATAGACGTTGCACAACGCACCTTGTCGGCAAGCTCTGACGTATCCACCCTCTCATCCAGATCCGGTTCCCCGAACTCCTCGTTGCGTCGCCTGTTGTCCAATCGGTATGAAATCTAGGACAGAGGTTCCCATCACATAGGCGCATCGTAGGGAGACAGCTCTAGTAACTCACGCTCAAGACCAAGGCAGAGATGGCGGCCAAAAACATGAGAGCGCCAGATACTAAAAGGGCTGATTGTGGACACAGCGAGACGGGTTGCCGAAACGTACATACCTCCAAACCCTCTTCTGTTTTTGGGTTGTCAGCGGACAGTAACCGAAAGATGGTAGGCGGTACGCACGAGTAAGCTGGACCTTCGGTCAATGGGTACAAGTGGGACCCCAGATATACTCCCAATCTGTCCGATTGCTCCAAAGAGCGGCATACCCGCAGCACGTTTCGTTTCAGATCCCAGATTGTGCGCGACTTCATAACGCATTGCAATGAGCTTATCTGCAAATGAAGCAGAAGAGCAAAGACGTCCTTACACCATGCAAGAATGAGACCAAGGCTGGCATATGTTCCTGTGGCGATGCAAAACGTAGCGAAATACCGTACATGCTGGTGATGCGTTACTCCGAGAAGAATCCTGTTATCTGCACGGTGAGAATCGGTGTAGAGGAACACGTGGGACTTACATGTAGCCTATCCCTCCCAATGTGCATCCGGCAACAACCATGAGGCCCCGACTTTGAATTTTATCTGAGGTATACGCGGCAATGAGAAGGATTGTCCCAGCTACCGCATATGGAGGAACACTCATGAGCTGCGACAGCACAGATGCTGGAAACGGCTAGGTAAGTTCTGATCCGGAACGCTTTGGCACCGACTTACAGTACCCCATTGTCTCGATGATTGTGGGCAAAAAGGCTGACAAAGAGCCAAGTGCGCAGTTTAGCCCAAAGTACATGATACCAGCTACGTAAACCTGGGATTCATGATAAGCTTCAAGGACTCGGTCGCATATGACTTGACTACTTGCCCTCCAGTCCAAGAAAGCAGCGATAACGTGACCTAGGATTAGTATCAGCAAACTGAGGAACGCAAAAAATGCATCCAAGTATTACTGTGATTCACAACTGCACCGAGATCCCCGCTAGTGCCTCTGTTCATACGCTCGACGGCCAACTTCCGCTCAGCAGGGAGTGAGATATTCGGTTGATTCTGGTCGGCCTGGTAGTAGAAATGTGCATAACGCTCCAACAAGCATCGTCGGAACACCCTGACACATGGATGTAGATGGGATTAGAGGTGACACAGAAGTATGAGGAGAGACCTGAACCTACTTCTATGATGAACAGTAGTCTCCAACCTGCAATAGATACCTCGACGTGTTCAATTGCATACGCAATGAGACCGCTGAATGCACCGGCAACAGCAGCAAATCCAAACCAGTATGCAACACGCACTCCATATTCGGCCTTGGTATAGTAGAATGCTTGGAGACGGTCGTATCAAAGTCAAAGGACTGCCGCGATAGAAAGACTCACAAAAGTATAGGACAACTACGGGTCCAAATGCTGCTTCAAAAACTCCGAGACCCAAACGTGCAACGAGGAGGCTAGAGAAGTTATTCGCCGTCGACTGTACAGTTTATTCTGCCGCTAAGTTGGGCAAGCACAGAATCAGGTCGAATAACACACTAACCATCAGTGTTGAACATAGACCCCATAGGATGGCTGAGAAGCCGATCCAAATTCGAGGACTATAGTACTTTGAAAGTACAGTCCATGGCACTTGGCATAAGATCTGAAGAATATTAATTGCCAATGAGCATCTGACCAAATTCAGCGATTGCCTGGTTACTCGCATAGGGTATGTAGAAGGCCGCGACCAACCAGTCGAACAATACACCGGTAGGATCTCCTCCAAGAACATCTTGCGGTAATCCCTGTAGGCGTGCATTTCCTAAGTTTGATCGGTCTATGTCTAAATACGTATGCCAGTAGTCAGAACTTTCGAAGCGCATGAAATGGTAGGTTGTCTGGGGACAAAGTTAAACAAAGGCTTACAGGCAAACAGGTACAGCAAACAAGTTATGGGCAAAATTCTTCTGTCGAGCTTGCGAAGAAGCCTCTTCTCTTCGGTGTGCGGATCCAGTAGGACCAGAGCATGCGCATCCGACTCCGAGTCAGGTTCCTGACTGCCGACGCTGGCGCCTGGCAACGGCGAAGGACTGGTGGAAAAGTCAAGATCGCGTTTTGTACTCATAGTTAGTTGCTGAAACACAGTACAAGACGACAGCACGGAGCGATCTCGGGTGGGTGAGCGCCTTCATAACAGTTCACGATCAAATTCTTTGGGAGCCGAATAGGCTAACACTCTACTTACCGTTCGGGTTGGCTCGGCCTATTGGCTGTCAGCACGGCACCACAGTGTCACGAACTCGTGACTATGACATTCTGAATAGAATTTGACAGTGCATATGCTACTGAATTTCTCCCGACACCTGGATCGGTTTCTGTCCGAGATCGATATGCAAACGACTAACGACTGTCGTACTAGCAAGGATAGCGATCAATTTCCCTCCCTGTCAATAACTCGTGACATTGACTCGGAGTGGCAGCTGGAACGTTTTGTGTTTAGAGTCCTTGAAAGACTGGAGCATTGCGGAGAGGACGATTTCTATGATGTCCCAGCGCCAGCACAGGGTGGTCAGTCACTAAGCTGTCATGGACCACCTACTCATCTCTAATTCTGAAAATCTGAAATCATTGAAAACGTCAAACATGCGTCAATTTAAGACGCAACGTAAGAACAGGATGATACCCACAGGCAAGTCCTTTCACCGGCCAAGAACGTCATCCTGTCAATGTAGCCTTTCAATACGGGGATTCCGGGGTGAGGTTGACGCGACCGATCACTCACAGATGAGACTTGACGCCGGGGATATGCGCTTCAGCGACGCTCGAAGGAAGCCGCTTCAGCCAGCGATCGGGCTTCCATTCCAGTGCGTCTTCACCCCAGATCTCGCGATTGCGACTGACAGCAATGGCCCAGATCACCTTTGTCGGCCTTGGCTTGCTTTAATTCCTCCCAGAGACGATCTTTGGCTTCAGGATGCTGCGCGAGTGTAAGCAAGACACGCGACAACACCCCGGTGTCGTGTCCGTTGCTACAAAGACCAGGGGTCTAAGGACACATAGTCAGAGCCGGGCTCAAACAACTGAAAACGTCACCAACGTCATCTGTCTAATTATTTAATTCATCATCTGGAAGGCCGATCCTCCTCAGATGCCGCCATGTTTTCATTCACTATAATTTTGATTTGGCCGGAAATCCGAATACAAACTCAGAGAATGCTCATGATATCTTTACCCCTCCCAACCTGCTGTAACACGGCCTCATCGCCCATGAAAAGCGCCTTTTTCTTCGCTTCAAAGATTTTGATCGGGGTTTTTCCATTATGTCTACATGTGAAGAACTTCGTGTAGTTCCTTCCAGGGGGATCTCTGCAATGTATCTGCGGAACTTTGGTGATCCAATTTTGACTGCATAAGGGAGAAACTGCCTGGATACAGCTAATCTCACCAACGCTGGGCTAGCACGGTAGTGAGTAGACAATCAGGTGCAAAGACCATGCAGCTTACAGAAGGTTCTTGATGGCCTTGCTGTAAGGATTGGCATTGGTCCCCTGGAACGAGTCAAATGAGTGTCCGAGACCGCTCTGTCCGACGAGTTCAAGAGCTGCGACAACGGTGTCTCGGAGCTATTTCTGCACTGAGCAAGGTGACTGGCGGAGAGCAGCTTTCTCTACTTTCGGTGACGTTCGCCTGCGATGCGACTCCAGGTAAGCACTATGCAATACCGAACATGCTCCCCGCGAGTCCTTACCGAGGGAGGATAACAAGCCTTTACCGAAAACCAATCGGTTGGTCATAGGAAGGATACGACAGAGTGAGGGGTAGTTACATTCAGTAGGGTTGGATTACATACACGATGAAACGATCTGTTTCTTCACATGTGCACTGATGTTTGACGGCAATGTAGTGAGGTGCTGTCGAACCAGAGATGATGAGCGATCTCGCCTATGTAGTGGGTCAAACTTATGTCGCCCGCACATAGGAATACTGCTTACCCCAAATAATGTGCGGATTTTGACAAGTAATCCCGAAGCGATGACCCAGGAGTTGGTGGGGATCAAAAACTTGTTTCATGTTATACCCGTCGTTCGACTCTTCAGTAGGTTATACAATGTGAGATCAGCCCTGCACCTGCCAGCCCACCAACTTTGGCTGGGCAGCCCAGGTGTGTCATCATATTATCCGAGGTTCGGTGCGAGATACCTCGGGCAAACAACACATGCAAAGGATAACAGAGTAAATCCTAGTACGCCTTGGAGGACTGTAGTAACCATGCTTAGTTTACCATATGATGATGGCTAGAGGCATACCGTCAATCGATATTGGGTCAGGATGGAGTGGCAGGTCATAGATGTGGAGTCAATGGGCCCGAAACAATGTGTGGTATGACATATCTTGAGATGGGGAATTGAGGCCGAAGCGCTGAGTATTCGGTGCCAATCCCGGAGGACCTGGAAACAGGGGGCATAATCTTGCACCATACCCCATCTGTGAGACGGTCGTTGTTCCTTTGGTAGGAAATGGTTCCGACAGCTTCGGAACGCTCGCGGCCAAGTGATAGCCAGGTCTGTATAACGATAGCTGTGGAACGTCCTGTGGAGCAGTTAGCACTGTAACATCAATGCGCTGGCACGCACTGGAATCCACATAACGTACAGCACCCAGAGGAGTGTTATGTCCTACCCTTCGGAAGCATTGTGACTCAGAGTCCAAGTCCAATGCCATGGTATTTTAGCACAATGATCTGATATCAGTAACCAGCGGCTTCAGACCTTGAAAAAGCTGGCACCATGATGAGTTTAACTCTGAACAGCATCTGTCTGTCCTTCCCAGTTGATCGTACAGTCGTCCCTTGCATCACTGTGAGCTCCCCACCTCGTTGCCGGACGGGTCGAAACTATAGCTCCACTCATGTCGACCTGTTTACTGACGCGAAATTCGGATATAGAGAACAGTGACGAAAATGGTGCGACCGAGCTGGAAGGACAAGGGCTTCGCAGCATCTCTCGTTCACCACGAGCACCATCTCGCTCATCAAATGTCTCTGCGTCGATGTCGGGTGTGGTATCGGTGGGCCAGCACGGGAAATTGCGCGTTTCGCAGACGTCAAGACTCAGTACTCAACGTCGTAAGGTCTCGAACAACAACGATCTCCAGATTCAACGTGCTAGACTTACTCGAAGCAGGCTGGTCGCGAAAACATTTGTCAAGGGCGACTTCATGAAATTGGTCGAACTGTGATTGATGCCTGGGACCCGTGCAACCTCAAACACAAAGAACGATCGCTGGTAGATGATCGTATAAATACAGTAATAACTTCAGTATTTTTGCATGAGCCGGGATGAACCTTATCTCCGGTAACACCCGAAGGATCAATTCGGCAGGGTGATCTGTGTGGCTGAGGTGACATTGAAAACCGAGTACGAGAACGATGGACTGCGATCCCAGGGTGAGTAAACCCAGGTTGCCCAAGCCATACACCGAGGAACAGCTCTTATTCCTCCGGAGCCACATCAGCGGTTTCGAAACAAGAACCAGAGGTCATGTAAGAGGCGACGCAAAAAAATTTGCTCTAGACCGTGCAAACGAGTTTCTGGTACGATTCGGTTTACCACAAGATCTTCAAGGGGTCGAGGAAGCTGAACCGCGATTCCGCGAGGTGAGCAGATCGCTTCGTGGTCCCAATAACCAAGGTCCAATGTCGGTGTTGATGTCGTCTAGCAAATATACAACTGGTATAAGAACACTGTTGGTCGGGCTCGGAGGAAGCTCGAAGGTCGAACGAGACCAAAAAAGTCATCCGACAAAGGTTGGTCCGATATCAACCTGGGTACAAGTCACTATGCTCACCAACCGTTCCACTACCGTTCGCTATCTATACCCTAGCCTCCACTCCGAACACTCACAACGGCATAACGTGGAGCCCTAACCTAGCAACGCCTACCACCGTTCCATATACTACTCCATCTGAGACTCCAAGCGCCGAAGCCAGCTCATCATCCCAACAGATCCCCCCGGCCCAAGCAGCCGGCCAACTCCAATTTAGCTTCCAATCCAACGCCGTTACCTCCACCTCTGCTATAGCGCTCAATGTTACTCCCACCGCCCTCCGCGAAGCATTTCTCACACCCGGCCTAACCGCCCCCACGCTTTCTACCTTCATCCAAACCTACGTCCTCTCACATCCCTCACCAACACCCCTGACCACCATCATTCAGTCCTTGTTCGATGCATCGTGCTCACCATCGGCTTCCAATACAGATACCATATTCGACATCCTACAACGCTTTAGGAATGCATGTCCATACTTCCCCCCAACACTCATACACGCCGACGTATCCGGCCCCCTGGCAGGCCCACGCGCACTCCAAATAGCCCTCCGGAAATCGACCATCTGGTCCCCTCTGAGCTCGTCATCAGGACACGCGTCCATCACCGACGAGATGGAACGCATAGCTGCGGACCGGCAGCGCCGGAAAGACCACGTGCAGTGGGCACGGGTGCATGCTGCAGCCCTTGAACTGGGAATGCTGAACAACAGCGGGTACCGGGTGCCAGAGATGGGGTATGGAGTTGCCCCAAGTTTTTCAGAGATGATGGCGAGGGATGCCGTGTGGGAGTCCGATGAGGTGGAATGGGTGGCGGGGATCATTGTTTTGAGGGCGATTATCAGGACTGGGTGTATTAATAGGAAGCCCGAGTACGAGCAGCTTTTGGGGACGTATGAGAGGCGGTGGAAGGAGATCAAGGATGAGGCGCGGCAGGCACTAGTTACGGTGAGTTATTATTTTTTTAAGAATGGGAAGGTTGTGTTGTTGACGATGGTACAGGAAGTTTTACTAGGTGCACGGGACGACATGGCTCGTCTGGATGAGACGCGGGTCACTTAACGCATCTGTTTTGTGATAGAGGCACCTTGCTCAGTCTGGCCTGCTGACGATCGTGTGATCGACAAAGAGGTGTGTGCTCAAATAATTGAGTCAATTGCATGTCGCATGTAATCCATGGTTGGTGCGAGGCAATTTACTAAGGTGTTGTAATGCGTATTACGATGGAATGTGGTTCCTGTGTAGTAGTGAAAACAAGATGACACGTATGTGAATGCGAAACGTGGGCTATTGGTACAGTGAAGAGCTTGACTCGAAGCCCTCCACAGAACATGCAAAACAATTAAAAGTGCCTGATGCAGTGTGGTGGAGTTTAGCTCCTGATTATCAACGTTTCATCCTCTTGAAGTCGCAACCCTCGGCAATGTCCAGGTTGACCTGGAACTGTAGCCGAGGACCTGCGGTCTGCTGTTGAGCCAGACCCATACCTTGCATAGATGGCCGCGACGACGACGACGAACTCCTGGCAGACGGATGATTAACAGAAGACATTGAATGGGAATCATCAAGACGTACTGCATGACGTCTGCGCTGCGCTTAAGTACATTCGCTGGAGGACCAGCCTCATTGCCCGCCGTCCTTTGAGCCGGTGATGGCACTACATGCTTGGGTAGGTGCTGTTGCATTGGCGGTTTCTGACACACGTTCGGAATAAATGACGAAATGCCCATCCCAAATGGACGTATTACTTACCATTTCATGTGGGAAGTTGAACCCGCCCATCGACATGCCTCCGGGTCGCTTGCCACCCTGCGCTGACGGTCCTGCAGCAGAGGATACAGACAGGGAAGGTGCGCTCGGGCTCGACGTTGATGTTGAGTTTGCCTGACCATTTCCTGACTGTGGGATTTGGTGATATACCTTGGAGGTCGATGGCCTTGCATTGGTCTGAAGGCCGCTCCGTGCGTTGACGTCTCGCCTAACTGTCCGGTTAACATCCGACGATGCCCCTGACGTAGACCCATTACTAGCACGACCATGTAAATGTGCGGGAGCAGGCTGGGCTACTGGCGACTGCACAGCACCATTTGGCCGGATCTCTTCTTCTTCACCTCCCATCATCGAATCATTTAACATACTCGCGCCGCCGCCCAGGCCTTCCTCGAAATCGATTGGCCTGCCCAGGTCGCCTTCGCCAAGGTCAACAGCCGCCAGAAAAGCGTCATCCTCAGAGTTCAGGTTGAATGACTCGTCGCCGTCGCTAATACCTGGGAGGTCCACTGCAGAGTCGTCTGCCAGTGGAACATCGGGGACAGACAATTTGCGCCCGATGGGGGGCTCCCTGGCGTGCTCGGTTTGGCGATATTGGGCGCGCGATTGAATCTGGGGCCCTCGGACTTGTGTTTTCATGCGTGTGTTGAGGCCGGTGGGCTTCTGTGCGCTAATAGACTGCAGTTCTCGGTTGGATGAGACGTCAGTTGTGCGGGATTTTGAGGTGGGTGCTTGGGCCGAATCTATGTGCGTCGGCGTGGGGTGAGTTTGCTGGGCAGCAGCTACTTCTTGGCGGAGGTGTCGCGGTACGTAGGCTATTGGCGTTTCGCTTTGTGGTGTAGGAAGCTCTGTTTTTATATGGGGTTTTTCCTCATGTTTAATTGTCGGCCCAGACACGGCTCGGAGTGCTGGAGCAGGTGGCGGAGTTGTCGAGACATCTGGTTTAGTTTCCTGGAACTCTGGTCGGCGGTACAAGTCGTTCTTATCAAACTTTGCCTACATTTGCATCGCTGGTTAGCAGCAATTGCAACACACGATGAGAAGCGACGTAATGCATCACTTACAGGGGGAATCTTCATCTTAGCCACTTCTTGGGCATATGCCTTATCGTATAAACAATTACCGAGCAAGTTCCCGAAATTGCGAAGGGTTCTTTTCAGAGCGTCTGTTATTGCTTCTTTCTTACACTATCCAGGGCATAGGCATCAATGGTCAGTGGTCCACGTTAATACACGGAGGAAGTGCCAGATTTACCTTATCTAAGGCTGCTGCTTTACTTTTCGAATTTTCCAACATCCCATATCCTACATCTTCATGGTGTGTACCATCCCTCAGCGTCACACGGAGCATCGCAGACACGCCGACGTTATATCTCCGTGACTCCTCGATATAATCCACGAAATCCGTGGTGATGCTTACGATGCTCGAGCTCCATCCATTAAACCCAAAGACTTCATTAGCAAGGTTGATGATTTTCCAGCCCTCCGCGTATATTAGCTTTGGGCCACCTCCAGGACCGGGACGCTGGGATATGAACTCCGGACCGAGCTTCTTGTTTAGCTTGGCCTGGAGCGTTGCGATCCGCGTGGCGCTGTCTTCTGAGACCATGGTGTTGCCAAAGGGACCCCCAAAGAGAGGCGTGGGCGTGGATGGGGTACCGTATCCGTGCATACGAGAGTCAAACGTCATGGCGCCGCTGGTAATGATATTTGGAGTACAAGGCTGTCCAGATGGGAATGGTCCAAACGGCCTGTTGAACGACTCCAACAGGTGCCCGCTAAACGCTCCGGCCATTTGACTTTGGTGAGACTGCTGAATATGGTCAAAACCAAGTCATCGATGGAGTCACGAAGAGACGCGTCAACGAACTAACTAACGCGTCAAATGTGTGATCAGTCACGTGATGTCGCGGCTGTGCTGCTTCTTGCTCCGCCAATTGCCAAACCGGTTATCAATATTTAATTCCGTGAGAAGTCATTTTGAAAACACGGATGAAACTTGGATGAAACAGACTGTTTTCATCATGTTCTTACAAAAGAAATTTAATATTTCCCAAGTCCACCCAACCAATCATGGGCCTGGATTCTATGACGCTCCAAACACCAAATAAATCAGCGCGAATTTTTTTGGCGATCGAACTTTTTTTTAGTCATCTTGTGCGCGATTTTTTTGTGTCAAGGCTTCGCACGATTTTTTTTTCCGTTGGGCGAGCAAGTTCGTTGCGAATCAAAAGAAACTTTAGATTACACGTTTTGGTGTGCTACGACGGGATGGCTCCCTGACCCGAAACGCCTTACTCGTGCCTCAGCATGCCTTACGCATCGAAAACGGATCCAGCACCTCATAAAGGGACTTATCGCCTCAAAAAGGGGCCCGTCATCTCGGGACTGGCCCTGTCGCCTCACGAATGGACCCACCGCTTCACAAACGGAACCACAGCCCCCACAGATGGACCCGTCACCTCAAAAGTGCCCCACTGTGTCTCAAAAATGGACCCGACCGTGTCGGGGACGGGCCCACCGTCTCAAAATCGGCCCATCGCCTCAAGAGCGACTCCGCCGTCTCAAAAATGGACCCGAAGTGTCGAAAACGGGCTGACCGCCTCGAAATTGGACCCGTCGCCTCAAAAGCGACCCCTCAAAAGTGGACCCGAAGTGTCGAAATCGGACCCACCACATCACGAATCGACCCGTCATCTCAAAAGCTGTCCCACCACCTCAAAAATGGACCCGTCGCCTCAAAAACGACCCCACCCGTCTCGAAAGTGGACCGGCCATCTCAAAAATAATCATGTCGCCTCGAAAGCGGACTCGCTGCATCAAAATGGACATGTTGCCTCAAATGCGACACCGCCGTCTCAAAAGCAACTCGACTTGACCCACCGCATCACGAATGGACTTGCCGCCTCAAAAATGGATCCCATCGCCTCAAAAATAATCCCGCCGTCTCGAAAGCAGATGTGATGTGTCGAAAGCGAACCATCACCTCCACCCACGCGTTTTTTTACCCCATCCACACGTTTTTCACCCCACCCGCTCCTTTCTATCCCCGTTTTTTTTCAGCCCCGGCTTGTTTCTGAAATTATGTTGTATTGCGTAGTTGCTAGTAGCTAAATATGAAACATCTTCTCCCTCATACTGGTGTGATCAGAGTCAGACAAAGATATATGGGCATTGTGAACCCTGCTGTAGTGAACTGTACAGTTCTGTACAGCTGACCACAGTGCACCGTCTATCCCGTCTTCGCCGTAGATGAACTGGATGAGATATCCAAGCGAGTTGCGCACCGTCCCGTCGTAGCACACCAAAACATGTAATCTAAAGTTTCTTTGATTCGCTCGCCCGGAACGGGAAAAAAATCGTGCGAAGCCTTGACACAAAAAAATCGCGCACAAGATGACTAAAAAAATTTCGATCGCCAAAAATTTCGCGCTGATTTATTTGGTGTTTGGAGCGTCATAGGATTCACCGTGTTCTTGGTATATCTTTTTATTTTGGAACATTGTAAAAACATATTATCTGTCTAAACCATGTTCTTTCATAAAACACCGTGATCTGCTCCCAGTGTCCTAAATGGCATACTAAATGTGAACTTGAAGAAGGTACAGTTTAAACTTAAAGTTTAGTATGTTTTCACTCGACCTAAATTCTGCTGACCACAGTTGGGTAACCTCATATATACAGCTATGCACTACGTCTTCCAAATACATCGTCTCACTGGCAGATGAGTCTACGGGATTAAAACATTGTTTTTTTTTTCTGCAGTTTTTCCAACGAGTGACGTGATGTGTGACATCCAGCGGAATTTCCTATATATGGAAAAGTGCAAAATGACCTGATTTCTGAAACCGTCGGGTTCCAAACGTTGAAATAGTTTGGTCTGCAAACTTTACTTGCGACCGCCAGCACCGTCTCTTTCTCTCCATCATTGTGAGTTCTTCATCTCATTTCCATATGTAGTGAAACAATAGCTCGAGCCATGTCGACCTGTTTGCTGACGCAAATCTTGGATACGCAGAGAAATGTCAAATCAGTACACTGACGGACGTGTGGAAAAGCGTGTCGACAACTACACCAAGTTTTGGCAAAAAGACCTCAACAAAGGAGAGCGACACTGACAACAAAAACCGTCTTGATAGTTACACCGATGTTGTGAATGGTGCGTCCACGACTTTTCTTGCCTGACCCCACCAAGTTTAAAAGTTACTTCTCAACTGGCAGGTTACTACGATGGTGCAACCGAGCTGTACGAGTACGGTTGGGCCAGGTCGTTCCACTTCTCGCGTTTCTACAAGGGCGAGGGCTTCGCAGCATCTCTCGCTCGCCACGAGCACTACCTCGCACATAACATGTCTCTGCGTCCCGGCATGCGAGTCCTTGATGTCGGGTGTGGTGTCGGTGGACCTGCACGGGAAATTGCGCGGTTTGCAGACGTCAACGTCGTCGGTCTTAACAACAACGATTTCCAGATTCAACGTGCCAGACGTTACACGAAGCAGGCTGACCTCGAAAACCAGGTGTCATTTGTCAAGGGCGACTTCATGAAGCTGGTCGAACAGTTTGGCGAGAACTCGTTTGATGCTGGTGGGTATCTTGTTTTACTGCTTTCTCCTACTCCGTTGGTACGGTGCTGAGTTACCTCATAGTATATGCCATCGAGGCTACCGTCCACGCCCCGACATGGGAAGGTGTCTACGGCGAAATATTGAAAGTCCTCAAGCCTGGAGGAGTTGTATGTGTATTGTTTTGTATGAGTTTATTTTTCAAGCCGCTCACAAAGTATCTGATAGTTCGGTGTATACGAGTGGTGTATGACGGACGCTTGGGACCCATCCAACCCTAAACACAAAGAGCTCGCCCACGCCATCGAATTCGGTAATGGTATTCCTGAGATGCGCCCACTAGCAAAAGCTCGTGAAGCCTTGGTCAACGTTGGTTTCACCATTGAGCACGAAGAAGATCTGGCGGACCGGCCAGATGAGGTCACGTGGTATTATCCCCTAGAGGGTGATATTTTCAAGGCTCAGACTGCTTGGGACTACTTCACGGTGTGGCGGATGAGCTGGAGCGGAAAGCTGGTGACACATACGGCCATTCGTTTGTTCGAGCTGGTTGGTCTCATTCCTAAGGGGACATATGAGGTCGGCGAGTCACTCAAGGTTGCAGCCGACGCTCTCGTGAAGGGTGGTCAGACCAAGGTCTGTAGCTTATAGTCCCGCTCGTTCAAAAACTGATATATTTTGGCTGCTCATAGCTCTTTACGCCAATGTACTTGGCCGTCTCCCGCAAGCCTGCGGCAGCAAACTGAGTATCTCATCCCCTCCTGTTACTGGCAGACAATCCTACACATACCCATCATTACAGTAATATACTAAGATGTTTTTGCATCAGCACACCCTGAATGCGATGCAGTTCATTGAGCGAAAGGGATGAGAATCAATTACACTGGAGTATCCTTCGGTAACACCCGAAGGTTTGGTTCTGCAAAAGTGTGATCTGTGTGGCTGAGATAACATTGAAAACCGATTCATTGTTCTCGTACAATGAGCGGCAATCTGAGCAAACCCAGGTTGCCAAAGCCACTCCAATGGAGGACCGACTCGTATTCCTGCGAAGTTACATCGGCTGCCAGCAATATCGAAACGAGAGCTAGAGGTCATGTAAAACCGTGCAAACGAGCTTTTGGTGCGATTCGGGTCTACTACTCTAGGTAAGACCTTCAAGGGATAGAAGAAGCTGAACCTTACCAAAAAAAAATTACCGATCTGTAAAAGAACACAGTTGGTCAGGAGGAAGCCCGATGGCCGAACGAGACCGAAAAATCATCCGACAGAGGTACTCGTATCAACCCAGGTACAGTAACAAGTCACTATGCTCACTGCTCAGTGTCATTGCTCACCAACCACTCCATCGCTACTGTTGAACCGTTGTGTTCACTCCGTATCTGTCCCGTTACTGAACCCCATGCCACGTCCTTCTCTTCCCAAACCCTCCACTGCTTCTCAGAGGCAAAAATGAAAGTCGCCGATGTCACGGGCCGGCAATGGGCGAGCGAACATGGCTGAAGCCTGAAACTTGAAGCTTTGAAGGGTCACCACTCCCTGGCAACCACCGGTGACGCCCTCGATTCACGTTACTCGGTCCTGTGCGACATGCTTCTTCATAAAGATGGTGGAGATTGAAACGTGCTCTGATGTGCTTTATCATTGGTGCAGGGCTATCCATTATGAACATATGGGAAGATCCAGTCGTCTTACTGAATACATTCAAGCCCAGTACTGTGATGATGAAATTTGCAATCTTTGCCTGATCTCCATCTCTCCCCCCTGCGGTGCTTGGAGCTCCGGGGCAGACCTCATCACCTGCAATCGGGACCGATTTGTCTGCATTCGTCGTTGCATTGGCAGGTGTCTTACATGACAGCGAGTCTCTAGTGATGGTGCATGTGCCACTGTCCCCCTGAGGATGGCCCTATCATGACAAGTTGACCTTGGCGGACGGTTTATGCTCAATCGACGTCCAAAATACTGCGTCCAGTACTTATCGAGTAGTAGTAGTCTGATTGAAGAGGCCTTTCGTCGATATCGCCAAGTGCACATCGCCTTGTGGTTCCGCGACACACGGGGATGTTATGGTGGACAAATATATGTTCGCGGGGTATCGTTACCCTAATGCTGACAGAAAGATCGGTGAGCGTGTGGTGACTGAGACCTACATGCTGTGCTGGGCCAAAACTGACGTGTGTGGTGCTTTATCTGATACAAGTTACACTTGGCACCATGTGGTTAGATAACCCGCCGTCCTTAGTAAAAGAAACAGTTTATCATAACCCCAATAGCATACTTCCCAGCCTAGTAGTGGAGACCTGCATGTGAGCAGTTACATGTAAAACACGAATGAATGCAAGTCGCCTACAATGATAAGATAAGATGAGTTTCGCGTCCCGATAACGCCTCAAACTCTGAGCCAAGCACCAAAAGCAGTAACGGGTGGTTGACGGCAGCGGGCGGAAGCAACAGCTATCCCTGTTTAGGTACTCTTCAAGAATGTATCCGACCCCGGGTGAGCGGATTGTCACCCAGATCCGATCTGGGGATGAAAACTTTCGCCGTGTTTGGATCCATTTAATGCGCAGGATAGTATAATGAGCCGTCCTCGCGACCACTGTGATAGCCTTGCTCCTAATGGCATCCCCCAGGACTCCCTCCACTCCCTCCTCTTCTAAGCATCCCCACATCCAACGCGGGGACAGTCCAAGACCGAGACCGAACAAGTCTCTCATCTCTCAGGTATTCAAGCCCAAATTTCCTTTGGATCCTTTCGTCCAACTTCATACCATACGCGAACCATGGACGCTTAAACTCGAAAATGTTCTCACTGCGGCAAGCGAAGTGAGGGCCAATGTCGTCTTGGTCTTGGGAGGTAAGCCCGGCACTACATCTGGACCTCGTATCCATCTGGTCTTACTGAAGCTCGTTATTGTAAGCCCCACCACTCAGAGATATCAACCCTATCTTGCAGTCACCCCAACTCGCCAGCTCACTGATCATCATCGCCTCTCACCAGCCCCCGACCATCCCAGTATCCATTCGCCCCGCTATCTGTATCCTCCACTTGAACAAGCCCCTTGCCATAGAGACCAACGGTGCCGTTCGGTTTGTCAAAGTGCTGGAGTATGCAAAGCGCGTGGGTCACATATGGCGCAAAAACGGTGGTTCTGGTATTCGCGAGATCCGGGAGACCGAGACTGGCCTTATGGCTGATCAAATTCCTTCCAACTTCTTCCATCTCTTAGATACTGGAAGCGCATCCCCATCACCACTCTCGTCATCGGAGCGTCTGAAGAACTCAATCCCTTCGCAGCAATCCTCTTTCATCTCCACATTTCGCAGCTCCGTGGCGAAGTCGCGCTCACGGAAACAGTCCACGGCGCCTTCCGCCGATCCTTCTCAGCGGCCACTTGATGTCCTTTTAAACTTCCTCCCGCCTGGCTTGAAGCACGATGCTTCGTTGAAACAGTCCATTCTTGTCACGACCCTGTCCCACCTTGTTGCTTCCTCTGACCAATTCACTTCCAAGCCTTCCGGATCTCCGAGTCTCGATATCCGTCAAAAAAGTGTACTCCACGAGACACCGTCTTTGCCACCGTTAGCAACACTGGGAAGCCGCGACTCTCTGCAGACGAACTCCACCTACAATAGTTCCTCTACCTCTGCGCCTCTTGCGAAATCGCGTCTGTTGCATATCCTTCCCCAGGCTGGGATCGAGTACGTTTCACAGGAGAAACTCATCCACGGCTTGGAGTCCTTCCAGCTGTCGTTCTCCCAACCCCCCTCCCTAGACATCAATCAGCCTGAGGCTCTCGATCGTGCTGCTGCTTACATTGTCCCCGCAGCCGCTCTTCGCGAGATTGTTCGTTATGATCCTCCCCGGAGACCATCTACCTCCTCCCAGATTGGATCCTACTCCGTTGCAGCCGAGTGGACTGTCACAGATATTATTCTGAGTGGGGTGCTGGATCCTCTGAGCAACCCTGGCCAGGTGTCACATGCTGGACCGCGGGCGTGGATAAGCGGCGCAGATGACTTCGCCTTCGCTGAGCCTGACATGTGGCGTTCTGACTCCCTTTTCCCGCCTAATTCACCATCCCCTCGTGTTCTTCCGAAGGTGAAACGCCGCCCGGTCCCCTCCATGTTCCCGGATATCTTGAGTCCACCGTCCTCGTCAGAAGATTCTGCGTTGTAACTTCTTCGTTCCTGCAGCAGAATTCTCCTACAGTCATCCCCCCCAGCACTTGCGACGCACAAACTTCAAGTGCCTGGTAACTCACGACGAGGTCATTTTTTTGAAGATCAGACAATGCGAACAGGTGACAGTAGTTGTGTACGAATAGAACTCCACATTATATTTTACATTGCAAGTACTCATCTACATTTTAAGCGGGACCGTTTTGACCAAATCGGTGCCCCGTATAGTTAGTCTGTAAATCCGTCGCTTGGAACTCACACTTCTTCTGCTGGAGCCTTCGAATGACTGTCGACTCGTGTTTAACAATGATCACTGTCCTTTGTCTGAGCCCTCCATGCTTCCTGCACCTCAGATTGTCCTTGTTATACTGAACAATAGCATCAGCTATTGCCCCTTCCTGGTGAATCGAAATAATGGTGACATTTTCCGGACTAAGATTCGGCATGGCCAACCATTTTCAGGGTTCGGAGATAGTATTACCTCAGCTGTTGTACATTCTCTGGTAATTTGTTCGTCACTGCACTCATTTGGCAGGGTAATGATTAATGAGACTTAACCATATTGAAATAATCGAATACGTCGAAGAGTTCCTCGTAGAGGACTGCCACACCGTATATAACAGCTTAAGTTGCCCCTGAGGCTCGTGTCGTGTTCAGTAAATGCACAAGAACCCCCCTGGGACCTGCAATTGGCGCATCGCACTTGACCATCCTGTCTTCAAAGGGCCTCAGCGACCCAACATAGGTAGGGAATAACAGTTGGATGGAAGCAGTATGCTGCGCCCGAATCTCTTTGACTTACATTCCTTTAAACTTCACAACTAAGGAGAAGGGATGCGTGAGAGAGGATGCATGAGTAGCAAATGCGGATAAAATTGCAGCAGGCATTATGTCTAGAAAGGAAGTTTGCCACCCAACCCTTTGGGAGGCTTTGAGAGGACTTGGACGTCTTCTCTTGTGATACTGTGAGCAGAACATGAGCACGCTGTGGAGTGCAGTAAGACAGGAAGACAGGCTCACTTGCTTGTAACGCTGGATACGTTTTGCCATGTCGCGCATGAGCATCCTCCTGCGTAATTTCCTTTTCTCCGCAACCCGCTCCCATTTATGACCCTTGAACATACGCTTCTTGCCCGCATAAAGCCTGTTCCCAATCTCGGCGCCGGGCACCTTGCGCTCCTTCACCTCGCCTACCCACTCCACAGGCCGACTCCACCACTTCTCCAAAGGCTTAGACTCGGCCTTCATCTGTGCCTCGGGCTTCTTCGACACGGGTTGCGCTTTAGCAAGTCCAATGGCTGCAAGTTGTGCCGCAAAAGTCTTCGGCGCAGGCGGGAGGAGCGACAGCGTGCCAGACCTGCGGGCTTTCTTGACCAGCTCTGCTTGCTGGCGCAGCGAATATTTCGGTGGGGCCCATCTGCCCGTCTTGGGGTTGAGCGTAGCAATGAATGGGTTTGCCCGCTTGGGGAGCTTGTTCGTTGTCGGAGCAATGGACGTTGGCTGAGAAAAGTTGAACTTGCTGAAATCGAAAGCCCCCCCTCCGGTTTCTGATGGAGTTGGCTTCAGAACTGGGCGTGGCGGAGGGGGGCTTGTGAGCTCCCGTATCCTAAAGCGTTTGATAGCTCTGGAGGCCATGGTATATAGGTCAGTTGCCCAGCCTGGAACCAAAGTATTCTTTTGGAAAAAGAACGCGTTTTGCCCAAATATGACGCCTTTGCATAGGGTTAGGGTTTATGCGGTCCTTGTCAATTCATCATTCCAGCCAACTTGAACTGATAGGACTGGTCACTGCACTAGTGTAACTTCCGCAACAACTTGCCGGGTGACGCCTCTTCAGCGCACCGCAAGAACTGAGCTTGGTGACCCAAATCAATGAGCGGCCATCTACAGAGCGGTCCTTCGCGCTGCTATTCCCAGCGAGCCGAGGATTGTACATACTGTAGGTTGTAAGTCACCGATCTCTGATACGGAGCAGAACACCAACGTGACGAATGTTGGGGGAGCACGAGCAGCTATTGCTATCCATTCCCGAGCGCGTCTCTGGTCTGTAAGTGACGAGTCTCGTATCCGTTCTCCAGCTTAATGACAGCCTGGTGAGCAGTTTGCATGAAGCTAATGTTATAGTTATGCTGCTATTAGATGCCCAAAAAATTCAACGCTAGCGCTAGGTGGTGTCTAGAGCTACATTATCTCCATTACATTATTTGCAGAGGGGATAATGCCGCTATGCTGGCGCTTCGGACCTGGCTATGGCTGCCCGCTTGGAGTCTTCCAAGTTCCTGACCCAACGCTGGGATGTATCGATATCGACCTGGCACAGAACACTTTCAAAATGCGTCACGTTGCTCCAACATATGGACTTACCGCTTTTGACAATCCAGTAGTCTCAGCTGGTAAAAAGTACGTATTGTTGCCCTTGCCCTGCGCAATCGCACGGAACGTGTCCTGCCGTCGTACCTCCATTACGAAGTCCACTGCCTTACGTCGCGCCTCGGACTCAACAACTGCACTTTCTCCGGCGATCGCCTGAGCGATCGTATTAATCTGATGGCCAAAACCCTCAGCTTCCCGGACTCGAGCTTTGTAGTCACCATCAGCCTATAGTGACGTAAGTCAGATGAAAAGGGACGATGTTAACCATAAGATAATAGAATTACCTGGTTGATTTTACTCTGTAGTTCCCCTCGCTCTGGAGAATCGTCTTCTGCTTCAGGCCCTCTGCTACATTAACCTGTGCCTGAGTATCGAGAAGCTGCTTCCGCCTGTTCCGCTCTGCCTTTTGCCTTATGTTAGATTATCTATGGTCAAGTGCTAGAAGAAATTCATTACCTCCATTTGCAACTCCAGTTGACGCTACGAAGGGAAGCAGTCAGCCCCCCACCCTCCGACAAGCACGATCAGAGACTGACCTCTACTTCTCTGTTACTTGGCTTGAACGTTTGAATTTCAAACCTGGTACAGTCGATGCCCCAGCTCTACAGAATGTTTAAGTCATCCAGGGCTCACGATCGATTCACCCGCGCCGAGCACACCTGAATCGAGCTCCCAATCACGGCCCGCAGCTTCTCGTTAATCCCGTTCCGGTCACTGATGATCGCATCGTAGTGGAACGAGCCAATAACACTGCGCATGGCCGAAGTACCGATTTGCTTGACGTTTTCATTGAAGTTATTCACGGAGAAGCAAGCGTTGTAGGCATTCTGGACTCGGAAGAATAGCGAACCCGAGACGAGTACAGGTACCTGGGAGAGTTTATTTTAGTACCCCAAGCGCGATTGGATAACCAGAGTAGGTGCTGACTGACATTGTCTGATGTGAAACCAGTCAGGTCGGCGATAGGGATACTGGATTCTCTCATGTCGACGAGCTTATACCCTTGTCAGCTGTCTGTTCCAGTGTGAAAACCAATGAAACTCACCTGAAAGGTATGGAGCAGAGGGATATCTACGTGTAACCCCGGATGGAGCCGCTCGGGGCTTCGTCCCAGGGTCAATCGGTATGCTTCGTACCCTTGGGGAACGATCGTCAGAATTTCGCTGCTGACCTCTCGCAATGGATGCCAGTGGCCGTCTGTTAGCTGCGATCGAAGTCACAGTTCGCGCAGTCAACATACGGCTTGAGACAGTAGCTAGGCGAGCAGCATTGGTAAGAGATAGCGAGGAATGTCTAATCAAGGACATGTCTGAGCTGAGTGGGATGAAAGGAGTCGTGGGCCATCGATGGGTCTCATAATTGAAAGCTTATAAGCGTCAGTGTAGCGCGCAGAGAGGAAGGGAGGAATGAAATCAACGGTGCTGAATCCCAGGCCACAGGAATGACGCGTCCACTCGTGTTCTGTGCCGTTCTCATCATCGTGCCAGTGATTGCGCGTGCTCTCGGCATACTTGACTTCGTGGGCGTTAACATCTTCTGCGTTATGCAACAATCCATGGTCCTCGCAACTTGAAACGTGGAGGCGGCAGGTCCGCGTGGCACGGTCGCGTGTCTTATAATAACGTATACAACTTTGCAGGACAATCAAGCCACCTCACAGAACAGAGAAGTCGGCTCAGGCCGACGTTGAGTACTGAGTATTAACTATGGAACAGATTTATGCAAATTAGCTGCATACCATTAACTTATGTCGTACTATAACATTACCGTGACTGTAGCGCTATCGTCTGTGATTGGGGCACGGAGGCTCGTTTTACAACTTAAGTGAGTTCAGCTGAACCACACTGCAGTAGTTGCACGAGGTTCGAGGGGAGTGAGTAGCACGCGGAGACAAGAATGGGGATCTATGTCTATCATTAATAGGATCCAAGAAAGATACTGTAAGCAAATCACTGCATCCAGTCCTCTCTGCAATAATGGAGCAACGGACACCAAGTAATCATCAGTCGTGCAGCATCAACTCTCAGAATCCAGGTCCCCGCCGTCAGGCGTGGGGATATCGATGGGACCACCACTTGCGCGAGTCAGCTCATCTCCAAGGGCGCCCGTTCCTCGCCCCGCCTCAGTCAAAGCACTTATGGTGACTTCGTTGAGCGGGAGCGGTTCGTCCTCGGGATCAGGAGATGTTAGCGTAGAGCCCTCGGCCTCGTAGAAATCGTTTAGTGTCAGGGGACGCATGGTGAAACCCTGAGTAGTCGAACACATTCGTCAGATCGCATTGGCGCACTGACGACAAAACACGACAATATACTCACATCCTTCTCAACTTTCTTGATCGCCTCTTCGTCCTGGGACATCTGCCGCATACACTCGCGCACGGGCACCATCGCCGCGTTCCGACAAAGCTCACGCAGATCTGACCCCGAAAATCCCGATGTCTGGGCTGCGAGCACGCGAAGGGATAATGCAGCGTTGATTTTTGTGTCTCTCAACATCTGTAGATTCGACGGGGTCAAGTTAGACATCCGACACAATTCAAGAGGGAAACGTACCAGGGATAATATTTTGAATCGCTGGTCGGCATCAGGTAAACTGATCGGGAACCGTTTAGGCATGCGACGTAAGATAGCGGGATCGATATCCATAGGACGATTTGTCGCTCCGAGGACCAGTATTCGATCCGAGCCCGTCGTAAGCCCATCCCACGAACTAAATCACCAGACCTCAGAAACTCGAAGTTCCAAAAAGATACCGAGCGAAAACGCACGTCATAAACTCAGCCTTCATCATCCCCATCACTTCATGATCGTCCGACCTCCGCTCTCTCAAAAATGTATCTATCTCGTCCACAAAAATGATGGCTGGCTGCATTTTCCGAGCGAGGCTGAATAGCCCAGCAACGAGTTTGTTTGATTCTCCGAACCATTTGTTCGTAAGCGCAGATGCCGCGATGTTGATGAATGTGGCTCCAGATTCTTTGGCGAGTGCGCGTGCAAGCATGGTTTTGCCGCACCCTGGTGGGCCGTATAGAAGTACGCCCTTTGGAGCGCCAAGGAGTGAAGATGTAGAGGCGAAAATACTCGGGTACATTAGCGGGAAGATGATGGATTCACGGAGGGAAGAAATGATGGAATCAAGACCGCCGATATCTAAAACACTCGATCAGCTCGTTCCATCACATCACCCTAGCATCATCACATCAAACTCGATCTGCGAATTTACTACTTACCATCAAAGCGCACAGTGATGTTATCGGGATGTATGACCTCCTTCGCTATCGTTCCTGAAAGTATATTGTTAGAAAAGGCCACCGGCTGGTGTACGAAAGCGCTAGAGGCAAAGTGCCTACGCACTTTCGTATTCGTCAAGCTTGAGTCCTTTGTGCCCGAGCTTCTTCATTACTTCCGTGCGGCGCTTCTCAGCTTCTTTGTCCGCAGGATGCCAGTCCATAAACCACTACATAGGAATGTTGCAAGAAGATCGAGTACGGAGGAGCGGAGATGTGGAGAATACAAGGTCAGCGTAGTTCCCTCGAACCGAAAGGGATGGGTGCTTACTCGGAAAGCATAGTATACAGCAGCCTTCAAAGAAACATTTCCAATTCTATCAGTCTGCACGAACAGATGGTATCATTGAAATATACTTGCCTGAGATGCTACAAAAAGTGCAACTGCACAGTAACGTGTGCATCAGCAACCAATCATCACGACCAGGCTCCACAATGGTACGTTGCTCAAGTGGAAGAAATATAGAAAGTACGCACCATCAAGGATCATTCGTTTGGCATTTGGCGAAGACGACATGCTTCAGGCGTGTAGGTGGAGCTCGAAGCAGTGGGAACACGTATCAGGCCTCGGAAAGCGGGCAGTGACGGTTGTTCGTGTCCAGAGGTCAATTGCGTTGAAAATATAACCACGAGGCGTCCAAGTGCACCGGCAACAGGTCTGCACCGGCGTGTGTCCGATACAGAAAGCTTCCCGAGTATGTACTAGTGCTGGTTAGTGAATTCGAAAACAGTCCGATTTAGAGACGGTGGATGTGTTATTTATTTTTATATTTAGTTTTCTCCTTTCCTTATACGATGAATGACTTAGCAGCAATGTCTTGCTGGCTTAACCGTGCTGTCTCCAGTCTCTTTATAAAACTATACATTCACAGGTCGCCGTACCCAGGTAGAGGCCCATGGTGTTCGTCGTATACTTCAGTGGCTCGTCATTTCTGAGTAATGTGGTAAGTGACCAGTGCGTCTCGGCTCGACCCTTCATATATTACATCCAGAGCATCAGTTCCTGCGGTACCGCATCCTCTGTAGCGTCCTCCTTGAAACTATGGCGATAAAAGGTGCTGCCTTGGTAAGTTATGAGGAAGCCATCGTCCTATCACAACACTCATCCGAGAGGTGACACGATGTAAGGATTTCGGATTTGGACGGAATGCTAACGGACGTGGCTGGCCCCCCTCTTCCACATATCGGATACAGAACTCGAGAAC
This sequence comes from Melanogaster broomeanus, assembly GCA_014904935.1. NCBI lineage: Eukaryota > Fungi > Basidiomycota > Agaricomycetes > Boletales > Melanogastraceae > Melanogaster > Melanogaster broomeanus. The sequence continues at coordinate 183,845 of MU123718.1, read as the reverse complement.
AATACGGGCCGCTCCCGTTGTGACCGAAAAGTGCCATGAATGCTGTAATCTCCTTTACGCTGTTACATACCCTCGAAGTGTTTGGAGAAGCTGTTCCCGAAGGTCGAGTACGCTTGTCGTGTTTTCAGGCAACTTATGTCCCATTCACTACTTAGGATCCTCCCCTGGACATGTCGGGCCAGAGTTTGGTTTCAAAGAAGGATGTCTGGTGCATCCTACTCACTTGTTCAGGGGCACCAAGTCTTTCGCGTCGTACTACTAGTTCAATACGTACAGTCTCAAATTCTTATCGGCAATGTCTCTTGTTACCTCTCACCAATGTCTTTTATAGACCACCTTTATCAAGTTGGTCTCGCTACGGTTTCCATCAACGTCAAAGGTCACACCACTGTAAAAGGTCGACATCTTCCTTAACTCTACACTAGCAATAATTTGTTCTGCGATGGCTCATCAACAGGTCATGGGTATTTCTCTTTCTCAAACGAAATGCAAGGTTCTCCATGCCTTGCAGCAATTGCCCTTCCTTCACTCTGATCCCCTATCCGAGTTGTGGCGGGTTCCCCCTACCCCTTTCACATGGCAGCAGGCATGGGCCCGGTTATGGATTCTCGCGCAGGTTCTGAACGTGTGTTGCCATTGGAGCCTGCTACATGAATGACCTGACATGACACGATAGACACGATAGGTCCTTCTCGTTATATGTCCACTGGCATCCCTACCGATATTTAGCCATGTGGCCACCCGTGTTACTTTCTTGACAACAAGACATGTCTATTATGCTACGTGGGATGTATCCTTGGATACTTCTAGCATTTTCTTTAATGTGTGTAAGGTACTGTGCTTCCTTCGAACTTGACGTCCGCGCATTGGAGTGGAGTTGCATACCTTGTCTTCATACACCTGCGCTGTCTTTTGACCAGTTGTTGGCAGGGTTCCTGCCGGTTTCGCGCTGTTTGGTTCAAGTTTAGCTGATCGAAGACTGGCCGTAAACCTTATGGGTGCCATCGAGGGATAGTCTGCCGCGGTTACCTTCCGCTGGGGTAGGTACTACTACTTTCAGCGCCACTGGACTGAATTTGCCGCAGACAGACCGTATTTAAGTTGAAATCGTTGACGTCCGAGCCACTGGTCTCCCAGAAACCTCCTGCACTTCACTATGTGCTTTGGATGGCTGACATACTGTCTGGTGAGAGGTTCGTGTATCGCGGCGGACCTGCTTTTCTAAGCATGTCACCTTGGAGATTTCGAAGCTGCACGAAGCAAGGGTGTGGCGCAAACTATGGCGACAACAATGTGACGCGTGCGGTCTAGCAGCCAACCAGATCACAGAGTTGGGTCCGTTCCCGGGAAGTGAAGGACCTGGAAATCGGACATTACGAGGCCACCGCGACCGTATTCGAGAATGGTCAACTGTATCGGCCGCTACACCACGAGAGTCCTGGGGACCATATCCCGGATCTGCAAACAACTGACGACATCGATTTAGATGCATATGCACATATGCCATCGTGCCGCTACCGCAGAGGCGTGTATATGTGCTGCTAAACATATGACCCGACATTGCTCGATTTTGAGCAAGAGAAGAAAAGATTAACTGACATGGAATCAGATTTTGGTCCCGAGGGGACGCGACGAACTGTAAGTCCTGGCCCAATCCAGAGGAACTGTGAATATCCGCAGTACTGCAGCGGATGTGAAGCGTACTGTGTGCAGGTCTGCCGGGCCTACTGTGTTAGCACAAGCGACGGGATTGGTGTCCTCCGACTCCTCCCCATATTAGGAGAGAACACTCGTACTCGCACACAGTATGTCTAAAAATAAAATAAAAAGTTGGGTCAGTGCAAGATCTCATCGATCTCGTCGATCTACCAGAGATGCACCACGCCGTCATGGGAACCTAAGATGGATAAAAACTCTACGAAAACATGCTCATGTCAATCGGGCCCCTTCGTTGACACGAGTATTAATATAATGCGTGCGCTGGTGGTAGGTTGGATTAGTAATTCAAACTTGATTCAAAGGTAGTCTCGACTTTCGTACGTACGTCTTACAGTCAGCCCGACAGCGCAAAACTGGCGCAACAGCACTAGGTCCGTACGGGTTTCAGAACATGAAGTTTATTACTGTAAGTTAGCCTTCACATGCTCCACAATTGATGATGCATCTATATGTCGTTGCCAGCAACCTCACCGTGTCGTCCATGGACGAAACACTTTACTAATAGCCTGGGGCGCCTTTGTCATCCAAACTCTCCTCATTCGGTACAGACCATAGTAAATGTGTAACCCCTCGAGAAGCCTCGAGAGGAGGCCGATTCGGGTGTTCTTTCTCCATGGCCAAATTTGCTATCAGAAGAATACCATTTAACTTCTTCGTTTTCAGAGTTTGAGTCTATGTCGGACCAGTCACCCGTCGCTGACGTGGGTGCGAACAAACTGTTTTTGCAGGATACTTCATCGAGACGTTCTTGATTTTGTTGTATGAAGGATCGATGCATACTCTATCCTGTAAACCTCTGCGTATTCGTGTCCATGCAAGATCGATGGATTCGAATTTGTCTCCAAGTCTCTCTCACCAATGTTAGGTTATACCTGTCGCTTGTCTCTTAATTGCCTCTGACAGGGCCTGGGGCTCTGTTGACCGCGGTGGTACTCAGGGCGCCTTGCACAAAAAAAAATGCGACGAGAGTACGCCTAGTTAGTCACAATGATCTGTAGCTGCATATGTATAGCACCGATCGAAGATCACTCACTGAGGCTGCGCTCAAGCATGGAATTGTGAACCATCTAGCAATCTTCTGCCAGCCTGGTCCCTGTCCGGCGGCTCGAGTGATTATTGATCACCCTGCCAACGTTCCTGACTCAGCGCTTACCCTCGGAGCCACACCCAGGAGTCGATGATCTCCTTCGAGTTGGCCATGAATGATACCTAGGATGGCTGGCTAATTACTAAAAACACACCTTTGGCAAACCTCTCCACAGGGTTCGAGCTGACCCCCATAGGGTGCCCGTGACGTCAGGTGGCGGCGTGTCAAAATTATTGTCTTCAGGATGCCATCAGGGTGGATACTTGTGTTGAATGGTGTTTGGAGCCCCTCACCCAGCGCCTCTTCGGCTGCTCAAGCTCAAGACTAGATCGTGAGCGTTTTCTGAATGACGCGTGACCAATCGGGTTCTTTCTATCTGATGCGCTCTATGTATGGATTTATGCTGATTTGAATGCTGCAACGTCGCGGCCTGTCGCGATGGAGGTTGTGGAAAAAGTGGAAGCGTGAACATGCGGGATTGATTTTACCACAATGGAAGTACTTTTAGCCGAAGTGATATGGCTGCACGGGGGTCATGCATTATGTAATGTGTATGTCATATATGTTTAGCACAATTATAACCGAGCCCGATTCGAAGTCGCCGATGTTTCGCAGGGGCAAGTGTTCCAGCAAACGCCCATGGATCCAATGGCTTTTCACTTTGTAACAGCTTGAACGTGTTCACAATTCATTTCAGACTCTTTCTCTTTCTCTGTTTATTTTCTGATAGCGTCCCTGGCGGCTGTAGCGTGAGTGTCACGTTCCTTGCCGCTCGTTCACTGATTCGAGACTGTCCTCACAGCACGGACATTGACTAAACCAATTTCGGTTTCTCGAAAACGTGCTGTCAGAATCGAATCCAGATAGGCTTATCCCTGGACTTTGACCACCACCATGGAGCACCAATCTCGCGCTCAAACAACGTTGCACTCATCGCCCTTCCAGGTATGGAGCGTGTGTTCAACACGTTTATCATTTACCTACCTATTAATTGGCCCTTGGAAAGGCTCGTGCCCTACACTTCCTGAAGAAGCTCGGCCTGCGTGCCCGAAGCAGCAAGAAGTTGAAAGACGATATGACGCCCGTCGCAATACCCGTCGAGGGGTACCAGCGCGCACACTCTTCTGTTGACCTCCTGCGTAAGTCTGACGTCTCTCCCCTCGTCGGATTTAGGATAGAAGTCGGTCCTAACCCAACGGACACCGATGACTCCTCACAAGACGCTTCGACCAGTGGTAATTCACCCATTCCGCAACATAGACGATTCTCCGCATGGGATTCATTGCAGACCGCATCCCTCACTCCGACATTTGCGAGTCAGGGGCCGGCTCATTCACTCCATCATGAACAGGCAGTTCTCAACAGCGAATCGCCCATGGATGTATCAGCGAATATTCTCGCTCCAGCACCTTTGTTCCTACGGTCTAACTTGTCACTCAATAATATCGCGATGAGTCCCGGATCTCCCGCTTCTTCTTCCGGCCCCGAGACACCCAAATTTGCGCACCCGCAGATAGCTGTCTCCCCAGAGTGGTTGTCGAAGAAAGACGAGGAAGTCGTGCAGAGTGTAGACCATGACGCTAGACCACGACAATCAGGAAATTTCACCTCTCCTAACGACGTTATCATGACAACACCTATGGACTCTTCACCAGCGATGTCTTTCGTTCGGTCCATATCGACCCCCGTTCTAGGGCAGTCGTCATCAGAGATCATCCAAGGGCGGCCGTCTCTGACACTTCAGCTCACCACTCCCCTCCCACCACCGTTCCGCATCGTGACGCAACGAGGCCTCCGGTTATCCCCATCTATAATCACGAGACAGCCCATGCCTATACTCAATTTGCCCACGCTGCCTCCACCGCCTCCTACACCTCTGGCCCCTTCTCGATCTCAAGTACCACTGCGAAGCATGCCTTCGTTGTCTGTACACGGTCACAGCGATGCAGACCATCAAACCGATCATGAAACTGCGACACTTGGAGATTCGGATGGAGATGATGATGACGATAATGACGACGACTACATAATGGATGCTTTGAGTGCCCAACAAAGTGACGATGAAGATGAAGAACTATCTAGTGCTGGTCCGTCTGTTTTTCAGGGGTTCAGGTCCTCACAAAAGCGGCCTATGAGAGAAGTCGAATCTCCCGTCGCAAGTACCACCAGTGGAGTATCGTCGCAAGGCGTGTCCACTGACCCCAATGTCGCCGACTACTTCACATCGAAGACTTACACAAAGCCCATTCATCTGTCACCTCGACAGTCTGCCTCCACGATATATCCTTTCTCTCCCAAGACACCCATGGCCGAAGATATCAACCTACATGGTAGCGCTCCCCCAATTTCAGCACCGCTGCTGGAGGGTAAACCAAGCCTTTACCGCTCCGCCTCACGAAGTATGATCAACCTTGGCTCGACCCGACGCACAGAGCGGGATCTGCAGCTGCACCATCTCAAGTCCAGAGATACTGTGCGGTCAAATGCGCCATCCATCTCAGGGCGGACGGACGACAGTCACGCAGAATCTGAGGAAAGTGACATGGATGAGATGATTGGACGTCTACTGCGACGTACCTCAATGCCGAGTTTCCACCCCGCTTCGGATCCACCGCCATACCCCGCATTCAATCCACGTCCAAAGGAAAACTTCATCATTCCGCGGGAAGACGAAGGGAGAGAACGGTTACCAACTTACAGCAACTCATTATACCTCGTAGCCATCATGCCTCGTAAGATGGAGTTTAGTTCGCCAGGCGTACAAGCCAAAGACAGGAAATGGCGACGCGTCGTGTGCGAGCTGGAGGGGACTTCTTTCCGAGTCTATAAGTGCCCTCCCGGTGCGAGTGGTGTAGGTGTCATTGGAGACTGGTGGGAGAAGCGCGTGGGCGTTGGAGATGTGGCGTCCGCGCACTACGCTCCGGTACGGAAGAAGGAGGAGCAGTTGGAGACGCCATCAAAATTGGGGATCGACCAGCCTCCGATGCTTCAGGCATCTTTGAGATCAGATTCCTATTCCTCGTCTCCCAGCACGGGGCGGACAAGAGGAAGAAGGGGGTCTCGGTCGTCAATGACAGCCCTCTCTGCCACGACATCCACTCCGAGGGTGGCAAAGCGCATGTCAGGTGCAAGTTTTTTGGCGCCCTTCAGGGGTTCGAGTTCTACTCGCTCTCGATCAAGAGGAGTAGAATCTCCAAGTGGCTCCGAATCTCGTGCGATGGAGCTATTACCAATCGATGTTCACGACAACCGTTCTGTGTTGTCCAGCGAGTCACACGAGTCTAATGGGCGCGAGACTCCAGTACCCCAGCCGTCGCCCCTGCCACCACGTTCGACGTCACGGCTCAGTTTCTTGTCGGCTGGCCGACCGCAATGGCGCAGCGGCGAAATTCCAAAACCGTCAAAGTCTGACTTGATCCGTGCATATACCTTGCAGCATGCAGAAAGTGGCCTGGGGAATGACTATTTGAAGAGGAAGAACATCATTAGAGTTAGGCTGGAAGGAGAACAGTTTTTATTACAGGCACGCGACGTGCCTGCTGTTGTAGAATGGATCGAGGTGCGTCGTTTATGGATCTGGGAAAACCTAATTGAGCCTTTTGTAGGGGTTTCACGCTGGTACCAATATTGCTTTAGACCTGGACCAACGGACCATGCCCAAGGGGCCTATGTTTCCAAGGTCAGATCCTTCCTTTTTAAGGAAGATTTGGAGTATCTAACAACTTAATGCAGGCGGCGGCGTCGACGTACTCGACGCGTCCAGGTCGAAGGCACCTCGAGCCAAGCCGTCACAATTATTAGTCCCTAATAAGCTCGCATGATGGTGGTCTGGTATACATCCATTGTAATTCTAACTTGTCTCTAAGGAAGACTAAGCATGCGATGGACTTTGCACACCACCACTCCTTTTGCAAATTTATACTTACCGTTTTTTGGAAGACTTACAATTACCATCACCCCAGTGATGGAGTTGTAGCATACTCTGGCAGTTGCAATTCCTGTCGCGTTTAAGCTTGATGTCTTAACTAAGCTGTCTTGTATGTTTCACGCGAAAATGTGTGCAAATTACAGTCTAGACTTTCTAGAGCTGTCTTGAATAACTAAGCAGCTTTTCCTGTATTCATGCGTAGAATGAAATGTGCACTGCATTCTAGGGGAAACTTCCCACGGGTCTCCGTTGTATACCGAGTTCGGTTTTTGCCTTCACATCAAACAAACTTGTCTGTTATCTCTTGTCCTCATCGATTTTCTCATTATCGTTCTCTTCCTCCTGGTTCTGGCAGTAAACGACAAGCCATTGCTCAAACGTACTGCTGTCCCTCATCTACGCTTCACAATCCCGCCAAAGTTGCCATAACATCACCGTAAAGGATAAACAATACTGCGTATCCGCTACCTGTTATTTTTTTCCTCAACGACTTACTCTTTCACACCAACACACCAACACCTGAACCACTGAACACGACTTTTGTACGCACCCACCATGGCCGATTCTGCGACGGAGATCGATCTGGATTCAGTCATTGACCGATTGTTAGAAGGTGAGTGGCGCCATTTGTGACTCATTCCGGCTGTGCGGCCGCAGACAGAGCAGGCGGTGTAGGCAAAGTCGAAAGGACAGCTATCTGTTGGGATTTTTTTTGGGAAGCATTCCTAGGAATGACTCGGAGCGTCACGCGGCTATCATGTTTCTGCGCAGCGCCGCCGCGTAATTGCGCTGCGCTGGATAAGCGGTTGAAACAAATTGTCACAGCGATACTATAGCATCCTTAGAGACTCTATCTATGCATTCTGAGCGCCAGCTGGGTTACGTTTTCTTGGACAAATGTATTAATCCTTTGTTGTTTTTCTTCATTCACAGTGCGCGGAAACCGACCAGGCAAGCCGGTGCAACTCCAAGAGTACGAAATCAAGTATCTCTGCACAAAAGCAAGAGAGATTTTCATAAACCAGCCAATACTATTGGAACTAGAGGCACCTATCAAGATCTGCGGTTTGTATACACGCATATGACTGTTGGGCGTTATCACTCATACACTTAAATTATCCAACAGGAGATATCCACGGTCAATACTACGACCTTCTCCGTCTTTTCGAATATGGGGGCTTCCCACCAGAAGCAAACTACCTCTTCCTTGGCGACTACGTCGACCGGGGTAAACAATCACTCGAGACCATCTGCCTCCTCCTCGCCTACAAGATCAAGTACCCTGAAAACTTCTTCATCCTTCGTGGCAATCACGAATGTGCAAGTATTAACCGGATATACGGTTTTTATGATGAATGTATGTTATACTTTTATCATTGGATACAGTGACGGCATTGACAGCGAAATCAAGGCAAACGGCGGTACAACATTAAGCTATGGAAGACATTTACCGATTGCTTCAACTGCCTACCCATCGCTGCTATCATCGACGAGAAGATCTTTACAATGCACGGTGGACTGTCTCCTGATCTTCAATCAATGGAGCAAATACGACGGGTAATGAGACCCACAGACGTTCCTGACACTGGTGCGTAGTTAGCGGCTTGCTGGGGTGAACTATCTGACACCAGCTGCACAGGGCTGCTTTGCGACCTGCTTTGGTCAGACCCGGACAAGGACATTACGGGATGGTCGGAGAATGACCGTGGTGTCTCGTTTACATTTGGGCCAGACGTTGTCTCGAGATTCTTGCAGAAACATGACATGGATCTCATCTGCAGAGCACATCAGGCACGTAGTAACCAGCCCCACATTTCCCATTGTTCTGATTATGGCTGGCTGGACAGGTGGTGGAGGATGGTTACGAATTTTTCGCAAAGCGGCATCTCGTCACCTTGTTCTCAGCGCCCAATTATTGCGGGGAGTTTGACAATGCTGGTGCCATGATGAGCGTTGATGAGACCCTGTTGTGTTCTTTCCAAGTGAGCAGTCACGTAACTATGTGAGGCTCCGCGTGGTGACACGTATCCTTCCTCAGATTCTCAAGCCCGCTGAAAAGAAAGCCAAGTACCCGTACGGTGGTATGAACATGGGGCGACCAGTGACACCTCCTCGCAAGCAAAAGAAGGGAAATAACAAGACGGGTTGAGTCAGGTGGAGCCATTCTTCATCTTTCTTGATCCTGTCTATTGTTTATTTTCCCTTCTTCAATTGTGTTTCTCTGTTTTCTGGTTGCAGCTGGCTATATCTTGTTGTAAGGATGGTCCATAATGACGGGAGGAACGACGGAATGTGCACCGGCCTTCACTGTTGTCGGTACTGGCAAAATGAAGCAACGGGGGCGGAGTATTGGTTGAAGCAACCATAGTCTCAATTGCCTCGTATCGGAGAGCGATCCCCACCCCACAATCCCTACATATCTATTCATTCCCTTTGGACGCTCCCTCTCCGAACCAAACCGTCCCTCTCGTTTATTTCCCACTTGATGGAGACATAGTGATTAAGCCTTGTGGCTTCTGTCGCGTGTATAGTTATCAGTGCTAGTGGGTGTGGTGCGTGCGTTTGCGCCTTTAGGTGCAAACAACTCCTGTCGCCTCTTCCTCGTCAGTTCATAGACGTCCTTTCTTACAAGTTCTTCATAGCCAGATCCATCCTCTCTGTAATTTTCTCTTTTCCTGTGACAATAGGTCTGTTATATACTATACGGACTTAATTTGATTCGGGGACCCACGGAGTGTTTCCTTCCAACATCTACCCCGCCGTGATGGCGTTTGCCTTGCGAGGCCTTTTGCGCCCACAGAGAGATGATACGATTTATGACTGCAGCGCCCCGTGATCCAATTAATGGTGACAAGGTATATGATTGGCGGCCACCATCCAGTTACAAGTGTACTATGTTTGTGTACATGCAATTATAGAGGCTACTAGTACTTAGCAACTTCTCCCGTCTCTTCTCATCTGTTTGTAGCAGGCTTTTTTCCTCGTACGATACGTCCTTTTGTAATTAATTACTCCTTCGCTCTGTGATTAGGTCTGCCGTGTATGTACTATCTACCTTCTAGCTCCGTGTTAGCATTGCCATGCCTTGCGAGGTGAGCCACTGAGAGAGGTTGATCAAGCGGCGCCGGCATCAGCGGGTAAAGGTCCGTCCTGCGGCCAGGGGCCACCGTTCAAGCGTTCACGTTCAGTTGTCGGAGCCTTCCGCAAGTCATCCGTGTGCGAGGCTCGATTGGTCTGTGTTGCAGGAAGACAAGAAGCCGATGCCCCTCATGGCGGCTCATGGGCTCCAGTTTCCAGGCGATAACTTCATACCCCACTGCTATGCAAGGGCACATTGCCATTGACAGTCCATATTACCCCCTGTCCCCCTCCCCCCCTTTCTTCCCCAGACTAGCCCCGTGCCCGTGTTTCTTACTGGCCAGCTGACCCGGACGCTATGTAAGAATATGCACGGTTTGGCAGTAGCACACGCAGATGCTCTTCAAGTTGTCGAGTTCCTTAGATATGATCCCATCTGAAAACCCTCTGGGGTGGTCTGGGCTCGGAGATACCTTCGGAGAAACTACAAGGTTTGCTGATCCCTGCCAGTGCCTAGTATCGGTCCGGTGATCGTGATGGAATGGAGATACGTATGTACACCACATCAGTGATGGCTTAATGTCTGAGGCTGCTTTCACCACCAACCCTGACCACTTGCTCAGGACGCGTATATCCGAGTCAGGTAGCCCGTATAGACAGATGAGTATTGAATGTCGGTGTCGCTTTTTTTTTTTTTGGTGCTAGATAAATCATAAATACATTCACAGGTATCTGTTGACTAAACCGTGGGTGATTGTAAGGTAACTCGGGAAAATAAAAGAATGAATGTCCGGGTGGGCGTTGGGGGGGATATGGTGTGAGTAAATGAGAGGAGAGGTAGAGTGGAGTTCTTCAAGTCCTGGAAACTCCGTTGTCGGCATTCAAGGAATTTTTTTCCAGCGAAGCATCCTCACGGACGTCTTGAGCTGCTGCCTTCTGAGCGATCCGTTCCAGGGCTTCCTCTCCATCGAACAGAGCGGCAGTCTCTTCCAGGCTCCGATTCTTGGTCTCCAAGAGGAAGGCCCACAAGAACACAAATTCAAATGCGAGCCAACAGACGTACACGATCTGCAGGACCAATTTAATTGTATGGTTCTTCACCAAGAGTATGAGTGACTTACGTAGTACTTCCATCCAAGGGCCTCTAAAGCGATGGGGTTGACATACTGGTTAAAGATGAGGGCGACCGAAATGACGAAGCCGAAGACGTTGAAACCCTTGGCACGGATGTTGTAAGGCAGAATTTCGACAGTGTACGAGACGATGAGTGGGGTGAATGCCAAGTCATAGGCAGCGTAGAAGAGGAAGATGAAACCGATGACGGCGTGTCCAGCAGCAGGCGCTCCGTGTTGTGCGTACTCGGAGAAGCAGATGGCTTGCGCCATGTAGAACAAAGTCATCAATGAGACGGAGGTCAGGAAGAGGAAGCGACGACCGAGACGGTTGACCATGAGAGCAGCTGTAACAGCCCAGGCCAAGTTCCAGATTTGCAAGAAACCATTGATGAGTAGCTGAGTACCGGAACCAGTGATACCGATCTGGTCGAAGACCTCAGTGAGGTAGTACGAAACGAGACCGTTACCAGACCATTGAGAGAAGAAGGCAATGGCAACGATGATACGTATGCGCCGGCGGTTTCCGGGAGTGGCGATAAGGGACTTCCAGCCAACGTTCGCGGAAGTGGTCCGGTCGAAATCAATGGCAGCCTTGATTTCCTTAAATTCATACTGCACGAGAGGATCTTGCCTAAAATCATTTACTCGGTGATAACCCCATTCGCCAAACTGAACACGTACTCGTCGCCATCGGCGTGGTAGTAGGCAAGAGTGTGAAGCGCCTCGGCTTCTCGTCCTTTGCTGATTAACCAACGAGGCGACTCGGGTGCGAACAACACGAGAGCAAACTGCAGGATAGAGGGAATAGCCTGCAGGAGCGAAGGAAGGCGCCATGCCCACGAGCTGTTTAGCTTGAATGTACCATAGGTAGTCCATGCAGCGCTTCCCGACCCCAGATGAGAACAACAACCCTGGGAAAGTGGAAGAACTTACATGATAGATCCGGAATACCAAAGGGAGTTGTACAGCGACGTTAAAGGGGCACGGTAGGCAGGGTAGGCGATTTCCGTGACCAACATGGGAGCGGCGTTCGCTGGAAATTCTGTTCATCACAGGCACTGATGTGATGGTCAAGAGCGGGACTTACCGGCGAACGTAAGACCGAAGCCAATCAAGAAACGAGAACCAATGAACATTCCAACAGATTGAGAAGCAGTCTGAAGAGCGGTAGCAATGCACATGATGGTTGCACCGAACCAGATAGTTTTCCGACGTCCGATACCGTCAGACATGTAGGGCGCGAAGGGATAGCCCGCGAGTGCACCGATGTTCTATAATTTGTAGTGGGTTAACATTGAGCGTTGTAGAGTGACCGCGTGTCCCTCACCTGGATAGCATTGAGCAAACCTAGCTTACCACCAGTGGGGTAATTGAAAGCGGATTTCCATTGGGTAAGGGTCTGGAGACCGTTCATCATGCTGCCATCGTAACCATTGGTTGACGATGTGATCAAGCTGTGGTGACGTCACGACATTGAGAAAAGCCGTGTCACGGGTAAGGGTAAGGGTACGTGGAGACTCACAGAAGTACAATCCAGGCATTGAGAAGGATGATCCTGTAATAGTATTTGTGAGCACAATGAGGAAGAATCGTCTGATCATTTACTCGCCTCCTGTTATTGTACCACTTCCTCGTCGGGTCAATGAGATGTGCGAATGAGGCGTCTTGAGCCGCAACAGTAGTGGCACCAACACCCATGTTGTCTTCTGAGAGTGGTCAGGAGGGTAGGAAGATGTACAACGGATGAGATTGGTAGGTGCCAACCTTGCTGGTTTTATAGTTTTATAGTGCCAATGGGGAGCAAGGTTGAAGCGTTGACAGGTCATCATGAACCCTGAACAGAAGTTTTTCCGAGGTACCCCGCAAATCGAAGTCTCTTCCGCAATATCCGTATCTGTACCTGAAGTCGTAATGCATTGAAGAACTCTTGCCACGTTACCAACATACATATCATATCTTCTGTGGTTTCCTCGTGCTCAGCGCCACTGCTGAGTACATAGCACCTAGGGGTGTAAGTCCTTTTGGTTGAATGTGGTGAAGAGGCGCACCTGGTGATCCCTCCTCCCGCATGACGTCGCTGAACTCGTGATAGTTTTATGTCGGGTGGCACTGAATTCTTGTTCCGAGAATGACAATACAACATGTCAAGTTCCAGAGTTTCTATGAATGTCTTAATATGGATCAGTTGCTCGTCTTTCGTCGTTCGGGGGTAGTTAAAGTTATACCTTGGTTATACCGACCTTTTCCCGCACTCGCTGGGGAGAGGTCCCCCGTCTTCCGCTTCTCCATTCCTTCCTTCGATCGGGTCTCGGATAGTTAAGCGGAGCGAGACCTTCCGAAATATCTACACCGTTACTATACTTACCTACTAGTACTTGAGCCACACTCCACAATGCCAAGTTACCAATGCTATCTCTCGGCTCCGATTCTTCGGATGAGATGCACTTACGTTCCAGATGAGTGATCATGGCATGACTTCTCGCGTCATCTACGACCGCTTCTCCATTGAAGATGAAGTGGGTGCATTCCTTTCCTCAAACAGATTCAAACAGACCCCGATATCAGTACACCCTAAGAGCACAGCAGAAAAACCATCATGACGGATGAAACCGATTGATTTTGACGATATCCCATCAACGACCTGGGAACCCAGTAATTCCTGTCCCACATCTATCTGATGAGATGTTCGTAGGTGCTAAAACCGCTTTAGCATTTCACTGGCTGACACTCTATCGCTTCCGAAACGATCACCACTGGCTTGCCCGTTGCTCGTCTCCGACAAGGGCGTAGGCGCAGGCTCGGTTTCTTCTTCTCCCGAAAGGAGCGACCCAGTTGCTTGCAAAATTAGCCAGCGTGCTAGTGGCTGTCTGAGGTGTGGTTGGCAGACGATCCTAGAGGAGAAGACCGCGAAACATAGTGCGAATTCGTCCGCCGTCGACTGAGGAACATGGTGGACATTGCCTCCGAAAGCGAATCTTGCGGTGACGGTGGCCCCGCCATTGATGAAGGATCATGGGACGCCGGTATCGTTGACTGGTGTGTGCTCTGTAAGTGCGGTTGTTGCCACAGCCTTGACCGCGGCTGGAGAGCTCGAGACCCCAGCAAGTGCAGGGAGTCGGGCCGAGGAGAACCTCGAGGCTGTGGAAGCTCGGGATGCACGGGAGCCTGGCCGTAATGGAGACGACGGATGCGGAACTAGCTTTGATTATGGGGTATAGAGGATGACGGCTGCTGTGGCGATGATGAAGGAGGTGGCGGTGGAGATGTGCTACGAATAGACGGCTCGTCTTTGGAAGGGGGAACAACTTCCGGTGTATGTATTTCAGGAGGAGATTCCGATGTAGCTTGTGCAAGGAGCCGTGACAGCTGACGAGGGACCAGCTGACGGAGTCGAATTCGCTCGAGGACGAGTGGGAAATAGATGCGAGGTGGGTGGTTGAGTGACACTAATCAAGTTCCCGACTTCTGCTTGAGGTGGTCCTGGGGGTATCAAGGGCCCCTCCGAAATAACTGGTGTGTTTTTCCTCTCACTTTCCGGATCCGAAACAGCCGAGACTTTCCTAGGATTGGGCCTACGCTTATTGATCTGACCAGACTGAGTCCAGTCCTCGACCTCGAGCATGTAGTACTTGATGCCGTCACCTAGAGCTATAGGGATTACTGCTGGGATCCTGGATTACGTTTAGGTACGAGAAGTAGTCCAAGACACGTTGCATGCTTTACCTTGTGGTCAACCACTCGTTCCGTTATGGATGTAATCCTGGCAACAATCCACTCTCGAGTCTTCAACTGCTCCGCCAAATGACCGGTTGCCAGAAGGAAATAATGGGGGAAAGAAACTGTTCAGATAAGAATTAATTTCCAGGTTGTCAGAACGGTGCCTCAGGAGTCACAAAAACAGAAACCTCACCATTGAATGCCGCCCATCGGTTTTGATACAGAGTTTCGAGGTAGGGAGGAAAAGCGCAAGGTCCCCTTTGGCAAAATTCCGGAAGGATATCTTGCCTTTAGCACGCTCCCTATACTCCTTACATTGCTTCTGCCACTTCCGAATGATAGTGCCCGTCTTAGCAATGGCATCCAGGAAGTGATCGATGATCGAACGCTCGCAAGGCCTCCAAGGCACCTGTAGGATCTGATGGATCAATAGGTGATGGCTCTTCTGCAATCACATCATGGCGCAAGGTCGGAGGGAATGCAGATTCGACCATGCTTTGATTATTCTGTCCTTGTTTCACGTTGGGATGGATGGTGTAAGCCTGAGCCATCGAGAGCGCCTTGAAAATGGGAGTTCCTGAATGCAATCGCGACATCTAGCATCTGCGCCAGGAGTCGTGCACTGTTTTCCAGGCTCTGCTCGAAGTCCGACTGTGACGCACGCCCTGCTGCCAAATCATCCCGTAGTAACCTCTCGACGTGTCGAGCTTCGCGTAACTCGTGCTCAACACGTTGAAGCTCTTCCCGTAAGCCCATAGCGTCGGCATTCGTCAATTCCACGTTGGAGTGAGCCTCCTTCAGCTGTCGCTTGACGCCCTCCAGTTGCTCTCGGAGTTCGGAGAACTGATGCTCCAAGACTGCTCGATCACCATCAGCTTCTGCGATGTGATCGCGCAGCATACGATCATGTTCAGTGGCTTGAGCCCGAAGGAGTCTGTCCTTCTCCATGTCCGACTCTCTCAACATGCGATTGACCTGGTCGTTTTCTGCCCGAGCTATGCGAATTTGAACCTCCAGATCTTCTCCCCGTGAACGCGCCTCCTCGAGGTTGCGAAGCGTCGCGGTCTGGTCCTCTAGGAGCTGGGCCACGTTAGCGGCGTTCCTGGCTTCTAACGCCTTGACCTCCTCCGTTTGTGCACGTACTTGAGCGAGCTCTTGCCGGAGAGTATCAGCCACTTTCGCCTGTTCCGTCGCATCCGCCAGTGCCTTGGCGCGCTCCCGACGCTGACTTTCGAGATCCTGAGCCAGTTCCCCGTTCCGCCTCTCTAAAATCCTCCGTGCCGCCCCTTCGCTCTCGATCTGGGCCCTGGCCTGATGCAACTCGCGCTCGAGTGCATCAGCCCTTTCGCGCTCCGAGTTGGACGAAAGCTGGGCATTCTGGAGATCTGCGTTCAGTCGGTGGATTTCTGCCTGGAAAGCGGTTCGCTCCTGCTGCATGGACTTTTCCTGGTTCACCTTCGCTTCTTCGGCTTTACGAAGCTGTTCAGACAGCTCCTGGAAAACCAGCTCGTCCGCTTCCGTTACTGCTATGACGTCAACAAGACAACTCAGTTAACATGCAGGTGGCAAAACGTACGTCTCCTCCGTGACGCTGATAGTCGAGAAGCTGAGAGTACTACACCATCACATTAACCAACATAGAATAAATTATGAACGGGAACCTTACAAGAACGTTCCGCTATTCGGTCAAAGCCTGCTTCCAGGTTATCCATCCTCTGAACAAGCTTCTCGAGAGCAAAACGTGCTTCTTGGACAGAACCAAGGGCAGCTGGATCGGGGCTCGAACGGGCGTAATCTTCCAGATCGTGTACTACCTGAAGGAACGCTGCGAACTGCTGTGAGATTATGCAGGCCTTGCAGGAATATATTACTTACCATCCACATCCTCTCTCTCGAGGGAATACGTAAAATCCTTGCTCCCGGATGGTGAAAAATCAATGGTTGGGACCGGATCCTCCATTCCTCGAGCATCGAATGGTAGTTGACCATGTACTTCACTACGATACACCTGTCGACGCTTCCTCTCGTTTGCTCTAGAGCGAAAAGTCAACATAGTCAGTCGCAGAGACGATAGGTGCACACCTACGAGAGCTTTGCCATCACCTCCAAGATAGATTGTGCTCGTTGATAGAAGAACCGTGCTGTTCGCATCATGAGCAACTTTCGGGTCAGATTTACATACAGGAAGCTTACCAAACTCTTTGCGGCGCACGATCTCGATAACTGTAGCCCCATATGCATACAACATACTATGTAGGCGTTGAATATGTAAGAAACTGTTCTTGGATCGAAACTTAGTTTGTAACTGTGATAAGGTCGTGGGTAGTTGAACAAGATCAATGTTTAGGGTACTGATGCGACGTAGGGCCCCCATGCATTGCTCGGTGTGCTCGTTCTGGAATGCTTGAGTTGATAGCTGCACTTGAGTGGTAACAGATTACTACACCATACCTTGGCTCGCGTGATGACCTCCACCTCGCGTCTGAGAACACCATCGAGTTGCTTAAGCTCTGCTAACCTAAGCTCAGCACACCGGGAGAGGGAACTTGACGTACCTTGCATTAAGCTATCAGCGTCGATCGCTGGGCTCTCCAGTGCAGCGGCAATCTCTGATGCCTTGTCAAAAGCATCATGAAATCTTCTCCCCGATGCTTCTGCATCTCCAATAATCCTGGAGCATGTCAATGACCATCACTATGAATGGCAGGGTGGCAGCTCACTTCATGTGTGCGACAGTTGAACGAACGATGTCCGTTCCACTCGTCAGTCGAGTCACAGCCCTTTCAGCGTCAGAGAAATGGGTTCGCAAGTCACCTATGCAAGATAATATGAACGATAATGTTGCATAGCCCCTTGGCGAAGTGCTCACTATGAGTGCGTGCACATCCATCCGCCACGACAGTCATCCTATCTCTCGCCACATAAGTACCGAGTGTTCGTGGCTTCTCTCCGTTTTCGATAGCTTTCCTCATAGTAGGGGACATGAACTCTACATGCACCTCCACGCGGTTGATTATTTCAAGGTCAGCACCGATTCCTGCAAGCAACGCTCCCTGCCGCTCGAGGTCTTTGGTTGCGGTGGACGCTATGCCGTCGAACACGTCGGTTATGGAGAGAACGTTGAGATCCAAGCTGCTGCAGGCAATTTGGACAGCTTGGTGTTGTCGGTGCAGAGTAGCTAGCGTGTGAGTGATGTGCTCGAGGTGTGCATGAGCACTGCGCAGGTATTGTGCAGCAAGTTGTGAGGGCTTGTATGGTGGCGTTGCGGAGAGTACTTCTGTGTTTTGCCTGTGTGTGAGGAACTTGGAAGGAAGCAACATATGTATGAGACCTACCCTCTATCGGAGGCTGCAGCGGGGGCTCCACCCTGAGCTCTCTGAGCACGTCCGACATGTCAATATCAAGATAGTATTTGTTGAACACATATATGGTCTGAGACGCTGTTGTAAATGCTACTGTTGTGGTGCACGACTGATCCATAGCATACCTGGTCATGAGCACCAACTAGTTCACGTATATTGTCGGTTCGTAAGCGCGTCCCATCCGAGAGATAGGCCAGGACAGCATCTTGATCTACGCCTATCTCTTGGTGGAGGAACAATTCGAGACTACCTCTCCTGTGAGTGCGTTAAATGGTATTATCCTTCACAGTTCGACGGTTAGCCCACCTCTCGATGTCCCTTAGCGTGGCGCTAACCTACGGAAAATTAGCCCACGCCTGGTTTCCAGGTGTGCTATACTCACTTGAAAAACTTCTCCGTCCTCAGCACGACATATCTGAATCATAATAATTTGAATAAACGCAAGTCGTGAAATGTAGAGAACGGAACCAGAGAGAACTACACCACCAGGAACTTGTGCACCGAGGTTAGAAATACGATGACGTAATAACCCATATATGGAAGTTTACCCCTAGAACCTCGAGCACCCAAATGGGTAGCCTCAGATGAGTTCGCGTTGAAGTACATACATGTAATGAAGTTACAGGGTATCCCAAGACGTACATATGCAGGTAAAGTAATTAATCGATGTCTCGTGCACCAATGTGTCCGTTGTTTCTCTTGTCTGCCGGTCCTCTAGGCCCACCATCATCGTCATCAGTGTCATCTTCCTCAAAGGAAACACACCAAAAAATCTGTCCAACTGGTTGCTCGATGTCCTCTGCTCCGGGAGAAGGCTGCTTCCGCTCACAGCAAATAAACTTGACGGGATGTTTGTCCCAGTATCTAATTAGATCAAACGACATGCCTCCGGGAAGCCGAAGGGCCAAGGTCGGACTAAATTCGAGATAACCATAACAGAAATCTGTCGTGATGAGGTCCTGATGAAAAACCTGTATCAGACATTGACATCAGCTACCATTGATATACCGACCTCGGGCCCGAAAACTATGTCTTTGCGATTCTGAGCGTCGCTGAAATAAGACCTGCGCTCGCCAGGCGTCCGGAAATCGATACCACTCTTGCTCCCGTTGCGTCTAGAATGAGTTTTGCCCAGCGGCACCTTAAGACTTTTTTTCACGCTCTCCCGTAACGACGATTTTGCAGATGCGTGTGACGTATCAGAACTTGACGACCACGAAGTTGAGATAGAAGATAAGGACGAAGGTGTCTGTGATCTAGACAGTTGAGCGCTTGAAGAAGTCGAAGCAAGCCGAAGCTGAGAGGTATCGTCTGATACGGAAGTGGCTGGAGGAAATGGCGACTGGAATAGGTCCGACTCCTGCTCATCAGACATTAGTGGGTCGCGAATCCTCTCGTGCGCAAAGTGAGGCATGGTTGCAATTAGTGGTGAAAGTGCCCATGGCTTGGAGGTGGACGTGAGATTGTGTTCCAACGTGGGGTCAACAAACCTTTTAATAGGCATTAGTCCGGGCTATTACTGGTAGTGGCGCGCTGGAGGTTGGAAGGGCTCACTGCATGAATTTTAAGCCGCACTCGATCCCCAGGGTAACTTTCAGGGGTTTGTCAAAAATATTTCCAAAAAGAATATCATTCGCTGAATGAGGTTGCAGGAACCGCCCTGTAGAACGCACGAAGGTCCCAGAATCAGAAGACATGAAGATACTCGGCCGCCATGATAACGTTGCTCACCTTGAACTTGAACGCTCCAAGTTATGCCTCTCCTATCTTCCCGTTCGAAGTACTCGCTAGTCAAGCACCTTCCTTCAGCGTTAACGAAGTTCTTGACGTAGACTGCGATTTTCCCCTCAAATTGGTCCGAGGAGATGGCGTGGGCCCGCCCACTATTGACGATGTCGGTGATGGGAACGAGAGTCTCCAGACTTGGGCCCGCGAGCACGCGCAGACGAGGCATTGGACGGTGAGAACGCGAAATATTTACAATACCGTGATCCTGTGTTCGTGCTGTTCTATTTCTTCACCGGTGCTGCTTTCAAATAAAGGGATGGTGTCGACGGGACCTGCTCGCCGAGGAAAACATGTGAGAGAGACACTGCAACATCAAACTTCGCCTTTTTCGGGAAGTTGGCGGTGAGTTACAGCTGTTTTTTCGGGAAATTCATCTCCGCGTCGGAAAAGCTGTGTTTGAGATTTCGGAAATCCGAGCAGTGCTCAGCGCTCAAATTTCAACGCTAAGCTGTTGATTTGCTTGCAAAACGAATGACCTAGAGATCAAATATCATGATGATGATCCATGATCAGAACCAACTGAACAACTTGAATTTGTTCGCCGGTCCCACTGCAATATTGACACAGATCCAGAAGCAAAGAATCGTAAACGAATAAATACATCAACGAACCCAATTATCGCAAGTATGACATAGAATAGACAAACGTGACGAACTTCATCTCTGTGAAGCCTCGACGAAAGCACGAGAGCGTAGAAACCAATGCTAGCTAGTTCAGACACTACTATGTCAGTTCCGACCATTTCGACCCACCAGCACAATATAACCCTAAATAGATTTGATATAGAACATGGAATCCCTGGCGATGAAAAATCAACCCATCAAGCTGGGTCTCACGCAATCCCACCAATATTAGACACTCCAAAAACGCAGATCATGCCCCAAACAATGCTCCTGCGAAGAGCAGCACGGCCAACGGGCCCAGGCTGCTCGGCAGGCCAACCCTCGCCAGCCCTGTGGATGTCGAAACTGTTGCCGTCATTGCGTACTCGGCGCCACAAACGTTGTCCAAGTTGGTAGCAGCATCGCCATATGTTTGGATGAGACCACCCAGGCTGGTACTATTGGTGCTATTGAGCGCTGTGGCGTACATGGCCATGAGTCCTTTCGTGCACTCATTGCAAGAACCGCTTGTTAGGGCACAAGGGGCTGGCCCAGCGGCAGTTGATAGAACCAGTAGCTTGAAGGATCTGAATCCGCCACGGCCTCGACATAGCAGTACGAGTTCGTCGCCGGGTTAACTTGACAGGCGGCACTCCTCATCAGGTCGTAGGCTTGCAGAGCTAAAACGCATGAGACTGGTCAGGTACTATTTAAGGCTTCCTCCCGTGTTGATAACTACCAGTGAGAGCGTCCACAGCCGTTCCAACCTCATCTGAGAGGTCCCTCACGCATGATGATTTCAGCGAAGACGAGAACGAGGCCATATTCTTATCACATTGATCTTGAGGGACATTTGTGTTGCAGGTTCCCCAAACGTCAGCATTCATAACATCAATGTCTTTTTGAGCCTGATAAACAGTGATAAACGACACTGTTTCGAAAAACGGCAGAGAATTTTACCTGTTGAAATGCGTTCGACTTGCTAAGTAACAACGAGAATGGCCGACATGAACGAAACGAGTCCGATACTGTCATGTTGAGGAAAAAATTGTAGCAGGAGTTGGTAGAAAAATTAGTGGAAAGTGTCGTGATCGAATGGTTGAGGAAATGGAGTTGGGAGCACCGGGTTTACGGGGACCGTTGGGGCAACAGTGGGTGTGCCACGAGGGACAAGAGACAGTGAATTGGGCTTCTTGGGCAACAGATGATTTGGAGCACCGTGTCGCTCGTGAGGAGACCAATCTGCGATCTTGTCCGTCCATGTAGTCCATTCATGGTCAAGTCCCGGCAATAAAATATCAAAAGCAGCGGGATGTGGCAGAAAACGAGTCGTTCCAGCGATTAGTATGAGAACAACCGGGAAGAGAAGAACGGTCCATCGAAATGAGCGATGGATTTTGTGTTTTGATTGAAGGGGGGTATTCTTTGAACTTGAATTCAGTTCTATTGGGGTATCATTTGAGTGGTCTGGGACACGTTCGCGAGGCGGGAGTTGCAATACGAAGGAAGGTAGGGGCGAGGGAGGAGGGGTGAACATGTTCGTGAGCCTGGATCCTCAAGAAACGACAAAAGAGTGTGATGGTAAAGGAGCGTGGAATCACGAGTGATTGAATCAGAGTCGCAGAGACTCTGCGCCGAGAAGTTTATGTGTCAGTAGGGGGAAGTTAAAGGCGATGTTCGACCCCGAATCTGAGGGCGTCTGTCGGTCAGCAAGCAGGAAATGATGGGGATAAATAGAGTTCGTTCACCTTGGTTTTGCGCAAAAGGTGGATGCACCGCCAGCGTCAAAAGTTACCTACCCTGGCTCGAGCTTCCTGAGCGTGGTAAAATGAATGGTCTCTATTCGCGAAGATCAGATGAAACGACTTTATCTCCGCGAAACCAAAGACAAATCGTAGTAGCCGATCGGCAACCGATCGCGTTTTGCAATTGACAATTTGACCCGAGTCCTCTTCCTCATGACGCCAGCTCGGTGCCGTGACCAGAGCATAGCAAATTTATAGATGGCATTGACGTTGGTAAGGGTCGACATGGCCATAATACTACGAGGTGCAGTACCAGCGGGAAATGAAAACGGGAGTTGAAACTGCAAAGTCTAAGTTTGATATATGGACTTGTGCAGAAGCGGTCGAGAACCCGTTGACAGCTCTTACGTCATTTCGTTGGACACGTGTTACTCAGTCTACAAAGCTGTAACTTAGACTCTACGAACCTACTACCACTGGCAATCAACCGTAACTGTGATCGTCCTCGCCTGACCTGCATCTCACGAGTCATAAGCGTTAACTCCACTCTTCCCGGACAGCAGTCTGGGCAGTAAATACCCCACGGAAACCGACTGGAAAATGATTTCTCGATATCATGATATTGACCGCGCTGTAGACTTTATCTGGCCTCAGCTATACATGTCGTGGTCGTTGCCACATGCACTGGTATCATAGAGGAAGTATCAGTTAAAAAAATTGAAATGATGCTCATCCGAGTCGGCCGGGATTCGGAAGAGCGTTCGAACGCCCAGTGAGAATCTGAGCACATTGCACATGACTTGTACGCTTCTCCCGCTCCCTGGGTGTCGAAGTCACTTAAATAAACCGCACAAATCATCTTCTGTCGACAGTTTTATGTAACTGTTCTGTTGGCAGACACGGGCGCTCATGATCAGCACTTAACTGCAGCGGATGCGGTATGTGCTTTTCGGTATTAGGAATGGCTTCACGAATGACTGAGAATCTTCCTGATCGATACTCTGCAGACAGGCCGAGTCTGCACCGCACCGCCAGCCTGACAGATATCACTATATCACTCAGCGTCAACAGCAGTGTCTGCCCCGTTGATATATACTGTGCTGCACGACTACAGGCAGCACCACAGCCCATCAGCTCACTCGGATTCTTCGACATCCTTATGTTCCTTGCTTCCTCAAGGTCCGTGCTCTCATTTGAGATCATTATGTCCATGTGGTGACTTGGACTGATGCTGTTCACCTGGATGCCGTAGTATGCCACTCGGCCGCCGACGAATTTTTGAGTTGCAGGAATGAATGCGCATTTGGACTCATTGCATAACACTATGGGCGGAGATATAGGCGGAGAATGCAATGATGCCACCGGTTTGTTGTTCCACCATCTCTCTGGTCAACAATAGATAAACCGTGCATCTCAGATCGAGCTCCCGGTGGCGTTTATATCAAGGGTTCGTTTCAATTCGTCGAGGCTGACTTCGAGACCATGGGCACACGCCGTGACACACGACTACGCCAGTGGAGCACAATAGCATATCGACACTTCCCTAGCTCCACCACGGTCTGTTCGTCTGCTCTTGCATGTGGCGTTCGCTTCACACGTCGGTGGTTTGGTGGTAACTTTGGGCGGGGGAAAGTTGGAGATAAGGTTTTCAACTTCCTTGAGCTGTAGGGATTGATCAAATAGCGAAACACCTGATGCGCCATGTTCTAGGAATGCCCAAGCTGCAACTAGCCCAAGGTTTCCGCACCCTCCAGTAACTAACGAGAACGCGTCACCAAGATTAGCTCACCCCTCAAACTTGGTGCACGAGCCATGGTCGCAGATGGTAACGAGTCGACAAAGGCGAAGATAGAGGAGTTGGTACCTTTAAAACCTCACCTGATCATGATTTGGAACATAAATACGTAAGACTCGGACGCTCGGGCGATCACGGATCTCGACGGGGCTTCTGCACACCCACCTGATTCGACAGTGCCAGCGCGATGATGAGGGACAGGGAGAAGAGACCAGTCCCTCCTGGTGACAGGAGTTTCTAGAGTTCAAAGTCTAGCCTGAGCTAGTCCAGAACCTGCACGCTTGAAGACACTACTGATACTCGATGAATCACGATATTTCTTTTCAGCGACGCTGACCGTAACGCCTATTATAGGGGTCTGCCAGTGATCCTGACTGAGTGGGAATGTCAGTGACAGCGCGAAGTCCAGGTTGTTGCGCATCCTGAGCTGGCTTGGATGAATACAATTCATCCGAGTCGCTGGCTGAAATCGAATCCTGACAACCATTCGAACTTTGAGGGTTAATCCTGATTGATCGAAAGTCATAAGACTCCGCAGCTGCAGGCACATAACTGGATATGCCTAAGTAGTAGTAAGTACATATCATAATCAATATCTCGGTCTGAAGGAGCCCTCGAGGTGAAGTTGTTTGGCGGAATATATGTGGGTATGCATGCACTGATCCGCGTCCTCAGGCCTCAGGCTCAGGGAGGGAAATCGACAGAAAACTTTCGAGTCCAGACCGTGGGAAGAACTCAAGTCCCTTGAATTCGATAGGCTCAACACCTCGTTGAACTCTGACCTCGATCTAGTCTTGCGCCTTCCAAACATCGAACATCAGCTTTAGCTGTCGTCAAGTTTCTTTATCTCGTTTCCGCAGCCCGTACGAACAAACGACCGAGCCGCCCCAGCCAATCCACAAGCTCAAACACTGACGCGTTTCTGCGATCAACTTGCCTGTTCTTTAACGTTTTAACTCGCACACTCGCCCCCACCATTCACATTGACTCTGCACTTCCCCCCCTCGACAAACTGCTAGACATGTCGCAATCAGCCAGACCATCATCATCGAACTCGTAAGTTAGATCCGTGGATGTGTCCTATCATAGCCTGACGATCTTTTCGCTTTGCCTTGGATAGTCCTGCTAACCACAACGACACTTCCTGGAAGAACAACCTTCGTCCGCCACCAAAAGACCTCAGGCCACAAACAGAAGATGTAACGGCTACCAAAGGCACCGAATTCGAAGACATGTCCCTCCGCCGCGAGCTCCTCATGGGCATTTTCGAAGCGGGTTTCGAAAAACCCTCACCGATACAAGAAGAAGCTATTCCATATGGCCCTTACCGGGCGTGATGTTCTTGCTCGTGCAAAGAACGGTACCGGCAAAACCGCCGCCTTTGTTATACCCTCCCTCCAACAAATTGATGTCGCCAAGGACAAGATCCAAGCACTTCTACTCGTCCCAACCCGTGAACTTGCCCTTCAGACTGCCCAAGTTTGCAAAATCCTCGGAAAACACATGGGAATTCAGGTCATGGTAACCACAGGTGGTACAACCCTCAAAGACGATATCATGCGGTTGTCAGAGTCCGTGCACGTACTAGTCGGCACCCCTGGCCGTATCTTGGATTTGGCTGGCAAAAATGTCGCCGATCTCAGCGAGTGCCCTGTTTTCGTCATGGACGAAGCGGACAAGCTTCTCTCTCCCGAATTTACGCCAGTGATGGAACAATTGCTCTCTTTCCTGCCTGCTGAGCGCCAGGTCATGCTCTTCAGTGCAACCTTCCCGCTTATTGTGAAGGACTTCAAGGTTTGTGCCAGTTGAGTTCTTTCGCCTGTCATCTAACCACCTTTGTACGTAGGATAAACACATGAAGACTCCCTATGAGATTAACCTCATGGAGGAACTCACCCTGCGTGGTGTCACGCAATATTACGCTTATGTTGAAGAGCGGCAGAAAGTGCATTGCCTAAATACGTTATTCTCCAAGGTTCGCCGCTACTAAATCAATGTTTCCTCGTTTTTACTCACGGTTTCCTAGCTTCAAATTAACCAATCGATCATCTTCTGTAACTCCACTAATCGTGTTGAGCTGTTGGCCAAGAAGGTCACCGAGCTCGGCTACTCCTGTTTCTATTCGCACGCAAAGATGCTGCAGTCACATCGTAATCGCGTATTCCACGATTTCCGTAACGGCGTATGCAGGAACCTCGTTTGCTCGGACCTGCTCACTCGAGGCATTGATATCCAAGCCGTTAATGTCGTCATCAACTTTGACTTCCCCAAAAATTCTGAAACGTACCTCCACCGTATCGGTCGATCGGGTCGTTTTGGACACTTGGGTCTCGCCATCAACCTTGTCACGTATGAAGACAGGTTTAACTTATACCGCATCGAACAAGAGCTCGGAACGGAGATACAGCCCATTCCTCAGATCATCGACAAGGGTCTGTATGTTGCGCCCAGCGCTGTGGATGAACCTGCGCCGCGAAAACCTCTAGCTCAGGCACAACCTCAGCAACAACCTCAGCAAGAGCGACAACAGGCACCCGCTCAGCAGGGACAAGCAACTCGGAACGGTCGGCAAAACGGTGGACAGGCACCCCCACAGGGCCAACCAAGAGGAGGCTACGCAAATCAAGCAGCTTACCGGGGCGCTCCTGCCCGATGAACGTTGTTCGTAGCTCGTGATGTTGGAGGGGGGCACCTGACATTCAGCCAACTGGTGACTGAACAACGCCACTTACCATTCTCGGTCTTATCGTCAAATATCTTCATCTTCATCACCCAGGGGGGTTATCTTTCTCAGTACATTCCTCAACGTCGGCGCCAGATAGTTTTGGCATCTCGGTCATCTGACGCCTTCTCTGTGTCTTTGTGTGTTCAACTATATATATCATAGGCTACTTTACTCTTCTAGTCTCGACGTGACATCTCTTCCCCCTCCCCCCTTCCATGTATTGTTGACCGATATGGTGTAGCGCGTTAGAGGTTATTGGTATGGTCTGTTGGTGTTGGGTGTTGGGTGTGTGTGGTTCGGGACAAGGAGGGTTTCGTGATCGGGTATTGTCGTGATACCCGATGGGAGTTCGTTTGTACCTTGATGACTTCAAAGCAATCCACTCCTTGTCTCATTATTAGTGCAGTCGTGAGTTATTGGTTGCAAGAATTGTTTCAGATATATCGTTCTACGTTAACTTGTTTACAAGGTCATTGGGAAGTGGTTGCTGTCAGCTGCATATACAAGGTACACATTGGTTATTCATGTGAACATGCCATTGTCAGCTGACAACTCACCCAGGTACATCATGTAGGTGGACTTCTAATTCATCACCGATGCTAGTAATCACAGCCAGCCAGCCAGTCAACCCACCTTATCTATGACTGTTAGGTTGGAATTGCACTCGTGACAATGCACGGAAGTAGATGGTTCCTTCTTGGATCCACGCGTGTACTTCTCTCAACGGAGGTGCCACAACGATGTCCTAACCGTTCACGTTATCTCTCTTATAATAGTTGTTGAGCGCAGAATTGTGGTGTCAGCAAAGGCTTCTTCTGATGGCTGGAACTCCACCTGCTGATAAGACTTTTAGTTAAGTGCCAGAGTGGATGTCGGCAGGAGATGCGAGTGGTTTACTCTCACAGAACCGCAGTATCACCGAACAGGCATGGGTCTAGCGCACAGATTTATTTCCCTGATCGAGGTAGAGAAACCTGGCGGGTCCGAGTCGGGAGGTGCTACTTCTCATCAATTCATTACTGTGGGTCGTGGGTCCGAATAATCTTGCAAATTTCTGCTTATACGAACTTTTTCATTAGAGTGATGACTTACTTCCCGTTCCTCGAGAGGAGAGGACATGGACGGGCTTCAGCTACGTTGCGTTGTAAGTTTATCCATATGATTTTCACTCCCGAAGGAACGAAACTGACGTCGCACCTTGCTACTACCTAGCTGGGTCTCGACCAGTATCAACATCAACACGTGAATTCCCTTTCTGCTTTTTTCTCCGAGTAATCTTACGTGCTTTACAGGTGGATGATCACTTCCTCCATGATTCAATTAGGAATGTCGTGGTGGCAAGCCTGGATATGTGTCTGGGTTGGTTACACCGCCGCGACACCGTTTGTAGTCCTTAACGCAAGGCCTGGAGCTATCTTTCATGTCACATTTCCCGTCGCCAACCGCACCAGTTTCGGTATATTTGGGAGCCTTTGGTGCGTATTTAACAGGGCTGCCATGGCATGGTATGTGTGTGCAATCTAGTATTGTTTCCCTGTCGGGTCTCATCCCTTGTAAGCATCTGGTACGGCGTACAGTCCAGCGTTGGGGGGAGTTGTGTTCTCGTGATGCTCCGGACTATGTGGCCAAGCGTCAATAACATTCGTATGTTTCCACGATGCCAGATATTCCCTCATCGCGGTTCTGAAATAAATGCCCTCTAGCAAACTCCATGCCTGTCTCTTCGGGCACAAATACTAGGGATTTTATGTGTTTCTTCCTGTTCTGGCTGATTTCTTTGCCATTCATCTGGTTCCCGGTGCATCAAATGTTCGTCAGCTGCGCGGCTAAGCCCTTATTTTCCATGCTTACCTGGACTTGTAGCCGCCACTTTTTCGCCTTCAAAACTATCATTGCGCCGATTGCGTGTCTCGCATTTATGATTTGGTGCATCGTCAAGGCCAAAGGTGTCGGTCCTATCGTCGACCAGCCTGGCACGATCCACGGTTCAAACCTGGGTTGGGCGATGGTTTCAGGTGTCATGTCCTGCATGAGCAATATGGTGACACTTGTAACGTGTGTCCGACTTATGTCCCTCATTTTTCGAACAGTTTTACGAGGAACATTCAGGAATGCGTCTGATTTTGGCTCTCGAGCACGGTATCCGTCAGCGACAGTGTATCCTCCAGTTATGGTCAATACCCTTTTCGTATGGGATTCTCTGCCTTCGTTGGAGTGATCGTCAGTTCCTCATCTCAGGCGATATACGGACAAACGATTTGGTCGCCAGTTGATCTCCTTGGGATGTTCCTGGACGATAATCCTTCCGGAGCCACTCGATTTGGGGTGAGTTCGGGTGTCCATTATCCAGCATCCCGGTGATGCTCACAATATATAGGTCTGGTTCATTGCCTTTTCTTTCATTATCGCTCAGGTAGGAGTGCAGATTCCGTCCGATTACTATTCTTTAACACCTTTGGTCGACTGATTCTAGATCGGGTGAGCTCCCTTGCTGCATCCTGGTCTGCGTGGTTCTGACCCTTGACGAAAGAACAAACATTTCAGCCAATTCAGTCAGTGCAGGGTGTGACCTTTCAGCGCTCTTCCCGCGTTTCATAGTCAGTGCCTCCGTTCACTTCTGAAGCACTTCTCTCAGTGTGCTTTCTTTGCGGCAGAACATTCGGAGAGGCGGATATATTTCTGCGATTGTGGGACTAGCCATGTGCCCGTGGAATCTGCTCAAGAGTTCCAGCAGCTTTACGGCATACCTCAATGCATATTCGGTATTCTTGAGCGCAATTGCTGGTGTGATGGTGAGGTTTTCCATTGCAGATCAGCGATCCTTATGCAACAGATACTTAAGCGACCTCCAGGCTGCAGAATACTGGCTTGTCAGGAAGGGTCATTATAATGTGGCTGATTTGTATGTTGCTCGTAAGGGTAGCTGGTACTGGTATTGGTATGGTTTCAATCCGCGGTAAGCTCTGTGTCATCATGTCAAACTAAAGCTTATCGAACTTTTGTCAGAGGCTATGCAGCCTATGTCGCCGGAATCACCATAAACGTTGTCGGTTTTGTGGGCGACAGTAGGTTTTTTTAGTGCTTCGAGATCAATCCATTACTAAACGGCAGTCCAGCTGGTCGTGTCGTACCTGCTGCTGCCACCCACATCTACGACCTCTCGTTCTTCACTGGCTTCGGAACGTCAGCCATCGTATATTGGGCCCTGAACCGCATCTGGCCGCCCTATGGCGTCCCAAGCAAGTTTGAGGAGGTCGATGTCTCCCGTTACGAAGAATCCCACTGTGGTGATGCACAGGCTGGATCTGTGGAGACGGACTCCGTAGGCAACGGCACTTCTATGGGTTCAGAGAAAGCATGATCTATAAAGTTTTAACACCGACGAGTCTTTTGTATCAAATGAAGTGTAAGGACCATTCACTCCTGGAATGGTACGGCTCACAAAATATCAACCCAATGGTATTCTAGATTGTATGTGATGGCGACTAGAGCCTGAGCGTTGTCTTCTTCGAAGCGGAGTTCTGAACACTACTCTAGGTGAAAACCCCAGCACGAATAGTCATGATATCCATGTAACGAACTGTATGAGGGTCAATTCCCTGAATCGTTAAACATTTCTCCCCAGCACTGCAGGTGCTCTCGTGATCTCAAACCTCCATTGACATGTGAAGACTTTCTTGCTGGATTCCTACTATCTAGACTATTATTGCATACCTTCCATCAAACAGAGACCCACGTCCTGCGGGAACATCCAAGCAATACTTCTATCATATCTTTGGAGTGATTCTTCGAGATAAGGCCGGGCCCCTTTTATCTCACTATCGTTGGGGTTCATATGGAGGCGAAAGCGCAACTTGACCTGCTGCGGCTCGAAAATGAAGTTTTTCAACGCGCTACTCAGCCCCTTCGAGGTATCCCAAACTTCCGGGACAGAAGCACACCGTAAATTAGTTACTGTGAGTTGCCATTCTTATCCAACCTGCCACTCTACTGACGCTGTTCTAGAGTGAGGACTTGCTACCAGTCCCTCCGGAAAAGCGTACATGGGATGGCTTCAACTACGTTGCATTGTAAGCACGCCTTCTCTGCTGAATGCTGAGATGCGTCTTAATGTCTGTCGCCCGCAAGCTGGATTTCCGACTGCATTAACTTGAATACGTATGATCATTACAAGCGTTCAATCTGGCGGATATCACTACTCATGCACTTGGTTTCCCAGCTGGATGATTGCATCTGGCATGATACAATCCGGCATGTCGTGGTGGCAAGCCTGGTTAAGTATCTGCCTGGGGTATGGGATCGTTGCACCCTTCATCGTGTTGAATGCACGTCCTGGTGCAGTCTTCCACATCACGTTCCCTGCAGTCAGTCGAACCAGTTTTGGGATATTCGGAAGCCTGTGGTGTGTATTCAACAGGGCTGCGATAGCATGGTACGTGTCGCCTCCAGTTAGTGTCTTTGGTCGTAACTGATTCCCTGACTCAGTATATTTTACGGCGTCCAGGCCAGCATCGGTGGGACCTGCGTGTTGGTTATGTTAAGGGCAATGTGGCCAAGCGTTAATTCCATACGTGAGGCTTGCAACAAATGATCATTAGCACTGTTTTGCTGATCCTTCGAAAACCAAGCCAACTCTATGCCGACGTCTTCCGGGACTAACACGAGGGACTTTCTTTGCTTCTTCCTCTTCTGGTTGATATCGCTTCCCTTGATATGGCTCCCAATCCACAAGATGCAAGTTTCGTTGTCGAAACTTGGGCTTCATTATCACTTACAAGTTGCTTTGCAGCCGCTACTTCTTCACCGTTACATCGATCTTAGCTCCGACGGCAGACATCGTCTTTCTGGTCTGGTGCATCGTGAAAGCGAAAGGAGTGGGACCCATTCTGCACCAAAAGGGAACCTTGGAAGGGTCTAAGTTAGCCTGGGCCATGGTTGCGGGAGCCATGTCCTGCATAAGCAACAAGGTTACGCTTGTCACGTACGTGCAGAGCCCTTAGCTGTCCCGCGCTCACTGACAAAGCGATGTAAAAGGAATGCGCCTGACTTTGCTTCTCGTGCAAAGCGGCCATCAGCAGCCGTCTATCCTCAGCTGATCACGATGCCTCTAACTTACGCTCTGTTGTCTTTGTTGGGAGTGATCGTGAGCTCCTCATCGCAAGTGATCTATGGGGAGGCAGTTTGTACGTGAGAAAAGTCGTGTTGTATGAGACGTGCTCACTATGTTGTTGCCTACCAGGGTCGCCAGTCACTCTTCT
The DNA here is from genome assembly GCA_014904935.1 of Melanogaster broomeanus. NCBI lineage: Eukaryota > Fungi > Basidiomycota > Agaricomycetes > Boletales > Melanogastraceae > Melanogaster > Melanogaster broomeanus. The sequence continues at coordinate 151,926 of MU123718.1, read as the reverse complement.
TGGAATGTTTTTGGATGATAATCCATCACCAGCCGCGAGGTTTGGGGTAAGCTCTGAGTTGTAGGCACAGCTTCTTCCACCAATAACAAGGTCCCTAGGTTTGGTTTATCTCCCTTTCATTCGTCTGCGCACAGGTCAATTGTTTTATGCAGCCGGAAGACCTGGTCTGACTATTCTTCAGCTAGGGTACACTTCCGTCAATGACCCTGCTAGTGTGAAACCTCTCTGATTCGAAGCAGGACCAACATTTCCGCCAACTCGGTCAGCGCAGGATGTGACCTCACCGCGTTGTTACCTCGTTTCGTGGTACTTGTTTTTGCCGCAGCTCACCCCCACGACTGATTTCGTGCCGTGTTAGAACATCCGCCGCGGAGGCTACATCGCCGCTATAATCGGTTTGTGCATATGTCCCTGGAACCTAACCAAGTCCAACAACAGTTTCACGTCCTATTTGTCTGGATACGCTGTGTTTTTGAGCTCCATCGCGGGTGTCATGGTATTCCCGTCCGTTCATCCAACTGAGGTCGCCGTGTAATCTTGCTTTGCAGGCAACAGAATACTGGGTGATTCGCAAGGGCCACTACAGAGTCGCAGATCTCTACACAACGCGTAGAGACGGTTGGTATTCCTATACATATGGTATCAATTTCCGGTGGGCTACAACCATTCTCCGTATTGCCTGGCCTTAACACCACACATTTCACAGTGCATACGCGGCCTACATCGCTGGTATCCTGATTAACGTGGTCGGTTTCGTGGGTGACAGTACGCCTTTCCTTTCTTTACATGCCATATGGGCTCACGAATTCGCGGTCTCTAGCCGGGCGCAAGGTACCCGTGGCGGCGACGCATATATTCGACCTGTCTTTTTTCACCGGATTTGGCACTTCAGCGCTGGTGTATATTGCGTTGAACTGGCTGTACCCGACGCACGGGAAATCCGATGTTTTTGAGGAGGTAGATGTATCCAACTTCGAAGACGGTGTGGGTGGTTGTTCGGAGTCAAATAAGGAGCGTGAATCTGCGGACGCAGACGCGACGAGTTCGTAAAGTTACCATGGTGGACGAGATACACGGGCCAGGAAATCAGTGATCGGGTCATACTACTATTACTTCGATAGGCGTCGAGGAGGTGGGTTTCCAAGTTAGAGCGTTCGATCAACCCCCAATCAGGAAGTGATCCTCCAGCCCGAAAGACTTGTCAGGCGGCCAGCCATTTGTAAGGCGTTCAGAGTCTTCAGACAGTGGAGATTTATGGCATCCTCCTTGTGTGATAGGGACCTCGAACACTGATGCATATGTACTGATGATCCATGCAGCTGCTGTCTCAGAGTACCACAGCCACAACATTAATACCGGAACTAGGTGCTTGTGATTGTCAGATACTGTGTAATACTAGTAGTTTGATTGGCACCTTGAGCACTCAACAAGGCCAAGTGACATATCAGTTTGCTTCCGTTACTTGTAAGCAATCAATCGATTATCGATCTCATGCTGTTCCAAGATATTATGTGACCCATATGATCATAGGAAGGCGGAAGGTAATACCGGCTCCGCCCGGTCTCGGAGGTTGCAGGATAATGTACGATGGAAGATCTTGGACGCCTCCTTCGTCACCGAACATCAGTCTCCTCGTCTATCGTGCAGCCGCAGCCGCGAGCCAAGGTTCACTAGCACTCACGCCTCATGTAAGATTTGTACTTGCGATACAGAAGACACTGTCTCCGAGTGACATATACACTTTAGGAAAGTAACATCGCCAGCAAACTGACCAAATAAAGAAATCTCCGTTAACCACTGGCATTCTCTCGACATTGCAAGACCTCACACGTAAACAGTGTGCAGCAAGTGACATCATGTAGCATCATCACCCCTATATATATGTCGGCGACTCAAGTTATCGTTCCTCCGCAACAGCATATCGTGAACTTGCCTTAAGCTCGCAGCCACAGTGCTAGCACTAGTCAGTTATTTTATCCAGAGCCATCATGCACCCATCCCGTATCTCTCAGTCTCAACCCGAAAACTCTTTCTCCTCCCGGTACTGGCACAGTCAACCAGGGAGAAACAAATTCGTGAGCGCATGAGCACTGACCAACCTGAGAAACCGTGCACACGACTCATCGAGTTGCCGCATCAGATCATCGCATCCACTGCTCTCATCGCAGCGACAACGCTCGCTTATTACTGGGGATATCGGGGTGTAGAGCAGAGAAACGTCCCTGAACGTGAGTAGTTCGAATCTCTGCTGATCATAGCAAGACCGCTTCTGATATATCATAGCAATGAGGCGAGTTGAAGCCACCCCCGCGAATGCTAACGAGAAACGCCGTTAAGGGTTGTTGAAGGAGAGCAGCTGCTCAGGCAGGCGGATGTTAGTTGAGAAGATAGGCTACCTTTGGGGGTTTCAGAAAGGACAAAATCATTGAATATTACGTCGGTACATTCGATACTTTACTAGGTGTAAGAATCACTGGAAAGAGACCAGATCTGTGAATTTTACTTCCGTCCCAAACTCTTCAGTGACTTGCCTTAACTCCACCAACATCATGCACCCACACTCGCTTCCCTCGCCTTAGATTGATCGATGAGGTAGTGCAGGATGGACGTGTTCTCGTCGCATCTGGGGCTTTGTTGAGCGTGAGCTACCATGAAAAATGTTCTATAAACTCACAAGCTGGATATTGACTGTTCGGCATCTCCGAGTGCCTTCTGTGCTGCACGAAGGACCGGTGCAAGCTCCCCGTTTCTGTCCCGCAAATACCGACCGTAAGCCATCAATACCGCCTGCATCCACAGGAGATCGAACTCCAAATGTGGACTCTTTTCAAGGTGTTCGGCAATGAACTGCAGCAGCGCAGAGACGTATACGGCAGGCACCTGTCGCGCGACCAGACGCACATCGCTTCGCGGAATGCTCTCGTAAACGCGCTGGATGACGGGCTTCTCGTTGAGCCGAAATGCGAGCACGAGAGCTTTGAGAAACTCTCCCTCGGCGAGGACATCCAACACGCTTTGCGGGGTGAGGTCGATAGTGAGATCAAAGGGGTCGAACGAAACGGTATCATCAAGGGAATAGATTAGCAACCCCTCCGTGCTTGCAGCTGCCCATGCACGGCCAGTGGGCGAGAACCGGACACATTTCGTTCGCGCTTCCTGGCGATACTTCCGGACGGACATATCACCTGCGCCTCGTGCAGCTCCAGGTAACGTTGTGTCCATGCGATCTTCCAGGTCACTCGCGTCACCCCGGTCGTCGATGAGATCTGTGTTGATCCCTGCGCTGTTCACCTTCCGGCTATCCAAGAACTCCTCCGTTCCATCTAGAGAGAGGTTCTCGGAGATTTGGAACTTCTTCACGAGGATACCCTCTCCCTCCCGCACGTCGTACAAGACGACGTACTTGCTATTTCCTCCAGCAAGTATACATGTGCCGTCCGCAGTATACGCCATGCTAGTAAACGCCTTCGTGGATGAACTATTTGCGGCCGACACCCTGTCATCAGCTTTACGGCCTCCAGAGATGTCCTTGCGTCCATCGATCATACCCGTCTGCTTGCTCGAGCGAACGTCGAAGAGAGTGATCTGGCCGTCCAGCGTCGAAGCAGCTATCTCTGCACCATCTGGTCGAAAAGCCACCGAGAGGACATCCGAAGAGAGTGTGAGGGTCTCGACAGCGCGAGAACGACCAAATACACTCCATACTCGCACAGTTCGATCCCAGGAAGCACTCGCAAGTTGATTCGCTCCCGAAGGACAGAACGCAAGCGAGGATATTGGTGCCTCATGACCCGAGAGAACATCAAGAAGCTTCCCAGTCTGTACAGACCACAAGAACACCTCGAAAGAATCGGAGGAGCCCGCTGCAACTACTTCCCCAGACGGGTCGACGGAGAGGGCTGAGAACTGAACAGGAGAAGGCGAGGTGAACGTGCGGAAGTTTCGATATCGGACGAGGTCGAAAGCCCGCACTGTACCGTCGAGAGAAGCAGAGAAGAGGACAGACCCATGTTTGGCAAATGCTACGTCCATAACGGGTGCTGTGTGTTCTGAGAACGTCACGAAGCAGAACCCCGAGTGAACCGACCAAACTTTGAGTTTACCATCGTCACCCCCTGTGGCGATAGTCTGCCCATCTGGTGCATAGCCGAGGGTGTTCATGTCAAAATAATGACCTTGTTGTTTGAGAATGTACGATTCTGATTGCCATTCCCAGACAAGGAGTTGCCCGAGCCTTCGTGCTCCGAAGGCGAGCCATTCTCCTGATGGTGAAATTGCCACCGAAGATATTTTCTCTTGGGAAATGCTGAGAGTATGTATATTGGTGAAATGAAGGAGTTCCCAGAGCCCGAAGACACCCGTGGAGAAGCCCACAACGAGAAGGTTTGATGGAGGATGAAAGGTGGTGCAGGCAACCTTGGTATTCGGTAGATTGAAGTAATTGCGGTCGTGGACACCCCACCGAGTCATGGCTATTGAATCAGAGGTCCTTGATGAAGTAGGTGCCACTCGCACGTCGTCATCAGCCGAATCTATATCATTGTCTTCTTGTGTCGTTTTTGCTTTCCACGTGAACACTGCGCCATCGCGGCTCACAGTATATATCTTGAAAAGTTTGAGAGTTTGAGCAAAGCCAATAAACGAGGACTTACGGCCTTGCCCTTCGCAGAAAAGTAGGCTCCAATCACGGCATCGCGATGACCAGCAAATGTCTTCGGGCGAAAGCCCTCCAGCGGGTCGAGAGTAAATAATCTAGCGGTCATATCACGCGACGTAGTGATAAAAGATCTTTTGCACAGTCTGAGTCGCACGGCGGGCCAAAGTGAAGTTTGTACGGACTCACATTGAATCTGGGGACCAACGAATACTCAGAACCTCGTCATGATGTCCAGTATATGTTCGATGAAGCGTGAACGGTGCGAACTCTCGAACGAGATGGTTGGGAGTGCGCCAAACCTGCACATGTGAATCGTGCGTCACGGCAATGAATCTTTCAAAAGTGTCAAAACGGGCCCAATGGTGGAAAAAACGTAAAGACGTGCTTTCCGTCTGGCGAGAACTGTATGTCCTTGACTGGTTTTTGGAAATTGAAGTGATGGAGAACGATACCGCGTCGGAAGTTGACAAGCAAAGCGCGACCATCTTCGTCAACTGAGATGAGGAGGCTGGCATCAGGAGATAGGCATATAGCAGCGATGTTCTTCCTGTTCTCGAACGGAAGCGTCCGAGACTTGTTGCTGAAATAACGCGTTCGACAATCAAGACATTTGCAAAACCACTGTGAATGACGCTCACTTTACAAGATCGAATACGGCCACACGATTCCCAACAGAACTCAGCAAGCTATTGCCATCGGGAGTAAAGAGAACGTTCCCCCGTTTGTATACGGTACCGCAGATATTCGAGAACTGTGGGGAGCTGTCAGGAAACAATGTGGATCATTCTCGCCGATTAGCTCACCTGGTAGTTGGCCTTCATAACGAAGGAAAATGTGCACAGCCACATTCCCACTGGCGTTTAGGGAAAATAGTAAGGACAGGGGCTATTTCCAACTCTGAACGTTGACTACCCTCCATCTATGAATCGTTCTGATCTGTAATTCCACGAAAACATGTACAAGTTATATAGAATGACCCTATCAATGTGACCCTGTGCTTCGAGTCTACGACAAGATAACACATCTTGCACTCTATCCCAACATCTCTGTTCTCACGCCGGTACTTTGGTGTTTGACGATAGTCTTGTCAACATAAACCGGTTGTTTCATATAGGAGAGTGAAGGATCATCTTGCCAGGAGGGGTTGGCTACTGGTGAGGACCTCGCACTGATCATCTAGCCGAGCGAGATAGGTCGCAAGCATTCTATGTGCAGAACCAACTGCTAGGGCGAGACAGGGGGGTGGAACTCGTGTTACCCCTAGAGTTCATATACAAAGATTGACAATAATCTCACGTCCTCTCAGGTTATCCCGTTCCTTCTTTCGTGGGGGCCGGTGCCAATAGGCGAAGAGCTCTATGCCGCTTCCGACGAATAGTCCCAAAGGTCATTGTCTATCATAATAGAAAATGCTGATTGACACAGCCAGCCCTTGGTGGGTAGTACGGCGAGAATGCTTTGTCTCGATGGTTGTGCGTGGCTATGAGTGTAGGTCGTACCGTTCTCTGAAACGGTTTACCTGGCTACAGCGCGAATGAGTGAGGTAAGTCGTGATGGGACTGAGACATGGCAGTCGGAGAGAACGCATATAAGGTAATACGAGTGGTTCAGCTGGAAATTTTCATATCCAGGGCCGAGCACCATGTATCAGAATACGCAAGATTATACTGCAGTGTCGTGAGTGTATAAACCTATATATTGATATGAAGTCATGAGGTCGTTGCAGTCGTGAATATGAGTGATCTCGTTGTGTGTAGACTCACAGGTATGTTTGCCGCAGGAATACGGACTAGTATCCCACTGCTTTTGGGCCGCGGTGGATGTCTGTGGCCAGTATTATGGACTTGTTTGATCCTTCGGCACTTGGGTGGGCGCTGTAATGAGGTTAAACAGTCCATATCACGGGATGAATGCATGGGCCGAAGTCAGGAGACGACAAAAATGGAAGGTTATCTTACTGACCATTCATTTGTTCTCGCACACGATCCTCTTCTGCGTGCTGCCGTCTTCTGCGGTCTGTCAGAACTTTTTTGACATAAATAAAGCTTGCTCCGCCGGTCAAAGTCAGCGCCCCTAAACGCACAAGCTGTAGGTAGACTAAGTTAAGCACCGCGAACCGTCGGGAACGGACGAACCAGCTTTTGGTGATTCATTTCGATGCTCCGGGTCGCGCGACGTGTCTGTGGTTTCTCGTCCCGTCGCGTTTCTAATACAACACCCTTGATCAAACCTACGCAGACTACTCACCCTGAGCGCCGAGTGCTGAGCCTCGAAGTAAGAGTGCTGGGAAGTATGGAAAGACTTGAGTACTCAAGGTTAACGCGTCAGTCAACCATTGCCATTGTTTGTTTATTATAAGTTCCCACGCGTCCTCCCATCTGATCTACTACAACAATGGATTGTTTGGGTCCTCTCTTGTCACCATATCCTCCCCTGGTATTAGTAAATATGACCTGCGCCGTGCTATGTATCGCATGACGAAACAGTGCGTATTCTCAGTGTCTAATCTCGAACAGTTAGATAGGCGCCATGGAGTCTCAACTTGCAACTCCATGGCGCGACTCAAGGGTCCAGGCATCCCTAAAGCTCCACTCACCCTAACTTGGCCTCCTCAGGGTCTCTTATGCGTGAACGCGTCCGATCGATTGGCCAGCGCTGTCTTTAGATAGCTATAGGCGATTCGTTCATCCAAGCTGACACATGATTGAACTTCTTCCAGGTTCACACAACAGACTTCATCATACTTGGGATACCAGAATCAAAATTTGGTATACTTGTCTTGGCGATCCTCCCCCATGGATCAAGTCTTGGTGCACACGAGTTTGTCTGCATAGCGCGTTTCCTCAGAAACTGGGGTGCTTTCGCTTAACGTAACTGGTACCTACTGGCTTGACAAGACTTCCCCGCTTCGGATCGCAATGTAAGTCTTTACTTCACCTATGGGTAAGCTGTGACCAATCACATCAAGGTCAGCAGCACTTTTATATCGCTGAACTTCCCGAAAGGTCACTTCCTTTTGGGCCATCCAACAGCCTTCGTTCGGCTATACCAGCCAGCTCATTCAAGTCTGTCTTCTGAACCCCACTTTCCACGATGGCCTTGCGGCAATCCGGCTGTGAGCGAACAACGATTCAATTTTGTGCTGGTCCCCAATCTGCCAACTATGCGGCGTGTTACAAACGAGTTGCCGACTGCCAAGGTCTCTCGCCGGTGATTTGAGGGCACAACTGCGCCTCTCGTCACTTTTCTCACTGCTGTTAAGGTTTCTCGAAGATCCATCTAGTGTAGCAGTCGCGGTACCGGTCACTTTGATATTTCTGCTTCGTGCTGGTGTTCACATAAGTTTACGCGGGAGATCTGGCGCGTTGCCAGATACATTGAGTCCGCTCTGAGCAGTGCATAGTGCAACTAACGTGATCAGAATGCGCTGAACCAAGGTTTCATTTGCATTTATCTCCGCATTGGAAGACGTTAATCTCGAATTTCGATCGAGGGCTCTACTTACGCTTTGTCACGAGTCGTCGTGATGAATGCCACGTAGGTATTGAATGTCTCCCGTTACACATGTGGTTAAGTGAATCAAGAAACACTGTTTATTTGGGAGCACTGGTGAACCACAGAGACTGCAGAAGAATACCGGGTAGGGTTATATCAATGTAGGCAGCTTGGAAGATCTTGCAGCGGTTCTAGACCCGTGTAACGTGATAGCCCCGAGTCGGGCATGGCATTACCGGGTATCAGAGAAGGGGGCGGCGCTCTCGACCAAAGATGGTCAGGCTGTGGTATGATACTGGCTACTCGCCTAGATTGGGGGGCGCAATCAGACTAGTGTCATCAAGCTAAAACGCGGAGGGTTGGAAGTGGGTTGGAGCGTTCTTGGACGTTCAAACCTTGACCCAGTCATTCGAAATCTAACTCAAAAATCAAATGAAATCTGCCGCGATTCTGATGGGTTCGTGGGTCTTCATAGGATTATTGTGCATTAAGTAGGACTGCAGAGGTCTGGGGGTAGTCAGGCGTTTAAATATTCAAATTTAGACCTGCTTGTCTGTAGCGAGCGCTCTCAGGATGACGTTGTTTCGTTGGAAACCGTTCCTGCGGTTCAAATGTGCCATGAATGGGTGCCCCCTGTTTGAAATCCCGCTATAAACTTACCGGCGCAGTTGCAAAGAAAATATGCTAGGTACAGACAGTCGCGCTAACCCAGTTTTGTAGCAATCACAGCATAACTTACCTGCTTGTAATTTCGGATGCAGGATGCTTCGAGGAAGATGGGGCTCATCATACGAGAGAGGTGTTTCTTGAACCGAGTTCGCGGATTCTCATTCTTCCTCGAAGGTTCAGCCGTTCGTCGACTCATCGATGCGGACCGTGTGGGGTTGTGAGTAGAACCTTGGCCCTTGGGATGTTTCGTGATTACTGGTGGCCGGCGTGGGCAAAACTTGATCTGATCGAATCACATCGATAAAGTCTCATGAGAGATTTTGCCGAATCGCCAAAAAAGGGTTGTCGATATGATTATTTTGCAAGTCATTTGGATGCAAGTACAGACCGCGGTGTCCGACTTCTGGAGAAAATTTAAATAACATTTCAGGTCCTGTGTTGTAACGTAACGGAGTCTGATGTCACCTACTTTTTGACTGGTCACAAGTTACCCTTGCTCGAAACCGGCACCTCTTGCCGCTGCACCATATAAATTCGCCACTTACCTTTGTATCCGGCCTCCGCTAACTCACCGACGCTGTCTTTCCATCTTCTCTCTCAGACCTCCAGTCTGCAATTCTACTTTTCATTCGAGGCTCCGATCACCTCCCTCATATCTTATGAATACGACGATGCCCGGGGCAGTCATCAGCAACTCAACCAGAATATGGGACATCAATGTCCACTGGAGCCTTTATTCTCAATGTGGCACCTGGGATCCAAGAGGCCGGGGAGTTGATGTTTGGGAGTGCATCGAAGCCCGTATGTCTTTGTTCCCCCCTGCTATTGGATCCATCACTGAGAAAGCTCCGATGCGTAGATTACTCAACAACTGGTACTGCGGTATGTACTGCTAGACCCGTCTCACGATCTTTCTAACATCGTGATTAATGGATCTTCTTCTTTTTGATCAGCCTCCGAACCCAATGTACTGGCGATACATCGGTCGCCGATAATTCGAGCACTCATCTATCGGCCCACGCCGTCAGAGATCTATGCCAGGACATAGACTCGCCTCACAACTGCTCCCCATCTAAATCGCGTCGAACAGCCCTCACGCATTCGATGCGGTCGTTACCACTCTTCTCACTCTTCAGGGTCTGGACTCCCAATTTCCGACATCTCGGGTATACACACGTCATTCCTGGAGAACGATGGTTGGGTACATCATTTATGAGTGTTTAATCATGCCAATTCTTCACGGCTGGTTCCATAACTTTTCCTTCTTCCCTTCGCAACAACTTTCTCTGCATATCCACCATGGCATAACTTCGATACCCGATCTATTGGGCGTTTGGTTGTAGTCTCGCATTTTCTAAATGATATATCATAGAAACAGGGCGTTACTGTACTGTTTTCATTGTATACGCTAACCATTGATATCCCAATCATAATATTGAAACTATAGTTGAACTTTTTTTTTTTCGCGGTGAAACGAGTATTTTGTAGCAACACATGATCATAATCAAAGACGTGGTCGCGTGGTCCATTGACTTTGTCCAACTTGAACAGCTAGCCGTACCTGGTAACAGTCCACAAAAGCAACGCGCGAAGTTTGACGTGTACAGTAAACCGTGGTCCATTGTACCTGGTCAGACTTTGTGCAGCTTGAACAGCTAGTCGTACCTGGTAACTGTAACAGTCCACAGAGCAACGCGCGATGTCTGACAGTAAACGTTCTCAGTAATTAGTCCTACTGAGACAGCGACCATAGCAACAACTTGACATGGGTTTTGAGCGCATGCAGGTACGAGGGGTTTCGAGGGTGCTCAGGAACGTATGGTTACACCGCGAAATATCCTTCGCCCTCTGTGAACGTGAGGCTTTTAGGGTCTTTGTCCAGCCACCGCACTGCTCGTGCCCCGAAACAGCATCGTGCAACCCAACGGCAAAGCACGAGGGTGTTGGAGGGGCCACGGTGTGGTAATTGCAGTTATGCCACTTTGACCATTAAAAATTTTAATAACGGTCGACCAGTGACCATGATCAGAATACCCTGATACCGTGATACGTGAAGTGCTGCCAGCTCGGCTCCGGGCTCGAGTTGCATCCTTCTTTGAATTTAGCTGATCAGTCAGCCTGATCAAAGGTCAACCGGTCACCGTGTCCCCCGGGTCGCCATTATAAAATTGTGCTAACTAGAAGACGCCAGACTCGGATTAGCCCAATAGTCGCCCTTCTTGCGATAGAAGTCTCGACATGAAGTACAGAATTTCCTTGTATGCATTTGATGAGTCGGAAGCGATGGTATCGGAGCGTCAGGTGTACGCCACCGATGATCTTTGCAATTACGCAAAAGGCAACGAAGTAGTGTTAGGGGCGCTGCTTTGAAGTTCGTAATTTAGCATCAAAGCTAACTCTGCTGCGCAGGATCTGGGGATTTTCATCCAGAATCCAGATAAATGCGGCGCGATGTCTAGTATCATTAGTGTTGACAGTCGAAGCTAACTTAGGACACATACATTGCAAGCTATAGGCAACACGGAGGTATCGAGGGACGCAGACAGAAACTCCGATTCCCAGTCGATATTTTTTTTTCCAGGTCCGTTATCACGATGTGCTGCAATTGGACCAGGATTATTAGCATATTCACCATGGACGCTGTCGGTTATTCGTTGTTAAACTTGGCTCCGTAACACAAGCGCGTGGCCGTCCCGGCCCATCCGTAGTGACACCTTCCGTCCAGGTCGGCTGTGCGCTCGGGTGGGATTTTCCACCAATCTGGGGTCCTGTCTCCGACATCGTGTCAGGTTCCCGCGAGGCTGGCTAGGGCGCTTCGAAGCACGCGGAAAATGCAGCGAAGTTAGAGCCAATTTAGAGCGGTTGTGGGTATCGAGTGTCGCATCGCGGCAAGTTGAACTGCGCCGCTACGTACGTACAGTCCGCGGAGAATGCGCGCGGTGTTGTCGTCTTTTCTCCTTGTGTTTCGCTGACGAGTTTGCGACGATCAGCATCGATCTTTCGTGTAGCACGTTGAGTTCATCTGGTCCCTAGTAGCTATGACGTCCGTCCGATGCCGAAATAGAGTTACATCCGCCCAATAATCATCGCAACGTTCATACGTAAGTCCCTCGATGAACCTGGGCATGCTGACGAGGAGGGCACGTGTGACATACATACGCACGTCGAGATAGGGGGTCCGGGTTGATTGGGGCTGTGGGGACGGGCCCCGACACGCGGATGTGACTTAACGAATGAGCGTTCACTACTGTTCACTAGCACTATCGATATACATATATATATATCCTATTTGACAACGTTCAGCGGGGGGGGCTCAGTGTTCAGTGCTCAGTGTTCAGGATTTGATTTAGGGTACAGGGCGGACACAAACTAGATAAATGTCGACATCGATGGCAGTTCCAGTTGTGGGGCGTGCGGGGTGGGGGAACTAGTCTACGACATCTTCGACTCCCACTCCAATGCAATTCCGTTATTGGGGTAAAGAAGTCGGCAAACCAGAGTCCCAAAGCCGACGATCTGGTTAGATGTCCCGGTCCAGGCTAGTCGGTGACCAATCCAAAGCCTCCAATCGTGGAAGACGGGAACCTTCTTTCTGCCAGCTCAGTGTCTCTTCTCGATAACGTGAAGTGAGATGGATTATCGATCGGGGAATGCAAGACGCTACTATACAGAATTACAAACAGCAAACACTGAGTTTGAAATTAGCTATGGTGATTGTTTGAGTGGGGTGTGGGGGACACATCATGAATGGGATATCGTGATTTGCGGGTGCTCGGATCTGTGGAGTAGACCGCATTAGGATACCATAACGCCAATTGGAAACCAAGATAAGCACCAACTATACACGGTTTCGACGAGCGCGGTAATCATCGTTCGAGCAAGTAAGAATTAGCAACGTGGGGTAGAGGTGCATATGGACAAAGATGGAAGCGCTTTCTTGTACTCCGCAAAATGGGGGACAGCGTTCTTGTTCGAACGTATGGTGAGCTGCTTCAACGGACAGCGCGACCGGGTCAATAACGACATGAATTGGGCATGGGGCCATGGATCCCTCTCCCGTGAGCAGAAGCAGATATCCAACTCCTCTAGGGCTGGTAAGACCAGAGCATCAAAGAGCTGATCTACGCCCGCTCTGATGACCTTGATCTCGATGCGCCGAAGAGAGTGATGTGTGATGCTCCCTGGAGCAGTGGCCGATAACTCGCTAAGCCCCTCCTCGTCAGCACACAGACATGATGCGACTATGCTCCGCATGTTGTTACAAAGCTGGAGGATCCGCAAGAACACGGAGCCGCTGACCAACGGACAATGAATGTTCAGCTCTGTCAGCTGATCCCAGGGGAGCGTGACCGCATCAAGGGACTTCAAGTCATGATGTAGGGACTGCAAATACACTGACCGGAGGTGCTTGGCAGGTCCGGGCATGAAGACAGTCAGGCTCACGAGGGGATGTGACATACAGACGTTGAAGGTCGTGGCCCCTTTCCGTAACCAGCAACCCCGGTAGAGAGGGACCGTGGAACCACAAATCGCGGCAACGTGATATGAGTGGTCGTAACCACTCTACCATGGACGAAAGACGTGCCAAGTCCGGACGGACATGTCGACATTGTTTAGCACTCGAATTGATAAAGGTACGCCCTTGGCTCTTGCCAGCCAAGTATCGTATCCCGGAAGAATTTCGGTGCACAGAGCCTTCTGCAGGTGGATTGTAACAGAAGACCACAGGCGTGGGGAGGACATCGCCACAGCGCGCCAAAGATGGCACACTTGGGTCAGTACCATTGGGCACTCAGCATTGCGTGGAGTGAGGAACGGCGTTCCGGGTAGGCAATGGTAAAATATTTCGCCTAGTACCTCTGGGGGAATTCGTCGAACGGAGGAAGTGAGGGTGTGGTGGGCCATCATCGAATCGCGAACACAGGATCTGCTCTCCTCAAGTCTGGCTCGTAAAGCCACGAGCTTCGACATCGCGCTCTCCACTTGGGCGATCTGACATGAGAGGCCTGATAATTGTGAATTTCTCTCTGACACGACGGCATCGATAAAGGGGATGTCTTGAGGACCTGGGACGAAATTTACAAAACTAATATGTGTGGAAAATGGCGTTTCGAGATCGTTTGGCTGGTGGAATAAAAAAAACAGTTATAGACGAGGATTAATGGGAAAATTACAGAAATTGACACTCACCAAAAAAGATGTAGACGCCTGCATGTGAGGAATGGGCTGAGCAACGATGGCGCCATCAGACCTAGAATGGCGCAACTCACCAATCCCAAATACTCATCCAAGCGAACATGTACTTCGTCCAGAGCGCTCATCACCATCATGGCCGTGCTTTCTTCCACTCAAGTATTCGATGGGCTTTATGTGCTGAACGTTGGCCACCAGAGCAGGTGTTTGTGGGTGTAGTGGTGACCTGGGGGCTATGATTCAGACTTCCTCCAGGGTCACGAGGACTGCCATGAGCCCTAACCCGAATAAACAGCGGCTCTCCGTGATTTGATCGTCTTGATCATCATCTTGGAACGCGAAACAATAAGGTAGGTCCTTCGTTCTTATGATGGGTCTCGTAATGATATGACAGCTGTCGACCCCGCGCTCGGAGCTTGCCAGCCTCGCATCACGGCCAGTGGAAGTGGAAGCAATCCCGGTGACAACTTCCATGATCCGGCATGGTTGTACCAGCAACAATCAAAGACTGGAGCCCGGCGGGAGAAAACTGCGCTTTGATTTTCTACTTGTGGAACGCGCGTAAAGACAGCGCACGCAAGACCGCAGACGGGACAATAACGCGGAAACCGTCCAGTATTTACTGGGCGCTATGTACCGTGGACGACGGACGGTAGCTTCGATTTGGACCAACTCTCGCCAGCCAAGACGAATACCCACGCTACTGTCAAGACTAGTCCGACGTGACTGATCTGTTGTATGTCATGAACTCTTGAGCTTGAGTCTTGGCCACCATGACAAACGTCGCAACAACCTATCGCATTGAGGTCCGGCTTCCATGTGCAGGTATGTATGGCGACGACATTCATCACCTCGTCATTTGTACTCTGCATTTCACATGATTCATTTGCCCTGCAATGTCGAAGGTGCGCGTCGTACAGCGACGTCACGCATTATCCTTCCCCTGGCAAGTAAAATTTGACTTAGTCTCTGTAAGTAGTAGCTCGTGTAACCCATTTGTAACCAATACATGAAGTCTCGAGCTTTGTTTTTTTGTGCGATACTGTACTGTTGCATTGCAGCCAAGATTGCAGCCGTGTCGTCTCTGTGACAATCGAGTACATACCTTGAAGTGCACCATGATGTTTGAGTAACATATCCATTTACATACAACATTCCGGTGCTGTGGGCTGCGAAACACTACCTAGTCGTTCCTCAACCGGGAGGTACGACTCCAGTAATCACTCAGATCATCAGAGACCTCCTCAATTCACCCGCTCACGCCATGTCCAAAGGAGGATATGAGCGACTGCCTATGCACTCGGTTTCTTCTCCACGTTCCCGTTCGACTGCCAGATCACGAAGTCCACACCGACCCTCCTTCCTCCGACCACCATCCCCGCACAACCACAGGTCTTGGTATTTCCCACGTCCACGGACGTGGTTCACAGCGCTGAAGATCCTCCTTCCTGTCCTCGCAGCGACCGTCTTCCTCGGTCTCTTCTTCTACGAACCCCACATCGAACTCGCATTCTATTCCCGGGAATGGATACAAAGCGAGATCATGCCTGTCGAGCCTCTCTTTGGGGTGCTTCAACCCAGACCGCGTGAGCCCGCAGTACAACATCTCCAAGTACGTCTACGGGCCAAAATATACGGAGCTACATGCAGGCGTGCCTATGCGGTTCGGTATGGACTGCTACGATTTCGCCGCGACGATCAAACCCCCTGCAGCCGCACAGAACACGGCGTTCGTGGCCCCCGACGAGCGCGTGCAGTACCACGTCTATTGGCGCGCCGACCTCGCACCGTTTGGGGAGAGGCAGGAACTCATGCTCAAATCATTCTTCGCGACCCAAAACATAGACAACTCTCGTCTTATCATGTGGTCCAATGGGGACCTTGGTGGGAATCCAATCATCCAGCAGTATTTGGAGGAGTTTCGGAACTCCTTCGAACTGCGTGTCACGGATATCGAAGTCTTAGCGCGGGGAACTGCTCTGGAGGGGAGCAGTCTTCTGAACAGCAATGATAAGAAGGCGTGGGTGGACGGAGACCTTGTTAGGCTGTTGGCTGTGTGGACATATGGAGGGGTATGGGTAGACATGGACTCGCTACTAACGCGGGACCTTGCACCGCTGCTCGAACACGAGTTCGTGACGCAATGGGACTGTTATGGTACGTCTTTTGTTCCCCGCTGCCACTATCACTACCTGACGTATGCCCTCCACGCAGACAAGCCGTACTCTGCGTTGAACGGCGCGTTGATGCACTTCCACAAGCACTCGCCATATCTCTGCGAAGCATTCCATATCATGGCGACATCGAAGCCACCACGTTCGGATTCGACAGATTGGGGCTCGCTTCTATACCTGAAACTTTGGCGACGGTTGCTAGCTGCTGAGATTCCGCCTTTCAAGATCTTGCCGTTTTGCTTCAGCGACGGTCGTACGTGTCGTTTGGACAATCGACTTCCCGACCCGTTCGAACCCGATAGGGCAGAGTGGGAAGTGGACAATGGGGCTGGGATTGGAGGAGGGAGGTGGATTGGACCAGATGCTTGGCAAGGTGTTCTCGGTACATTTGCATAATCAGTGGGAGAAGGAGTTTCCAAAGGGCGGTTGGGTGGAGCGGCTGTTGCTGAGGAAATATGAGCAGAAGCTGCAGGGAAAGAAGTGATGGAGAAGGTGCGGAACTGCAGTTACAGGGCTGATGGTGAACCCACGAACTGACGACATGTGTGCTCACTTATACCGTCGACGTACTTCCGTGCTCGCATTAGGCCAGTGGTACTAGTACTGTAATACAACACAGCACACCGCGGAAGGAGGACGCCATATCGATTACATGACGAACCCAAGTGTGAATACCACTGAATGGAAACATCGACGCAGCCTTCTACTGTAGTTAGGACAGAGCGGGCATCTTCCGTACCACCTTTCCCTCGTTCTTTGCATGAACTCTAAGTTTATCCAAAATTGCAGAATTGGACCACCGTTCAGGCGGAGTGCGGTTGCCTGTCGACCAGTAATATATATCCCAGTCGGGCTCGTCAAGCAACTGATAAGAAAGACGTGATGGTTACTAGATGCTCAAACGCTGGGCAGGGGAAAGACGGTACCTTGTCGTACTCCCTCATTTCGGCCTCAGACATGACGGGCAGGTGGTCTCGAGCGAAGGTGCTCAGGAGGAGATCGCTCTCGAGAGTGCCGCGTTTTCGGGACTGGTAGACGAGGCGGGCACGCATGGCCTGCAGTGATTCATTTGGGCGGGGGAGGGGCTGAGGAGCGGGTGTGTGCGACGGGGTGACAGTGTTGGAGAGATGCTGGGGCGTGTGAGGAAGGGGCCATGGGTCCGATGAGGTGGGCGGAGAAGCGAAGAGTGTGCGTCGAAGAAGACGGCGGTTCGAGCGACATATGTGTGGTCTCGAGATACGAGTGGCGTGCTGCATCATGATCATAACAAGCACGCGGAGCTGGAGATTGGACAGACGGAGGATGGGCAAAACTGGGCCTCAACTTGAAGCTGCACGCATGTCCGCGGCTTTCCCAGACCAATGCGGTAATTCTATTTATTTACACCATTTTCGGCCACGGAGGTGCAGCAATTCCCTTTTGTGTAACTATGGATCATTCTGTCACTGGCGCGTCTAATTCTGAATGCGCAGGATCGAGCCTGAGGGTGCCCGCAGTAAAATCCCTGCTCAAGCGAGACCTGGCCACTCACAGACACCGACGTCCAAGATCAACGTTAACGGCGTCCCCAGCTCCAGAGCACCAACGTGACCAAGCTCTCCCCATCCACCACCCCATCCCCAAATCAGGCAGTCCCGCTTCCAGTGCAAATTCACCCTTCTCGTCCGGATCACGTACGAGCTGGGTTCCACGTTTGCACTGGAATTCTTCCTTCCCGCGCCATCGTCATCATCATCCTCACACGTCCCGCCATACCAAGATGCCCCGACGAGGTCTATGGAACCTCTTGAAACTCGCCATACCAATCGCTGTCATTGTGCTGTGGTGGCTGTGGTACAACTTCGAGCCCCGTCTCCACGTCGACCTAGTCTTCTACGACCGCAACTGGATTGCCGCCGAGATCCAGCCCATAACGCCTCTCTCCGGGTGCTTCGACCCAGCCCGAGTCAGCCCACTGTACAACCTCACCGACGCCCTCTATGGCAAGAAGAGGTTCGAGGTGCAGGCCGGCGTCCCTATGAGGATGGGGCTAGACTGCTACGCGTTTGCTGGCACGGTTGCATTGTCCCCAAACGAATCCATTGTGGAGGAAAGAATACCGCCAGAAGACCGTGCCCAGTATCACACGTACTGGAGGACGGACCTCGCTCCCCTCGACGAGACGGCAAGAGTTCATGCTCAAGTCGTTCTTCTCCACCCAAAACTTGCCCCGCTCGCGCCTCACACTGTGGTCGTAATGGCGATTTGAGCCAGAATCCCATCGTGCACAAGTACCTGCGATTGTTTCCAGACTCCTTCACACTCGGCATCGCCGACATTCCGACCCTCGCCGTGGGAACAGCCATGCAGGATAGTGAACTCTTGCATTTGAACGACAAGAAAGCTTGGGTGGATGGTGACCTCGTCCGCCTGCTGGTTATCTGGCATTACGGCGGCATGTGGATAGACATGGACATGCTCATCACACGCGACCTCGAACCCCTCCTCGAACACGAATTCGTGACCCAATGGGACTGCTGGGGTAATTTTCAACCTTGCGTTATATGCTACCATCGTTTTGCGATCTGACGAGCACGCTTTTCTACACAGGCAAAGTCTATCAGGCGCTAAACGGCGCGCTCATGCATTTCCGAAAACACTCGCCTTACCTCTGCGAGGCTTTCCACCTGAATGGCCACGTCCACACCTCCTCGCTCTCCGTCTACAGACTGGGGCGCGATTCTCTATCTCCGTTTATGGCGCCGCCTTCTCGCAGAGTCGATTCCCCCATTCAAGATCCTGCCCTTCTGTTTCAGCGATCCCCTCGCCTGTAGACTCGACAACAGCGTTCCCCGACCCATTCACTCCTGACCGTCCGCGACGGGCACTGGGCCAGAAGGATATGGGCTCGAGGAGAACGGCGGGCTCGATTGGGCGCTACAAAAGATATTCGCCGTACATCTGCACAACCGCTGGGATCGGAAGTTTCCCGAGGGCGGGTGGGTAGAGAGGCTGCTGTTGAGGAGATACGACGAACGGCTGCGAGAAAAGTTGCCTCACGAGGAGTTTTGAGAGGCTCTGCGAGTCTTTTGTAATGTCATTGTCATGTCATTAATGCCGTAAGTAAGTCGACTTCGTTTTTGGTCGTGAAGTGGCTGACGTCTCTTTGTGATGACGGTAGGTCGAATTGCTGTCCATCACGTACCATATACCTCGCATTCGCATAGAGTGACATTAATCGCATATTTTGGGTGTCATACCTCCTGTCCTCCTGGAAGATATACTCTGTGTGCTCACCAGCGCCCATGTAATACTATGGTCTCGTCATACTCATCTCATCATGCATGTGGTGACTTTGTAAGGCTCGAGAACCCGCCTCGGGGCACACTGCTCAAGCGCCTCAGACGTACTGTACAGATCTTAGCGCGCTCTTCCAGAACCACCGTCTGTTGTTAAAGCTATTACTTTGCCTAGGGCGGTAATTCGGATATCTACCTAATAAATGACATGCATACGTATGTAGAGCAGTAAAACAACAGGAGGTATTTCTTGATGCTTCACGAGTAAGAAAGTGCAGATGCTAAGCAACTGTAAGCCGGTGTCGAACGCGACACATTATACATTATACAGTGGATCGACAGCCGGTGAGTATAAGTCTAGTCTCCGGGGCGTGTAGGTTGGATACAGTGTGGCGATGGAAGGACAGTGTGGTGGTAGTGCGATGGCGGGGCCCATCAGTGGCGTGTGCTCATCGGATGAAGAAGCTGTGTGCCACTGCTAGTGCACAGGCTCCAGCACAGGCTAAGAATCCGAGTGGATACCCGGATGGGTCGTTCTGGGTACTTGATGCCCAGAGCTGGAAATGCAGGCGGATCAATACGTGTCGTATAATGCTTTGCACAAAAATGAAAGTAACAGGTGAGGTGAAAAAAGAAAAACTTACGTAGCCTCCAAGGATCGGTCCGAGGCAACGTGCAAGACTGACCGTACTTTGTGCAACCCGTTCGCGAAGCCCACCGCTGCTGGGGGCGTCACTGTTTGTCAAATCAAATCAGTATCTGGCGTGACCATGAAGCGAACGTAACCAACTGTAGTTTAGGAGGATAGAAACTGCAGTGTACCCAAATGTGTTACCGCAGTATCGAATAGCACTAGTCAAATCCGTCAGTCAACAATAGGGAGCAAGTATGAACGAGTGTTCTTACGTGCTGACGGCTAGTGCTATGGACAAAGTCAAGAATGATCGCTTAAGGTTCACAGTCTGGGAGAAGACTTACCAGTCATAAGGAAAAAGTTACCGTCATCCTGTCGGACTTGCGAAAACTCGATACATGATGACAGTGAGGTAGGCGGGGATGAATAAGAGGGATCCGAGGCGGAACATAGCCATGTGCGAGAAACGACCTCGGGGAGGTCTGGTGATTCAGTCAGTGGAGCTCGCTGTTCAGACGTGCTGAATCTACTTGCCCAATATTTCTGTGGGGACGAGGTCATTATAAGAATGGAGTATACACGTTGACCACTCACGGATAGAGGTGAAATTGGTAGACAATTTGGAAGAGACACATCACAGCAACTGTAAATATCGGTCAGGCGCTATCACATGGGACTAATGCAATGGCGAAAAAACCTACTAAGCTGCGAGAAGTGCCCCGGGCTCAGGTTCAGCCCTCCTGATTCGTAGTCGCTATCGTTCGAAGCATCAGCATCGTTAATAACCGGGACAACGGTCCTCCACTCACGTTACGAGATACGACAAGAAAATCTGATCATGCGTCGTGCTATGCAACGCCAAAATGCCATACTGGATAATGACCAATTTGGGAAGTTGCGAGGCCAAGGATGGTGGTTTCTCCTCTACTGCATCCTCAGTGCCCACATCCCCTCTGCTGGTACTTGCCAATCTCTCACGCTCGAGGATGGGTGTCAAAGTGTCACGAGAAGGTTCAGCTTCGCGCAGTTGTGCATCACGCACGGCAGGCGGCGTGCGGACACCCGCGTGGGCAAAGATGCTCGGCGCATTCGACGAGCGCATCATACGGGTGCCCTCCAGTAACGGTGAACCTAGAGGAGGTGTTCTCGAGACAGAACACTGTGGTGCATCTCGAGGAGACGTAGATGTGACCCAATTGGAAACGCTTCGCGAGGTCACACGTCCATCGACTGTCGGAGCGGAACCCAGAACGTCCTGCGCTTCGGAGTACTCTTCACCGTCCAACCTCACGTGCCCCTGGCCTGGCCCCCCAGCGCCATTGTCATAATGTTCTTCAGTATCTACGTTCATTGCGGCGGCAACCCACAGGTCTGCGATGTTCGTCACAGCGTTCTCGTTCGCCATTAGCAGCCGTTGCGTGAAGTTAAGGTCTGAACCATCGTACGTCGACTGGTGTCCATCGTGGTAATGGTCACTCCTCCGCTTCCTGATCGTGCTCGTCATCCTCCCACGCGCCGTTGTCGAGCTCGCTAGTTTGTTCCTATAATTCCCACTGTAGCCATATGCAGACCCGGTCGGTCGGTTGGTTTGCTGTCCGTCTCTACGAGACGAAATGAGAGGGACAGATGATGATGCAGAGATGTCGGCCGCGTGAGTGACTGGTGAGCGCGACCCGAAGTATCCTGAAAACGGTAGCGAGATTCGCCGCTTCAGATTGCGGAAGAAACTAGACTGCTGTCCCTCATCCAGGGTCACGCTGATGATTGTTTCGTCTTCTTCGGGTATCGAGGATTGCTGGTTTCCATATTTCTCTGGCGGAAGGCGGATTGCACCTTCCCTTGGTCCTCCGTCACGACCCAGGAAAAGTGACAAGAACGAGCCTATGGCGAATTGACGTTGACACGGACTAAAGAGAGAAATAAGGCTCACCGATAAGAGTGATGCTGCCAGCGATGGCACATGGCAGGAGGTATGGATACTCTACGAAGACCGAAACTTGTGCGAATACTTCCGGCCATTTTTCAGCGGGACGTTCGACTAAAGTGGACTCTTTCAGCAGCCGTAGTTATTGCCAGCCGAATGACGCACATGCTCCACCGATAATGGCACCCGCCACACCTCCAAATCCCCAGCAAAAGCTGACACAAACGACCAATCAGCAAACTCATGGAGTAAGGAACTTATGATTTAGGTACCCCATGATGGCATACGCTCTGCCTTCGTTAGTGACGTCAGTCACTGAGGCAATGCATCCACGAGCCACACCAACTGCGCCAGCGAAGATGCCTTGGAGAAGTCTGACTGCGATTGCTTGACGTAGAGATGTGCATGTACCGAATATCAATACGGTGACAGCACTCCCAAACAAGGAGAGGGTCAATACAGTACGACGACCGTGCTTTTCAGCCACAGTAGCCTATCGTAATCTTGTTAGCAGTAAAAGAAAGAAAGAAAAGGATGATATTGACCCATAGTAGTGAGGTAAGGAATTGAGTGAGGAAGAATGCGGCCACTGCATCAAGGTGAGCGCAGCACCGGAAATGAATCATAACACCTGACCCACCTAATATGCCAGTATAGAATGCAATGTCCGATTCATCTTCAAACTCGTCGAATGCTGCGCAACAAGATTCTGTCAGATAATCCAATCGATGAAGCGCAAGACTACGGCGCACCCTTGACCATGAACAGTAGGAATGGCATGGCTACATTGGCAGACAAGAATTCTCCAAGCATGGTCTATATCACACTCAGCATAATGTCGAATCGGACAGCTGCCACACTCACGATAGATAGTACTATCATGGACAGCACTGGTAGCGGGGTAGAGTCTGGTTCTCTGGCATGAAGTGCGCTTGGGATGGGCGGTCGCTCCGAGGTTGGTGACTTGATTGCTCCAATCTCCTCGTCTTGGCTCCTCGATCCTGGCAGGAAAGGTAGTCTGGTCCTAGGTATGCGGCTGGATTGCTCGCGCTCCTGAACTTCTCCTTCGGCCTGTATTCCCAGTGCATTGGGGACCCCAAATGTTCGTCTCTGTGGCAGGGATATGTGAGCGAGCCTTTCTGAGGCGCTCATCTCGATGTGCAGCAGTAAAGTTCTGAGCGTGCAATACTGGTAACCTGTCGCGGTCTAACTAGAATGTCACTACCACCCCCTTATGTAAGCAAATGTCAAAACCTTGTTGCCACTGACCTGTGACAAAGCAGTCATCTGCACTGATCATCTTCACTGGCACTACCCTACGCATGGAGAGCCTCCTAGATGCAACCAGAACTCCCTCATGACATGACGACGCCACCAGCCAGGTGTACTTTTGGGTATTATAATCACTGGGTTTCGCATGGTTATACTAATGTTACACTCACTGCACTGCCATGGCCTCGGCACTCGCTGGGTCACGGTGCACCGCCAGAATATGTCTTTTCTATTTCGAAAAAGTTACCTCTAAAACACAAGAGAGCGCTCGGAGAGCGCCATAATCTCATGCCGGGTTGATGTTCGGCTCTCACTCTATTCCTTGGTCTCGTACGGCAGTGTTGGTGGCATCGCTACTGGCTATGACCGGTATATGACCAATGATTAGAGGTTGTGCTCCGTGCGGACATCGCGACTTCGAAAGAGGTCCTTTCTGTCTTCATGTCGACCATAACACGGGTGCGAAAGCGTAGCGAACTCTCGATATTACCGGTGCCCGGGTGAATCCACGACGTCTACGTTGTGGCAGCGTTCTCCTATCAGCTCGATTCTCGTGGACTCAACTCCTTGGCACCCTGCCTTTGGATTGATCCGTTGTTCTCTTTAGGCGTCGTCACGTTCCGAGATCTCAGTAGCCCGCGTTGCTCCGGTCCTATCAAGCACTGAGTTGCATATGCTACACAACAATGGCAATGCCCCTTTGCCTTCATGAAACGCCGTCTGCCATCATGGTAATAACTAGTTGTCGTCCTTGTTGTTAGACAGCCACAAGGTACATCAGGTATGTACAGCTTCAGGTACCACCAATCCGAGGCGTCGCTGTATTCGCTACCGGTCCATCCAAGGCATACTCTGTGCCTCCTCGCACATGTCTCCGTGTCAGCCCCTTTTTGAATTGGACAGGGATTTGTCACCAGGACGGAACGTACTTGTTGCTGTGCATGGCTGGCTTGTTTAAAACCTGACTACCTCTTCCATCATCTTATCAACCCGCCATCGAAATTTGACAGTGTATCTCATCCTATCTCATCTGTTATTTGCTTCCCGTTCCTCCCGCTAGAACGCTATACAGTCATTCCTTTACTCTGTCATTCAAAATGACGCACATCTCTCTGGCCTCGCTATCGGCACCTACGAAGGTTGTACTTCCAGACCTCGTCTCGCACTGCCCGTTCGACCTCCACATAAACAGAAACCACAAGCTGGTATCAATAGAATCAAAACGATGGCTCTTTCAAGGTGATCCCCACCTCGACGAACGTTCTCGTCACGATTTTCATGGCCTCAAGGCTGGTCAGCTTACAGCAACCTGCTATCCCAACGTTGGCTACCCCCAGCTTCGGGTCTGCAGTGACTTCATGAATTGGCTTTTCCACCTTGATAACCTTTCTGACGACATGGATAAGCGCGGCGTCCGAGAGATCTCCAACGTTGTCATGAACTCGCTTTACCATCCGCACACGTATCATTCCACCGCTCGTCTTAGTCGAATGTCGAAAGAGTGAGTGTGCCATCGTCATGTCTGGCTTGGAACTGCGTGTTCACCACGATGACAGCTTTGACAAGCGGATGATTCAGACCGCAAGTCCTGGTGCGTCCCAACGTTTCAAGGAAACCATGGAGTTCTTCTTTCAAGCGGTAAACCAACAAGCCATCGATCGCGCCAGCGGCCACATTCCGGATCTCGAATCCTACATCGCTCTCCGCCGTGACACAAGCGGATGCAAACCCTGTTGGGCCTTCATCGAATACGCCAACAACCTCGACATTCCTGACGAAGTCATGGACCATCCGACCATCCGCAGTTTAGGTGAGGCTACGAACGATCTTGTCACGTGGTCCAACGTAAGTTTTATCTTCGCCCATGATCAAAGTTCTGCGTTCAAGTTGCTGACGACATCATTTGTGATTCTTCTCGCCCAGGACCTATTCTCATATAACGTCGAGCAGTCCAAGGACCACACGCACAATATGATTGACGTCGTTATGAACGAACAGGGCATCGACCTACAGAGCGCCTTCGACTTTGTTGGCGAGATGTGTAGACAGTCTATCGACCGGTTCGTGGAGGACCGGAAGAACATTCCGTCATGGAGCCCAAAGATCGACAACGACGTTGCGATTTATGTCGACGGACTTGCGGACTGGATCGTGGGCAGCTTGCATTGGTCGTTTGATTCTGAACGTTACTTTGGAAAGCATGGGAAAGAGGTCAAGAAGACGAGAGTTGTTACCCTCCTCCCAAAAATATTATAACCCGACCATTCTCCCTCGCTGGTATGTTTTGCTATCACGTGAATGCAATAGATGCGAGCTAATAGCTTCCTCACTAATAGCTGGTCAGCGGCCTCAGCACCAAAACGCGACAACACGCTCCTTGATCCGTCTACCATGCTCGTTTGGTATCGTCAGCCAGCACTGACGACACAAAGACCTTCGACTATTATATTATCTGTGAATAATTCTATACCCTATCTGTGAGTGTATCTGTAGCATGGACAATCGACTGGTATAACAGGAAAGCGAGTTATAGTTTAGTATGAATCAGTGAATACGAATATTAGAGATGGGAATATCCAAGAGATGATACAATGAACGATTGAGACGGAAAACGCCGGAGGTAAAGAGAACAAAACACTAGGGCCATCAGGAGATCGGGCCCGGGGTTGGTACCAGCGCCTTGTCCTGGGAAGGCTCGTTCGCTGGACCTGAACTCCCTATTTGGAAAGGCTTCCCATCCTTGTCATCGAAGCGCACACCTCTCGAGTTCCAACGTCTCCACCACTTCTGGATGAAGAGGGGATGCTCCACAACCCCGGCCAATGTCCCTGTATTCCGAATTCGGATCTGCACGAGCTTAGGCAACTCAGACTCCTCGATCTGGTACATCAGATCTTCCAGAGGTTTCATGATGTACGCAGCAAATATCTGCACCGGCACATTGACGAGGTCCTCGCTGATGGGGAAAATTCCAATGCGTCTCAGAGACGGGTGATAGAGGTGCTCTAATTGTTGGTGAGGGAAAATCGTGATGAACGTCTCGAGGTTGGGACACTTGGCGATGATTTCAGGTAATAGGGGCGTATAAGCGACCGTCCTAACTACGCGGATTTTGTGGCCATGCGTGCGCAGAAAGTCCGGGCTAAACGGCGAGAAGCCTTCGAGGCGCTGTAGGCAGGGTAGCTGGTCGGGAGTTTTGGAAAGCATCATCAAGAGCGTGTTTAGGGGGACATTTCCAAGCGACGCGTGAGAGAATGAGGGGCTGTCCCCTAAGATAAGGGTCTTGAGGTTAGGTAGGATGAGATGCTCTTCGCGGGGTTTCTCAGGGAACGAGCCATGAATGTTGGCTAGGGTGAGGCTGCGAAGTCCACGTAAATCCCGCAGGACATCCATTAAATTACTCCAGCCTGGGCTTTCGTTGCACGTCCACTCAACACGGCGGAGTGAATGAGCGCTGGTCTTCAACAACGCTTGTATGATTTCGGTTGAAGTCTGTGTAGGAGGCAGGATTTGTGAAGTGGGAGTCAACGTCATGTAGAAGTTGCCGTTGATGAAAATCTCGAGGTTTGGAGTGCACCTCAGTAGACGCGCAATGTTTGTTGAGTCTTTGGGGACCGGGTTATGCAACTGGACGTCCACACGACGAGTCAGGGACCCAAGAGCACGAGAACCATCGTTTGCCCTGCTCTTTTCCAGGCGGTCAGCTAGGATAGCAGCTTGTTTGGAAGAAGTCAGGTGTATATGTTCATGAACGAGTTCAGAGACTATAGAATGCCAGTCCTTGCAGACCAGTAGAAGTGCTGAGCATGTGAGAGGGTTGTTCCAATAAACATCAGCCTCTCGGCTTTCGGAGAATGGGTCTAGTCGGTCAAAAAGTAGAATACCGGGGACTCGGAGGATCAAAAGGAAAATATGTCTCCAAACTTCAACGGGAAGGATAGGAAGTGGGGCCATGATTCAACTTCTGCTCTCTCGTCTGTGTAAGTGTCTCGGATCAGGAGTGTCCAAAATAGGTACACTCACCAGCTCGAAAGCGAACAAAAAGGAGTGTTGGTAAATATGCAAAGGTGAATGACCTGATCGAATGAACAGATGAAAATGAGGAGAATGAGGAGAGCGGGATACAATGAACGCACTTGAGTTGTAGGGATGTGATCTAGTAGTACAGCGGCAGAGCAGTAAGTACTAAGGTGTCGAGAAGGGACCCACAAGTGGGCGCTCTCCATTTATAGAAAACGTTGTTTGGATCAGAAGGCTTTGCCAAACACAGATAGCACACACCTGTGCTGTCGTCCAAAATTTAGCAGCGGCACTGGCAGATCAAGTCGCCCTAGCTACTTATTGTCATCATTTTATTACCCTGAAACATAATATGGTCGTCTTATCAAACAGAAAGCGGAAAACACCCTCGCAATCCCGACCGTTGCCTAGCAAGAAGGTCAAAGTTCAGCATGCATCACTAGACAGCTTACCTTGGACGGCAGTCCCGAGAGCAGTCGAAACAGGTCTCGACGGCGATGACGGAATTTTGGAACTCGACGAGGTGGCCGACGTCGAAGTCGTCTATGAGGAGACGGATGGTGGAAGAGTCGTGAAGTTTAACGTTCGTACGCAGTCTGCGCGACTATTAGCATTCGTCTAATATCACCGAACCTACGGCAGGTCTTAGAGCTCCCAGACACCCCCAAATTCGATGTCCCCGAGCCACCATCGGTGGATGGGAAAACCACAGCTAGAGAGGGCTCCCAATCGGCTCCCGTCTTATCATTTGACTGTACGCATGCTGGTTCTTTTCTGTTGCGTGAGCCCAAATGACTCAGATATGTCTAGCTGCCACTCTGCTGCCTCAGTGGCACAATTTCACCTTACACCCTCACCTACTGCAGGTGTTGCATAAACAGTCATTCGCCCACCCTACTGCGATCCAGTCACAAGCGCTGCCATTTGCACTCTCGGGTCGCGATATCGTCGGGGTGGCAGAAACTGTTTGTGACGTGTGCTTGTTCGTTCGCCACTCATGTTGACGTGGAATACAGGGCTCAGGGAAGACGCTTGCGTATGGTCTACCCATTCTTCATCACATACTTTCGCAGCCTAGGTCTGCATCACAGCGCAAGCTACAAGCTTTGATCCTTGCTCCCACTCGAGAACTCGCATTGCAAGTCTCCGACCATCTCAATGCATTCTCAAGGATCACCGATACCACCATCAAAGAGGAGCACGAGGAACCCGATCTGCTGAAAGTTAAGGACAAGGGGAAGGCACCCGCAAGTAGCACTCAAAATGCGCAGGGCGTCCCCCTTGTTAGTATTGCCGTTCTAGTCGGTGGCATGTCCGCACAAAAACAACGCCGAATTCTGGACCGCGGGGTCGACATTCTCGTCGCGACTCCTGGAAGGTTGTGGGATATCCTCGAAGAGGTCTGTACTTATTCTGGGTGTCGCCAAGTTCTAACCAGAAAACGTACTCCGAACAGGATGAATTGCTCGCACAACAAGTTCAAAATCTGAGGTTCCTCGTGTTGGACGAAGCAGATCGCATGATTGAAGCGGGTCACTTTGCTGAAATGGACAATATATTGCGTCTCACTGTCCGCCAGTCAAAGTAAGAAAAACTCATTTGAGATAGACGATTTTCTGACCTGTCTAATCTAGAGAGGACGAGATAGAACCACAGTTCCCTTTCCAAGGAGATAGTCAAGGCGCAGCCCCTGAGGACAAATTGCAAACATTTGTATTCTCCGCGACGCTGAGTAAGGACCTGCAACGGAATCTCAAACGGCACTCCCGCCCCAAGTTTGGCAAAAAGGGCAAGGTCAAACCCCCAAGCACCCTCGGTGAGTCACACCCCACTCTCATAAGGCACAGTTCTTACTCCACATTGGCTGCGCAGACGACCTTCTTCTCCGTCTCGACTTTCGTGACCCGGAGCCTGAAGTGATTGATATCAGCCCGGACGGTGGTGTCGTCTCCACCCTCCAGGAGAGCAAGATCGAGTGCCTCTCAGCAGATAAGGTACGTCATCAACACGTGTTGATCTTGCATGTGTTGGCATCACTGTTTCCACAGGATGCGTTCCTGTACTACTTTCTCCTGCGATATCCTGGCCGTTCCCTCGTGTTCTTATCGGCAATCGACGGTATCAGACGCCTCACGCCTCTCATGGAGCTACTCAACCTCAAAGCATTCCCTCTGCATTCACAATTGGAACAGCGCCAGCGTCTTAAAAACTTGGACAGGTACGACCTTCGTCATCTTCAACCTCGATACGTTTTGAATCAAACCTTCATTGGCAGGTTTAAGAATACGCCTAATGCTATTCTCCTTGCGACTGACATTGCGGCACGAGGTCTTGATATACCAGCCGTAGATCACGTCATCCACTATCAGATTCCACGTTCCGCTGATGTCTTCATTCACCGGAATGGCCGGACTGCACGTGCTATGCGCAAGGGCTTTAGTTTGCTCATGTGTGCTCCCGATGAGAGAAAGGTTGTGAGAGCGCTGTTGTCGAGTCTGGGTCGTCGTATGTGTCCTTTCTCGAACCTACGGCTACTCCCTAAACATCACAAACTATTTCGCAGATGACTCTGACATACCCGAAATTACCGTCGAACTGACACTACTAGATAATATAAGAAAACGCGTTCAGCTAGCCAGAAAGATCGATTCGCAGCAGCACAGAGTCAAGAAGCAGAATCATGAGCGCAAGTGGCTGAAAGAGACGGCTGAAGCGATGGACATCGAACTTGACTCTGATGTCATGAGGTAAGTGTCTCGATGCTGGATAATGTAACTTGGAATGACCGGGCTGTCAGTGCTTCCGAAGACGGGAGCAAGCCGTCAAAATACCAAAGGAAGCGAGTAGACGGAAAAACCGCAACTTTGAAAGCCGAACTCAAGGAGATGCTATCTCGGCCCTTGCTCGCACGAGGGGTCTCGACCAGATACATTACCTCTGGAAGCAGGCCGATAGCTGACGACATTATTGCGGGGAATGGTTAGTTCAAGTTATTTGATTCCACTAGTCCGAATAAGCTCACGAATTACCCGACTGTGTGTACATACTAGTTCATGAAACTATGCTGGGCCTGAAAAAGACGGAGGCCGGGGCTGATATAGTCACGGCCAAGAAAAACCGCTTGGCGAACATGAAGGAGAAGCAGGAACGAGAGGAATGGGCCGGACTGGGTTCATAAAACGTGTTCGACGTCCGGCGAGTCATGGGCACGAGGCGTTGGGTAGCTCCGGCGCTGTCGGGTATGAATATTCGTGTAACCTCGTTGTTGTCACTCGCTGGCGCTGTCACTTGGCTTGGAATTGATGAGATAGTCGCCGGAAACGGAAGATACTGATGCCGCAGGAGCTCGCGCAACGAACGCACGAGGCAAAACTCTGCGCCGTAGTTCTTTGTTCTGCGTCATACACGTTTTTTGAGTGAATCACAAATCCCAAGTTGGGATTATTGAAAAAATAAAAAATAAAAACGTGAAAAATGATGCGTGTCGTGGCAAAGACCCATACAAACTCCGCTCACAGCCCCATACTTATATCCATTCACCAAGTCACCCCGCTAATTACATATATCCCAAATGACCTCCTCTCCACCATCTCCCATCAGGATGCCATTGTCTGTCTCATCTGTTGCAAATGCATTCGTCAAGCTGCGACGAGTAAAAGAAAAGTCCAAGGCGGACACTCTCGATTTCGCCTCGGGCCAGCCAATCACACATACTTCTTTGTGCGGGGAGGATGCAACATGTAAACGTCGAGTTCCGTTGGTCCACGGAGACTTGTTTCTCTGCAAGGGAGCGGTGGATGTTTCGAAGCTGCTACGCGGATCGCGCGCTAGTTTGCTGGAGAAGGCGGAGTTCCTGGGGGCTAACGTCCTCGTCGACGAAAGGTACGTTTGTCCACCAGCATTCTTGGTTCTCTCGGATCGTACGTACCCGATGGCTGACTACGCCGGACAGCTGGGTATGCAACATACGCATACCAAAAAACAAACGGGACGGGACGTTTAGGGTGCAGGTATGTTCCGTTTTCAGCTGTTAGCCTGAAAGAAGATGTGTTCTGACCTCCGAGGCTAAACAGATACGATATTACGCTTCAGCCTCACGGTCGTCACAACCAGACGCACAAAAACCTGTCGCCCTGGACAAGGTTCACAATGTCCCTGGACTTATGACAGTCATTGAACGGGAAGAGATCGCTCCTTAATATTATTTATCTCCGAAGTCTTCGAAAAACGCTGCCACGTTTCTGTCGCTCCACGCCCATCCTATCTTTACACTATCGAATACAATTAATATTCATAACTGTTCATTGTACCATTACCGTCAACTTACATTATTTGCACTGTACTCAACTAGCCAAGGAACACTTCACTGATCGTTCACTGCATCACCAACCCATTCATATTGCTTTCATGTAAAAAACTGGAATCATTTCTCATTTTGTTCAGTCTTCTCTTCACGTCAGGACTACCCTGACAAATAGTACAAGCTTCTGAATCCTATCATACACCATTGCTATTTTTGTGTTTGCTTAGCCTTGATCGATTAATTGCCAGCGCATGTGCTTCACCGTCCACCGCGGTGTGCTTGGTGGGGATTGCTGGTGTCCGTGACCAGGCGAGGGGAACCCGTGAGACGGAGGTTGTCCGCCATACAAATTCGTTTGAGGAAACGAGTGCATGTGTCCTCCAGGAATTGGTCCACCTGGGTCGGGGAATCCTCCCGATGCATGGTGGACCCCAGGAAGTGGTCCAGGAGGAGTGGGGTAGGCACTACTGGCATGGTAACCGTGTCCACCTACAGAAGTGACTGTGGTCGACTCCGGGGAACGAAGGTCCTGATGGGGGCGGCGGGTGTGGCGGAGCATACGAGGAAGTAAATGAACCCCTCCCTCCGCCTGTAGTGGGGAACGATGGAGCGCCAAACGATGGCTGTGCGTAAGGCGAGCTATGGTCTTGAAAACCATACGCGCTCAGAAGGAGGCGGCTGGCCAACAGGAGGCGGATATCCGCCTGCGGCCGCAGGATGCATGTTCCTGGTCTCTGTAGAAGGAAAGTGGGACATCGACTCCCCACCACCAGGTGGTCCGCGGAGGTATGTCTGTGGCGCTGGACCAGGAACACCTCCATACCCAGGGGTGCTTCCATACCCAGGAACGCCAGTAGCTCCAGGACCGAACGGTCCCGGTCCCGGTATGTCTCTCCTGCCTTGCGCACTGGTCATATTCAAAAGTGACTGCGCTTGTGTGACGCCTGGTATCTGCGTTATGAATCCTGGGATGCCTTGCTGAGCCTGCCCCCCTTGACCTTGCGAGTACGTTCCCTGCGTGGCAGAAGATCCTCCTTCTGAAACACGAACGTTCTCGTGTGCCCGCACGGCCTCTTTCCCGAGGCGACGGAAAATTTCATTGCGGTTAGCACCAAGGCTCTGAACCCATGTGCGCATATAGTCCAACATCTCTGTTTGGATCTTGGAGGAGGGGTTGCAGAAGTCAGGATGGAAGCTGGGGGCAGTTGTGAGTAGATCGGCTATGAAAACAGGATGGGCGCCGACTTACAGACATTGCAGTATTTCCTCGGTCACTTGGTGTACATTAATAGACGTGTCATCCCAAGCCTTGACCACCCAGTTCACTGTGTGCGTCTTTTTCACACAAGGGATATTAGTCAATAGATCAAGCAGATACGGTTTTTTTTTTCTGAACGCACAAGGATGATCTTGGCGAGATTGCCCGCAGGCTCGTTCAAAATCAAATTCTACATCCCAATAGCAACTGTATTAGCACGCAAATGGTTCATAAGTAAAGTGTTACGTACGAAGTGGTCCTTGCTAAGGAAGGAGTGGGTAGGATCGCTCTGCCGGAAGAAGTGTAAGCAGGGCGATAGCCATTATCTCCACCTTTCCCCTTCTGAGGAGACAGAAGAAAGTGAATGGAAATACTCACGGCCCGCGGATCGTTGAATACCTGTACAAAGAAGGGTGAAGTGAGATCGGCTGGCCGTCTGGGACGTGGTGTCCGCATTGCGGCACGTACCTCGTATTGATCATGTGTATCTATAACCTCACTAGAAGCGAGCTGCAGTCCGGACGTCGCAGTCTGCATGATGGGCTTCAAGAACGGCTGGAAATCGAGAACGAAGGTTGAGCAATCACGACCCCAAGAGAAGTCCACTTACCTCGATAGTGGTAAAGACGAATACTGTTGAAAGGAAGGTTGAGGTTGAAAAACGGAACATCTTAAGTTTGAAATAAAAAAACGTACCTGAGATGGATTCAGTGATACTATCGATGATGGAACTTAAACCGGGGATCTTCTCTGTGGAAATACTTTAAGATAGCTCGAGGGAATATAGCTTGGTAACGAACCGATTGTCGCTGACATCTTCTTGGACACTGGTCCAAGAAACAAAGATTTAACACATGGGGGCCGGTGATGACACAGCAGTCACACTAACCAGAGTCCTTGAAACTCAGTACCTGCCAAAGCACCGCATGTACCTCCTGCGGGCTCATATCCTCGGGGCGTTTGCCATTCCCTGCCCTGATGCGCTCGATCCCATCCATTTCTCGGGTCATCTCGTTTCCCCCGCCACCTGGCATCTTGACGAACAGGTCACGCAATACGTCGGTAGGGCCCCCCTGGATACCGACTTGGAACGCGCATTTTCAAGCTCTTTGTTGAGATCTGAGACTGAGGCCTAGAAAAGAGTGAGCGGCGACTTTGCACCGATGAGCGTGTAACCTCCTTACCTCGCTCTAAGGTAATTTTCACGAAACATTGATAAGTCGCGGTGGCCAAAGAGCAGACAACGAACTTACAATATGATCGGTAGCCTCTGGATGAACGTCCACACAGTTCAAGAAAATATACAAAGCAAAAAATGCGGAGCTACGTACCCCCGAGTAAACTGTGCAAGAAGTCACTTGATCCGAAAGATCCTATGTTATGCACCAATTGTTGATCATGCCGCAAGCATCGTTACACCACAATCCCAATCGTACCTGTGACGAGAGGCGCAACCGATTTCCCTTGATTTGTCCGCAGTCGCGCATTATCACCCACGTGTAAAAACACCTGTTGATGTCCCTGTGACACAAGGGCGAGTTCACAGAAGTTGGAATGTGCAGGGAAGTCTTCGAGGGTGTGAAGCTGGTAAAGACATAATGATGTAGTTAGTGCAGATATTCGAATCCGATGTCCATGATATTTTATGAACGCACTGCTTGTCCTAGAAGGCGGAACGCTTCATATTGGTCAGCTTTGTTGTTGGTTGCACGGTATTGGCGTCCTAGATGAATGCACTGTTCAAGAGTACGGCGAACGAGAGCCTTAGAAGTATCCCAATTTCCGTTTTCTTGCAGGATACTACTGAGCACGTCTGTGGACTCCACAAGAATTATGATGACTGCCCACCATTCGCGATGTAGTTCTTCATTCCGGTGCGGGGGTCTATCTCAAGTTCCCGCGGCTAACGTTGAAATGGTGAAAAACACGCCTAGGACAGAGCAATGACGCCTACATCTACTGGACCACGTAAACCCGGATGATATCGACGTGCATCTTCACCGTCGCCGTATCCTTTGGGGTTATCGATGTGTTCAGTCTAGTGACATCAACCGTCACATATAGAATCTTGCATTGACCATGAGCGCATTGCTACTCACCGGAAGGTAGCAACCAAGGCGCTGTTCGGTAACTTCAAACTCCTCCGTGACATACCCATGAGCCTGCCAGAAGGTGACACGTCTGTAAGCGTAGATTGATAAAATCACTCACCATGAACCCAAGAACCATGCAAAGGTTGAGGATAGTCTATGATGTGTGAATGGCAGGCGAGGTAGAAAGAGAGGAGTCATACCTGAATATTAACTTTCTTCAAGGTTCCGATATCAACAGCCTGGTGTGGGCATTGATTACTTAGCTTGCACTCATTTGCGCAGGATAGTTACCTGACTATAGTCTCTCAACCAGTTTCTGGTGGGCATAAGTGAGTAGTCGCCAGAACGTCTGATCAGATAATAGCTCACCCGAAGTAAACGCGTTTGACGTCCAAGCCTCCGAACTTGGTACCCCTCGATAGGATACTAGACAATGCAAAGCCACCAGCCCCCTTCTTCAGAAGGTCAGCAAGAGCGTCTTCCTGTAGTTGACAACTCAGACATTGATCTGTATGATAGCACACAGTACCCACTATATCACCGTGTCTGAAGGCCTTTCCCTCCATGTATGCGAAGCTGAAGAGAATGTATCGCCGTGTACACTACAAGAGGGTACAGGAGGGCACTTACGATGGAATGTTTCCTGCACCAAACGCATATACGCCATTGTGAGAGAGACAAAAGGCAAATACGACGATGAGGAGTAGTGAAGTTGTTGTACTTGATGGCATGACGAGGACTCGTCGAGGAGAGCTGGAAGTTCACTGTAACTTATCTTATGGAGAGATCGATGAGATGGAGTCCAATAACCAGTGCACTTAGTACTCCTTTAGTAGGGTTTACGCTCTCCGAGACTCCGCAGGGGCAGTGGCAGTGGCAGTGTCATCCGGATCCGGTGACTATACATGCTTTTGCCAGAGAAACACGTAGCACAAGCCGGCGAAATACATGCCTGTTGCACAATCATGTAGTGTAAACACTGACACTGGGGTGACAGAGACAGACAGACAGAACCGCCTGTCGTAGACGAGTCCACGATCGACAGAGTCGAAGTCCAGTGGAACGGAAATCGGAGACACGCAGCGCTGCGGTGGGATTGCGCCACGTGGGCTGAGTCAGCAAGAGGATCGGCAATATCCGGAGTAAAATTCTAACACCTTTGCTTTACTTTGTGTTGCTCCTCGACTGTCTTTTCGCAGCCTGCTCTAGGTTTATTGCCCTCTGTCCGTTGTACTCTGTAGACTTCCTCACGCAAACGCACGCCCATTTATTACCCATTTCATCGGTGTGTTTTCATCCCGCTTTTCCTTTTTTTTTTTTCCTGTAACAAGCTCATCACAAAATCTGCCAACCCTAGCATCATTCCCTCGTAATGTCTACTGCATCTACAATTCACCAGAATGTCGTTCCTTCTGAGGTTGGATGGCAGTTCGTTCCTCAATATTACACTTTTGTCAATAAACATCCCAATCGTTTGCATTGCTTCTACACCAAAACCTCTACCTTCATTCATGGTACGGAGGGTGACGAAATCAAGCCTTGCTTCGGCCAACAGGTAATTGTCCCCCCTATCCTACTTGCCTATATTAACGCACGTGTATATCCAGGAAATCCACAACAAAATCACTTCCCTGGGTTTCCAGGACTGCAAAGTTTTCATCCACTCCGTAGACGCGCAGTCCTCTGCAAATGGCGGCATCATCATTCAGGTCATCGGCGAAATGTCTAACCATGGCGACCCCTGGAGAAAGTTTGTCCAAACTTTCTTTCTTGCAGAACAACCGAACGGCTACTTTGTTCTCAACGACATCTTCCGTTTCCTCAAGGAAGATACCGTTGAGGATGATGTCAGCGAAGCAGATACCGGTGCCACCACTGCTCCCTCTGAACCTACTGCACCTGAACAACTGTCACCTGAACCCGTCGCTGAGCCAGTCCTCGCTCCTCCCCGTGAGCCTACTCCTCCGCCACCCGCCCCTATTCCACAGGAGGAGGAACCCACGACCGTCCAACCTGAACCTGCTACCCCTCCGGCTTACGAACCTAAACCCGTCGAGCCAAATGGCACCCACCACGAGGAGCCCGAAACTCAACCTGACCTTGCGGATCTCTCAGAGTCTTCACCCGCTCCATCCGCCGCCCCCTCGCTCCCTGAGCCTGCTCCTCCCGCTCCGGTTCCTGCTCCAGAACCTCAAGCGCCTCCCCCAGCTACCTCGCCTGCCCCACCCCCACCCGCGCCTGCCCAACAACCACCTGCGCCCCCACCTGCTAAATCCACTGCGCCCAAAACATGGGCGAGCCTTGCCGCTACAGACCCGAAGCGATGGGGATCACAGGTTGCTACGGAGTCCAGGGGTTTGACCGAGGTTCCTGCTGCTTCAAGCAGTCCTGCACCGACAAGTGGCACGCAGTCCCCCGCACCGCATGGTCCTGGACACCGGGGTGGCCAACAACATGGCTCACGTGAAGCCCCCGCTATTACCGCCGCCATGGCACTGACTACGCCGCAATGTTTTGTCAAGGTAAATAGTCTATCGCTAAAGTTCCAATCAATTTTGATTGATTGAGGCTGTGACCATTTGTAATCGATCAGGGTGTCACCGAGCCCGTCACCCAATTTCAGCTGAGCCAGGTCTTGACACAGCGGTTCGGCGCTGTGAAGGATGTCGAGATTGTGCGATCGAAGGCATGCGCGTTCCTCGAGTTCTTGTCGCTCGATGCTGCCAAGAAGGCCATCATAACATCCTTGCCCCAGAACCAGGGCGGCGAGGGCGGCATCCGGATCGATGTGGGGGGTGAGGTTGGCCAGGTGCGCATTGTCGTCGAGACTCGTAAGGAGCGCGGCGACAGGCCCCAGAGTCGACCTCGTGGCGGAGGACCTATGAATGGTGAAGCCCGTGGTGGGTACAGAGGCGGTCGTGGCGGCTCCGGTGGGCGCGGTCGTGGTGGACCTCCTAGCCAAGTAGAGTTTCTCGGTTTCAACCGACTGGGAGGAGACTAGGTGTATGTAATGGAGGGGAGGGGAACATAACATATGCTGGGTTCGTAGATGCTTCATTCGTCGTTTGCTTCTTATGTCACCTTGCTTTGTCTTTAGTTTATTTTCCTCCTCTTTATGTTGTCCATCTGCTATATCTCCCTTAGGTCGCCATTGTTGCTATGGATGTTACATGTTTTTGGGCGCTCCAGTAGGAGGGAGTCTAATAAAAATTATAAATCAAACCAAAACAAAATCGTCCCCATTTTTTGCTGTCTATGTCTGCTGCTCCTTCTGCTTGTTCGGTGATGTTTCTTATCTTTATCATTGCTTTCCAAGGCCAGAGATCTGCATCAAATTATGACTATGCGGTACACATCCACTTTGGTAGGATTCCTATATTTTCACCCAGCTAATCCGAACTCGTATAAGAACGTCAACACATTGGCCTTGGTTGTTTTCTATCACCGCATCACGATGTCGCAGCACTTTAGCCTATCTGGTCACAGACCCACCCTCACGGTCATGTCAAAGCCACTACTATCAGGTGATGGCCCCATGACTGCCTTTACATGATGGTGGCCTTCATTAGATACAGCTTATACTGTTACTTGCCCGACATTATGTAATGTTAACCATGGAAACAGTGAGATTATGGTTGCGTTGGTTGCATTGCCATGGTGACTGCGCTGACCGTTTTGATATATGTCATTGACCTCCCTAATATGGACAGAGAATCTTGACAAACTGTCAACTTCAGCACCGAAAGTCCCTCGCATTTGTCTACGAAATGAATTTTGATGCAAGAGTATGCTTGTAAAGGAAGTGCCGTGCTTGTTGTTGAAGTACAACAAAAAGGACATCAGTTTATAGCCTGCTTGTTCTCATCCTTGGGTTTCTCGACATTCTTCTCCTCATTCCCTCGTCAATACCAATACGCGGTTCAAGTTCTCGTCTGAAACCATGCCAGAGAACGCACCGGCTGCCGCTGCATCCCAGTCAAAATCGAAACATGGTCATGCGGCATCACAAGCTCCACCTGCCCCGCGCAAAGTAAGATTCAACGTTGGTGAGTGAACACCCAACTCTTCATACCCCTCAGTAATAATTCAACCTCCCACAACAGGCACCCAATACCAAGTACTCGATGTAGTTGGTGAAGGAGCCTACGGAATCGTATGTTCCGCAGTCCATCGTCCAAGTGGCCGTAAAGTCGCAATCAAGAAGATCGCGCCTTTTGATCATTCCATGTTCTGCCTCCGAACCTTGCGAGAACTCAAACTTCTCAAATTTCTGAGTGAGGCCGGTGTGAGCGAGAACGTGAGTTTGATTTAGGTCGTGATGGGTTCAAACCCCGAAACTGATTGCTTGTTTCAGATTATTTCGATTCTAGATATCATTAAGCCTCCATCCATAGACGCCTTCAAAGAGGTCTACTGTGCGTGATACCGCACGCTCCATGCCACGTAAAGGAAGCCAATATCTAACATTGGTCTCGTTCTCACAGTGATCCAAGAACTCATGGAAACAGACATGCACCGGGTAATCAGAACACAGGATCTTTCCGACGACCATGCACAGTACTTCATATACCAAACACTTCGCGCTCTCAAAGCACTCCACTCTGCCGATGTTATCCATCGTGATCTCAAGCCTTCGAATCTGCTTCTTAATGCCAACTGCGATCTCAAGGTCTGCGACTTCGGTCTCGCACGGTCTGTCAAGACGGCTGAGCCGTCGGGAACGGAGACGGGATTCATGACGGAATATGTCGCCACGCGGTGGTACCGCGCTCCAGAGATTATGCTCACATTCAAACAGTATACCAAAGCGATCGATGTGTGGTCTGTGGGATGTATATTGGCCGAGATGCTTTCTGGAAAGCCATTGTTCCCGGGTCGTGATTACCACCACCAGCTCACACTCATCTTGGATGTCCTCGGCACCCCAACTTTGGACGAGTTCTATGCGATAACTACGCGTCGGTCGCGTGATTATATCCGAGCTTTACCGTTCCGCAAACGTAGACCATTCGCCCAATTGTTCCCGAATGCAAACCCCTTGGCTGTCGACTTCTTGACAAAGACCTTGGTATGTTTGGAGTAACCCTAATTGTGCTGGTGGTGAAACTCATCTGCGTGATTCAGACATTTGATCCTAAGAAACGGATAACCGTCGAGGAGGCATTAGCTCATCCCTACCTCGAGGCATACGTACGTTTTCGCTTGTTGTCGTTGTTTCCGAAATTCTCACATCGTATGCAGCATGATCCTGACGACGAACCTGTTGCTCCCCCTCTGGACCCTGAGTTCTTCGAGTTTGATTGTGAGTGCTTAACGTTTACGGCTCCATGCATTCATCTCAACCGTTTCTACAGTGCACAAAGATGACATCAGCCGTGAGCAACTAAAGGAACTTCTTTACGAAGAGATCATGTCCTTCCGTCCTGCACCCATCACTTAAGTGGCTCAGAGTTGTATCAAAACACCTGTATCATCTCCTCGGAACAAAGCACACCTGATGTAATCGCTTTCAAATTGCTGTATCCTTTCCCTCGACATTCAATCAAACAATCATGCCATCCGGACCTAAGGTGGTCCTGTCCTTTCACAGGTGGAGCGATACTGCCATTGTTCGTTTGTCAGTTATCCGATCTGCCCGTGTTCGTCGTCCTCCTTTCATAGAAAGCTTCTTCCGTGGATCACGGGATCCCATTTCGCCCATTAATCTGACAATCTGTGACCATAATTAGACCCATTCGCATGTCCGCGGGACTGGCGCAGGGTCCTTATCCTTCGCTCTATGCCACCGTGCTGAGACGAGAAAAATAATCAATCACACAAGTTGGTTTCGTCAAGCTACCATGTCTATGAAAGTCGCGCTCTACAACGAAGCTGACCAATCGACCAATTATCCCCGAGCGTGCTTCCAGGTAAACTAAAAGACACGCATGACCTTGAAAGTTTGATGTTTGGTTGGTCCTACGACGCCATAATGGTATACGTATGTGCCGCGTGCTGGTACTTTTTGGCGACAGGCTGTTGACCTGAATTTAACATCGTGGCGAAGTTCTGTCAGATTCGTCTTGATAGCCAGAATAATCAATCGTCGTCCCCTAGACAGTTTGGTCGCTTGTGTTCTGTGCTCCAAACCCCGCCGTAGCGGAAAACAAAAGATAAAATGCCTCGTTTATGAACCTGCTGCTATAACTTATTGACGGCGACCTGGCTGTCAAGGTTGATGACAAGAGAAGTTAGGTCAAACCAAACCTGATGATTCTCTGTGACCTAAACGTGAGTTCGAACACGTTTCTGCCGACTATGCCTCATGGCGAGAAATACACCAATCAACGGATCCTGCTTTGGACTGACGTGACGCAGTAAATTATCTCTCATAATGAGTAACCGATACATCCAGTAAGAATAACGGGGCTGCATATCGAAGCGTACCGACACCGGATGTCCGGAAACCCCAACGGGAAAGCAAATAGGTGGTGACCATAGCATCACGAATCCTCATCTAGTACCTCCTCTACTCGCGCTGATTGGCTTCCTGGGCGGGAAGACTCAGTGGACTCGTCAACGACTTCTTCAATAAAAGCCCCCCCATTGGTGGCCAACTTCTCCTCCGGTGTTGTGCCTGCTACCGCTTTTCCCTTCTTCTTTTTGCCGCCCTTTTTCTTTGGAAGGTCCCATTCCCACACAGGAATGAATGATTCGATCTATAACAACGACTCATCAAACAACTCGAGCTCCGTTCAAATGGCAAACGACTTACGACGCCCACGTCCGCGAATAAGTTTGGGAATATCCAGATGCCTGGAGATGCAACGACCACTGTGATAATGTAGAATATCAGTCTGACAATTGCCAGGCCAAAGAACGCCGCGATGACGCCGAGCATCGCCACACTGATATACCACACCCCGAGACGCATGATGGGTGGCCAGAGTGGGAACATCACACCGGCAAGCATGATGGCCACCATGAGGAGCCCCCCAGCGTAGGTCGTCCACTGTGAGCCCTCATAGAACCATGCGTAGTAGGCCTCTGCTGCGAACGCTTGTTGTGGGGTGACAGTGACGTGGCGTGGAGACGTTGAAGAGCCAGTGGCATTGCCACGGTCTATACGAAGGTAGAACGCATATGGAATGATGGAAGCTAGAACCTTCTCCGCCTCTGCTTCAGTGGTGACAGCGGGGACGTTCTTCAGTTTCGCGTAGGCGGGAGAGAGGAGGGCTTTGGTGGCGGATTTTCCTGTTGGTCTGACACCTGAGATGACAGAAAGCAAAGGCAGAGGAAGTTGGCGGACCTTTAAAGTAGTCCACTCGTTTGCCATTGAGAGCTCCGACACGGATTTTCATGCCGGACTTGCTGCTCCGTAGGAACTGGACTACATTACGAGCTGTTGGGGGTGCCCGGACTTGCTGTGCTTCTGCTGTCGACATGGTCACGAAAGGTGTGTATGTCAACTATCTATGCAGTTTTTGTCGCGCCGAATCAGAGAGTGGAATGGGAAAGGAAGCTCTGTGGACTTCGACGTGCATCCACCTGTGCTTAGTCATCGCTTAGTCTAGCTAAGCTCAAATTATTCAGACTAGCGCTCAGCACTCAACATCATACTTTCATACTTTCTTGCGTCTGGACGGATGCTGGGTTTTTAGACTATTGGGGGAGTATCTATCTTTAAGAAGAATCACAACAGTTGTAACAGGAAGCAGTTTCCACGGAGGTCTACAGCAGAGATTGTACTCAGACTCAGACACCGACTCGGACAGTGTCTGCGTTTTGACAATGCGTGTCTCGCTGGCAAGCTTCCTGTTTATGACTCGGCATCTGCCGACTGAATAGTGTCCATGCAGTACGTGGAAGTGAGCGAGACGATTCAATATATCATGAGGAGGGTTCCTCGGGGATTTTAGGGATGATGTCGTGTTGTTCGAGTAGAGATTCTAGCTCTCCAGACTGATGCACTGACGGGAGAATAAACACGACGAAATTTATCAGCAAGTTGGCACAGGTGGACTCACTTCCAAGAAGAATGTCACATCCTCCAACAAACTCCCCGTTGACATATATCTGCGGAATGGTCGGCCATTCGCTGTAGATGCAGACCTCAGTTGTGCCACGGATGCTTAAGCTTGAATCATGTTTATTCGAGTACTTACGAGAACTCCTTGATGGCGCTTCTGAGCTCTGAGTCCTCCAAGACGTCATAAGTCTTCAACTTCTGTTGCGGAACGCCTTGCATCTCCAGGACTTGGACGGCTGCACGCGAGAAGCCGCACTGAGGCATTTGAGGGTTACCTTTCATGAACAGCACGACAGGTGATGCTTGGACCGCGGCTTGAATTTTTCCGCGGGCTTCTTGTGAAAGGAACCGACGGAACGCAGGACCTTTCGAGTGGCTTGACAGTGCGGGCCGAGACAACGAGAACTGCGGTAGTCATGTGGTCAGACAAAGTATATGAAACTGGAGAGGATACTTGCAGAAGTATGAAGAACTGAGCGCAACATGACTGTCGAGTAATATGCTGTCAAAGAAAAGTGTGTATCTAGCGTGACAGTACTACTTCTTCGCTAAAGCACCCTAATGTCGCCGAAGCTGACTAACAACGTAATATGACACTTGCCATTTAGCGTTCAATGTCTGACGAGTCATGCATAGCATGCACCATGGTCTTGTAAGTACTGGCAACCAATTTGTATCTACAGTAAGTCTCTGAGCACCAGCTCTACTACTGGAGATGGATGGGAACAAAAGCTAGCTCGATGAAGTTAAACGAGGTGAGCCCCCTATGTAGAGCCTTTTGAACTGCTACCTCAGGATTGAGTCTCGAGAGATACCCTGACCCACCTTTAAATCCTCCGTGTACGTCTGGTGGCAGGCCTTGCGCCAATTAATAACCAGTAGTGAAGCCGAACATCTGGCAGAGGGAATACAGCCGTCATGCTTTAAAAAACCTAGAACTAGTAAGGAATCCTCTTTCTTGTGAGATCATTCTGCTCACTCATTCCCCTTATCCCCAATGATGCTATCCCGCTATCGTCTACAGCAATGCGCTATCGGTATCAGCATTTTCAGCGTATTTTACAATGCTGCGGAAGGTGTCGTCTCTGTCGTCTTTGGCGTGGATTCATCATCGCATTCCCTTGTATTTTTTGGAATACAGTCTGTAATAGAGGTTATCTCCTCGGCTCTGGTCTTGTGGAGGTTCCTCAGCGTAGCAAAACCTGGCGATGAAGCTGATGCCAATGACATGGCGCTCAAGACCCTCAGGCAAGTTGGAGCTTTATCCACCACTACATCACAGATTGACCAGCCCATCCACTGACAGAGTAGAGCGCTATGCCACAATGGGCATAGGATCCCTTCTTATCGCGCTCTCAATCGCTGCCTTGGGCACATCGGTTGCCTCCCTCGTGGTCCGTGATCACCCCAGCACCGCTATTCCTTCGATCATCATTACCGCAAGCACGTTGTTCATCACCGCACTCCTCTGGGTTGCGAAACGTTACCTCGCCCGTGCTCTCAATTCCAGTACCATGAACGGTGAGGCATTATGTGCCCTCTCCTGCGTGCAATTTAGTGGGGTGGTTCTTGTTGGCTCGTTGATATACCGTGTATGGCATGGCGGATGGTGGGTTGACTCCGCCACATCGATCGTTATCGCACTGCTGTTCGGCTGGGAGGGA
The DNA here is from genome assembly GCA_014904935.1 of Melanogaster broomeanus. Classification (NCBI taxonomy): domain Eukaryota; kingdom Fungi; phylum Basidiomycota; class Agaricomycetes; order Boletales; family Melanogastraceae; genus Melanogaster; species Melanogaster broomeanus. The sequence goes on along the minus strand of MU123718.1, from coordinate 107,284 downwards.
ATCAAAATGGTGAGGTGGGGCCAGAACAAGGACTTCGATGGCGGGTGTTGTTCAGACTGCCGCCCAAGCAAGCAGACAGCCAAGGTGGAAACACCGCTGCAGAACGCGACGGTTGGCTCCATGGAAGAGCAGGTGTCAGCAAAAGGCCCCCATGGATGTTGCGGGAAAGAAAATGCCGTTGCGGATCCAGAGCAGGTCTGATGTGTTTAAATTACTGTATCGCATTGCCAACCCCATGCCAGCGACCTGTCTAACCAGTAAATTACAAACTGTGCACCATTTTGCCACTGGCAGCACAGTATTCTGCGCTTACACTGTATAAGTTGCCTCGACTGTCATATCTATATTTATACGAGTTCTGCAACGTTGCACTAGCATAAAATATTGAATCGCGTCCGAATGTAAGATTTTCACCTTCTTGCTGAGCGCATCCGCTCCATCTACCCCGACCCACTTGCTCGTGAACTTCATGCATGAGCGTGACAGAAGAGGAAGTGTAGCGTCGTGATGCGGACCAGTGCAAACCGAAAATTGGTACACCCTCTCTTTAGCACCACAAAGCAACGATATTTCGCCTCTCCCACGTCCTGTGCAGATCTCACCTTATTTTGTCTCTCTTCTATCGGACGCTCCAGTCTCCGCGGGTCAGCCAGTGATGATTGCAGCACAAAGCCTTCAGCACCCTCGCCGACATCTTCCCACGTTCATAGCCCACAGCTGGAACCCATTCGGATAACTTTCGAGACCCCACCGGGAATTAGTAATGACTAGAAAATTGCAAGCTAGTGAGTAAAATATTCGTTGGTGCCCGCGGCTGACTACAACTGAAGGCCGGTGATATGGAACAGTAAATAGCCAACGTCTTGACAGCTTTAAGCTAGCAAGGCATTGATGGGAGAACAGCCGAGGCTGAGAGCACCGTTCTGCAGATTCCGTTAAACCAACGCTAGGTGATACTAGACGGAAGGGAGACTCACGTAGCTGTTGTCTGTGCAACAAAGCGGTTGTTGACTGGCAATACAGCTCTTCCCTTCGCCAATGACCGTCACCGTTGAACACTGAATCCCGACGTTACCAAGGAGTGCTGCTTGTGTTGCAAGGAGCCCCGTCACGGCAAACAGAGATTGCACCGCATCTGCCTGGACACGCGCACCTGTGTTTAGTACTTTCCAGTGAGTCGTAACTGAAGAAGAGAACTCACAGATTTTACACTATTGCAACATACTATTTGCCCTGTCGTGCATTGACTATTCCCGTCTGCGGTGGCCACTGCAACCAAAGACACAAACCAGAGCAGGGATGTACGGAACATTGGCGACTAACTGATGCTGATAGGTTGATGGTCGGGACGAGGCAAGGACCGACGCAAGACACGAAAGAAGTGAATCAAAAGGGTGCTGAACAGTGAAACGGTAAGTTTGCAACGAACCAATTTGAAGTTGTTCGGTTGAGATTAGTGATGATTGACGTTACGTTAACGGCGTTCCGGTAGAACCGAACACATTCATACTTGACCTCCTGAGCATGGAAGTGGATATTGAATTCCACGGCGTGGGCAGGGTAGGGCAGGTTGATGAATTCAATCTGCACACAACTATGTCTAGGTGCCTCCACGTCCAACTCTTTTCAAAGCTTCCTCAGCCTGTAACACTCCCTCCATCATCCCAACCTTTTCAAATCCCTTAGCACTCCTTTCGTACAACAAGCGCGCTGTCGCGTTGTCTTGGTCCATCTATAATACCCGATGGTTCAGAGTTCAGTACTCAGTCACAACCTTTGGAGACAAGAGCCATCCGCGAAAGACCTCACCTCACGCAGCATCCCGAGATTAAACAAGACAACACCAAATACCTGATTCGCAAACTTCTCTATTGTCTTCATCGCCATGACTGAACCACCACCTGCGAGGCAAAGGCATATCCTGTGTGCGTTCGATCACTCCGTAAGCTTGGCGTGCCCATGCTTCGGCCTGGTGCCGGATTTCGGGAGAGGGAGGACGACGCATGATGAGTTCTGAGAGATTGTTCATAAGGTGTGCGGCTACAGGGATACGTTAGGTCTGTTGGATGTCGACGAGGGGTGCGGACGTACCCTGACAACGGTCCTCAATGCTGACATTCTCCATTTTTGGCGGGAGTAGTAATGATATCGCTTGTAAGTAGAGTGGCATCGCGTATCTGTTAATGAAGCACTGTTTCCAGTATACAAGAAAGTGGTCGAACATCCGACGGACTTACTCGACGTTTCCCCTGTTTCGCGTAAAAGGTCCCAAGAGCTTCTAACGGCGCTCCGAGATCGACCTTGCGCATCCAAGAAGGTAGCTCAAGCTCAGCGAGCATTATAGTCTGCGACACAGCATTTGGGCCATCCAGCACTGCTCTGGCTCGTCTTCGCTCCATCGGGCTTCGTCTGTACTCCCACCAATCTAAGAACTTCCTGGACTGCCCACACGAGCCACTTTCCCTCTTCCTCGCTCTGCTCAGTGCTGAGCTCTGCGAGCTTGTAAGCAACGGCTACTCTGCGGAGGCGCTCCTCGTTCGTAAGAGTGTACGTGCCCCAGCTTTGGTTATTATCAGCTGGAGCGGCTTCGTGTTCGTCCCCTGATGAAGTTGGAGATTCGGTGGCGCCGCCGATGTCCCAGACGCTTTGCAAGGCCTCTTTCGCTCGTCGTTCGGGGGCTACCTCTGTCAGCACGGCTGCGATGCCTGATAGCTTCAGGTAGGGATCAGGGCCGAGTGCTGAGGGTGAGAGCGAGAGTGCAGTCTGGTACGCACTTCAAGACGCGGAAGCCACAAGTCAGAAAGAAAAAAGTCACCGGGGTACTCGTAAAGACGCCAGAATCGATGAGAAAGCACACACCGAGTAAGATACCGCTCGCTCAGACTAGGGTTATCCTGGTTCTTGGCCTTAATTCCTGCTCGCAAGTCTGCACGGAGTTCCTTTGGCCACAGTGTGAACATGGAGTAAAACTCGTAACTGTGGACGTGGTTCCCGAGGTTAGTTGGATCCGATGTAAACGCGGGGAATCTCGCTGGTAAGGGGTCACCCACAGACCAACCGCAGTTGTTCCTGCACCTAGTATGATCAACGCTGTGAAAAGTGTGGACATACGGATATTGCTTCGTCGAAGTATCCCGGTGTTGGCTTCGTGCGACTGGGATGCAGAGGAATGTGAACAACGAAAGCTCTTGCTGCCATGACGGAGGCTCGAGGTGGCTCTCCGGAGTGACGACGTGTTGTGTAGTTGTGAACGGCGAACGAAGTTCAACAAATGGATGTGTTGCGTTAGTTCCTTGCGTACAGAGGACATCGTGGCTTCAGAGCGCTGGATGTTGAGCGTTGAACACTGCCAGTGACAACCGTCAAGTCTATTGATCAGTGGTACCGTATTGTGAGTTCCAGAGCCGTTTCCAGTAAGTACCAGGTCGGGTCTCGCTGGCAAACGGTACAGTGGCACTAGTTCCAAGCTATCCGATGAAGACGTTCAAGCCGAGACTATTCATGTCATATGATAGCAAGTGCACGATGGATGTACTTCTGTACGTAAATCCACATCTTGATCACTCCGCATCCTCAATATCATCATCATCTAGCCACCACCCTCTCCCTTCTACATTCTTCATCCCGCCCGGCACTCTCACTTCTCCATCCTCTTCGCCGTCGTTAGTTCCACCAACCTCTCCGTCCTCGTTCTCTCCCAATGCATCTCCCCCAACGACTCCACTCGTCCACGGCATACACGAGAATAACCTATGTGCCCTCGGTACCTGCGTGGTAAAGTCGGCGCTGGTGCTGGTGCTCGTTCTGCGACGTTACAATCGGTCCAGTATTACATCGGTCGACGGCACGTAGCCAGCCACCAAGCTCCGTTGCGACACTGGCCTGGCTCCAATTCCCTATGCACAGCGCCGTCTCTTCATCCTCACCATCGTCACCACCCATCCCTTCACTTCCGCCCCCGGCCCCACCTCGCCCAAGCCACCCAAGAACATCTCCGATTGCATCCCATGCTTCCATCTCCCTTGCACGCGCGTCGAACCATGCGGGTTTACATACTTTTTGACCGTCCCTCGACACAGGCGTTGGGAGTGAGTGGAGTGTGGATAGTGCGAGCGTTGGGAAGGCGTATGGAGTATTCGTGAATTGAGCCTGTGGCGTCAAGTCGCATTATTAGCATGCGAGCTTCGGATGTCATACCCCCAGATGAAGGATGGGAAGGCTTACCACACCAACACAGTCGACCCAACTGAGCCCTTCGCAGATCTCATCACATTGTTCAATATCCGTGCAGAACTGGGTATAGTTCTGATGAATGTAGGTTCCGAGCAAAGACGAGTCGATAGGCGACTCCGCTATGATTGTCTGGGCGAACAGAAAAATACAGAGCATAAGCGGTATTGAACCAATCCTGTCCCTCATAGGCAAGTCTCACCTCAACGCACACCCGACTGGCCTTCCGATCATGATGCGAGAGCCACACAGGCAATGGTGGCGGATCCATCAACTGCGCGTCCAACTCACGCTCCTTTGCAGCGTCCTTTGCCGAAAGATGAGCAGCAGGCGGGTCAGACTTGCCTGAATCCAGATACGGATACCATTATCATCAGCGAAATCAAAGGTACAAGGAAATGACCCAATGGCAGACACGTACGTTTATTATATAGAATCTTCCCCATCAAATGGAACAATGCCAAGCTCTGCTCACGCCTCGTCACTGCTGCCAGTACCGCATGAACTTTTTTCGCACCCTTTCTACCACCCACGCCGCCAGCCGCCTTGTGAACCGCCTTCCCTTTCGTTTTGTGCGCCGAGGTGGGGAGGTCAACGACACACGCAAACTGGAGCGCCATGATCGCGCTTCGAATATCCCCATTGGAAGATTCCACGACGATATCGAGAACGTCCCGAGGTGGCTGCTTACCGGCTCTCCCGGACGACTTCTGAGATCCGAAGTGTGAGCCAAGCAGGGCCTGAAGTGCTTTTGTCATTAAAGTTGGTGCAATCGGGTTGAACCTACACCACAAAATAGTTTCAAGTGGCCATCAGAAACAAAATCACGGGAACCAAGAGGAAAGGTGAAACGTGCGGAATACATTAGCACCACGTACCCTATGCGCGTCACATACGGACTCGTCAATAACTCAGACCCCAACACATTCCGGATATCCAGCACCTCTTTCTTAGCCCACCGTCTCCCACCACTCCCACCATCCCACGTCTCGTCGTCCGGTTGCTCAGCACGAATACCCGAGTCTGACACGATGATAATGATCGGGGGACCTGGTGTCGCTGGCGAATTGGCTGCTGGGATGCACATGGATTGTAGAGCTGCCTGGAAGCGAGCCTGGGTGGGTTGGTGGAGTAGGTTTGGAAGGTCTTCGAGGAGAACGAGTTGGCGCTTGGTAGGAGACGGCGTACTGGTTTGGAGTGGGCGGGACTGTGAAGGTGAAGGTGCGGTGGACCCGGAAGGTGGCATTCCACGAGAGGTGGAATTGGTCCCGAAGATACTATTGCATGTCATTGCACGCGTGAGGAATGCCTGAAACTTGTCGAATAGTGCTTCTTTCTGAAGCCGTGAGTCGTCTGCAACAAACAACTATGAGAAAGAAGGATGACTTGGGGATGACAAAGGCTCCTGCGAGCTGTGCAGTCCAAGAGTACCTCGCATATGATACACATACCATCTCCGCCAAATTCCTCGTCTGCAAAACTAGAAGGTCCACGTTCACTCATACTATTCCGCCACTCCAAAACCTCACAGCCAAGTTCTCTCGCCAGAATGCGCAACGTGGCGGTTTTCGCAGTACCAGCTGGTCCAGTCAACGCGAGTATACGCTATGAAGGTCGTACGGCACGCGAACGGGATGAGGTCTGGTCAATCATGGTCTCTGTCAGTGCGAGGTACGAACACGTACGCGATATTTCGTTAGTTTGGCCGATGGTCCGCCTTCAAAGGCTTCGAGAAGCCAACGACGCACGTCCTCGACTTTACGTTTGTGAACTGCTAGGTCCGCCTTTGAGTATTTCATTGCGCAGTAATCGTGAGAGGCAGAATGATACGATGCACGTTAGCACGAGCCAGGGTTCGCGAATCATCAGCGACAAGGGGTCGTGAAAGACAGCCGGGTGCGTCTTACCTCGGACGTTGGCTGGTACTTATCCACCCATAACCGATCATCGTCGCCGTCCACCGGTGACCCAGCATCCTCCCGCTTTCCCTTCCCTTTGACGCCTATTTCCGGACATTGACCCAGAGGTAGTACACTGGCAGGTTTTGCTACATGCAACCGCGTTGGGCCAACTTGTGAACTCGAATCCACGGACGTGTCATCCGTCGTCAGATCAAAGATGGGAGGATTAGACAGCTATAATACATAAATGGGAGGACGTTCGGTTTTGACACAGAGGATGTAGTGTGAACTAGGTCACGACGTACTGAGAACGGTCCCGGTCGGGCCTTCTTTGTTGGAGGTTCTGAATCATTACTACCGTCGCGACTTTGGAGCTTGAGAGTCTTGACCTTTGTCCTGGAGTTCTTCTTGGTGAAAGATGTAGATGTCAGGTTCGCAGACTTGGACGTTGGTTTATGAGACATGCAGTGGTGCGGTGTGTAGTTTATGTTAAGTTACAATTCAATTTGGTGCTTGATGACTCGGAGCTGAGCAGTACATATGGTAGATATTAGAAGACAAGCTCCAGATAAAGGGTGACTACCACTGCTACGCTCGTCACTTGAACAGTGTAATAACAGTAACCAATAATGGCATTCAACGGCTCGTTAGAAGAGACAAGAGAATCGCCGAGTGGAGATCTACGCGAGAGGTGACATTCTATCACCCGCTACACCTTGTACATCTGATCCTTGACCGTCCAAGGAGTATCATACCATCCCACTTTCTCCAATAGAAGATACTGCACGACCCGACGTGGAGTTGTGAGATCCGAATTCACTGGTTGGCCACGTTTGTCAAAAATGCCGATTTTCTGTGCCAAAAAGTTCAGTAATGCGGATGGTGCGAGGATATGAAAGTAACAGAATCATGACTGTGTCAACATGGACTCACCTGCGTCGTATCGAATTTTACGAGGGCATGAATAACAAGACGATTTCCTAACACTGGGTCCTCCTTAGCAAGATAAGCCTCTGCCGCTCGGATCGAGACAATATCCACAGGTGTGGGAGCTTTGAGGTCTAGCTCACGCCAGATTGCCATCAGAGGAGTATCAGCAAATGTAGTTAATAAAACAGCTCACTCTTCGTGTTCGGGAACAGAGCAGATTCTGAGACATCACTAACGATTTCCCAAGTCCACAGTTGGTTCTTTTCGCGTTGACGCATAGCTTTGACAGTTCTGTCCCGGAAGGGACCACTCGTCATTTCCTTCGTCAACTTCTCGTTTGACCTGATGGTCATCATGGAAGATGATCAGTGCATGAAATAGATGAGCTTCAACGACGAATAGTGGTACGCACCGTGAAATAGCAACATTTACTTTGCGGTACGGTGTCAAGAGCTACCTGTCGGAATGGAGCTAGCAGCGAGTCGCGAGAATTGGATTGGACACGCGTGATACGTCGCCACGTCGAAAAGCTGGACTTGAAATGGATCCCCGGGAAAGCGTTCGCTTTTGCGATAGCGAACATACTGATCAGGAAGATAGGTTCATGTCAGACTGTTGACCCGAGTCAGAGGGTGCCGGACACGAACCTGAAGGAGTTTTTCATCCAGTTGCTCGTATTATGCTTAATCGCATACCAGAGATCGCTAATTGAGAAGCCCGTTATCCCTCAGATACGCGTAAGACCGAGCAGCGCAATCATGCTACACACGTGAATTTTTTCGGCATAAATCTGGGTTTTGCCCAAAGCGACTTGGACATTAGACGTAGGTCATAAGGTATCTCCACGTCTGTCTGACCGTTAGTACGTGAAGCTGTACGAAGGCGAAGTTCGAAAGCATACCGAGGTTGGGCATTTCTGAGCCCCACATGTCTGTGACGGTCATGATATGGGATACCTGGCTTATTGTCTCCAGTTGTTCCAGTTGAGAAGCGGCAGAAGCTGCCTTGGGCTTTGCCTCTGTTGCCTTCTCTTTGGCTGGTGCCGATGTTGACTTGACCGAGGGTGGTGCATTTCGAGAAGGCAGTTTCTGCCTGGTCTTGACCGCAGTTGAATATGACCTATGGCTCACAGTAGGCCAGATACAAGCCTGGAATGCTTGTCTCCTGCAAGTTACCAATGCCACAGTCGCCATTGTCAACATGCAAGTCCTTTCAAGTTTGCAATATTACTGAGGCCTGTTAGATTGACTAAAAAGGAAACGTTCAAAATAGGAAAGAGGTGAAAGTGTGGGAAACAGTGAACCTAAATGTTGTGTCACACGGTGAGCAGAGTTTGTTGTCCATATCTGTCGCGAGGTTAGAAGTTCACGTTACGTTCATATTAAATGCGATAGTACTAGGTCATAGTATCGTCTGTCTACGCATACACAGCTATGTTTATTTTCAAAATAGAGAATATATATCTAATAAGTATTTTGACTTATTTTGGTGACTCCGGAAAATTCCAGGTAATTCCCACAGGTTTGACCGGCATGTTACGAATGCCTCGGCGGGAGTTGGATATAAAAGGACCAACCTCTCCCGTTCTCAAAAATTCGAACGTGTCAACGTCCAAAGAACAGGTTTACCATCGCATAACAGTCACCATGCCTGTAAGTTTTTTTGCTTTCAAGGTCTTAATCTCTGCAGGATCAACTAAGTGCTCGCCCAGCGCTCTTCACGCTCTTCGCGTCCCGCTCCTAGGCCTGCTGCCGCACCCGCTCAGCAATCCCGCGGTGCTCACACAGCTACCATGGCCCCACCAGCGACCCACGCAAACCCCGCTCATGCTCCTGCACCACCTGCCGCCGCCGCTCAGTCTGGGGGACCAGGTTTACTCACTCAGATGGCTGCTACTGCCGGTTCCGTAGCTGTCGGTTCCACCATCGGTCATGGTCTTTCCCATATGCTCTTTGGCGGGTCCAGTTCAGCTGCGCCTGCTCCTGAGGCTGCTCCTCCCGTTCAACAGCAGTCGTTCCAATCATCGGGTGTTTCTTGTGAGGTTCAAGCAAAGGATTTCACTCGTTGCTTGGAGAAGGCAGACTTGCCGAGCTGCTCCTGGTACCTCGAGCAACTTAAAGCCGTACGCATCAATCTTAGGTTTCCACCCCTCGTATTACTAACACATACGTCGATTTCAGTGTCAGGCAGCCGCTGCCCCTTACTGATGAGACTTGGATAGTGGTTATACCTGTGTGAATCTAAATCATAATGTCATCTGTTGTGGGTTGTCATTGCCTCACCCTTCGTATCGGCACGAATTCTCATCATTGTAATATTGAATCGTGAAAACGCACATGATAACGCAATAGCAGGCAAGTCTTGTTGAACCTCTACACTGATACTCTACATAAAAATCATCCTTGCCAACAAAGTCCTACGCAAAATCAATAATCTCCATGGTCACCTTCCCCTCACTCTGATGCCTTCGAAACACCCTCCCAGTATTCCCGTCAAATCCTATGACCACACAAGGTGTTGTCGCCGCTGGCAGAGTCAGCTTCTCCAGCCAAAAAGATACCTTCATCATCCCCATACTGGTACTCTGATACCACTCCAGATTGCCCTCGCTGCCCTGAGTCTCGGTATCCATTCCCGTACCTGGCCCAGCCGTAAGATCCGATAGAACTTCGAGGGACAATGTAAACCCAAAGGTATCACGCTTCTCTAGATCCCCTCCACTGCTACCACTCTCAATAATCCCCCTACTCTCAGTTCCGCACGAGGTGGTGTGGAAACGAGGGAGGAGTCCATACCGCAAATCAGTGTCTAAAGGAACAAAAATGTCATGCAATGTGCACGTTATCGCTGCTGGTTCCGAGCGGGAGTTGGTGGCAGTAGTGTAGGAGGAAGGGTGGGAAGAGGAAAGGGGAGGAGGCTCGAGTACGAGGTCTGCAACTGCGATACGTGGTAGAGGCGGTGTCCGGTAGGCGATAAGTACAACGCGTGTACCTTGCCCTTTGTTCTGTGGTTGACCTGCGGTTGCGCCGTGCCTCTCGTGTTCCCAAAGCGTGACCCCAGAGAAAACCATAGATACGGGACATACTCCCATGTGTGATAGCTGGAGGTGTATTACGGGGATGTTATTATTGTCTGAGGTGCTGGGGTCGGTGGATGGGGGCGGTAGCGTAGGGTGGGGGTACCCTTCAACGTAGCATTCCCAGGTCCGAGTAACGGCTTGGTATCTACGGTGGACCATCATGATGTGCGTCGAACAGAGATGAAGGGAGACCCATGGAGGCTCCTCCTCGTCGACTGGCTATACGAGCGCAACAGAAGAAAAATGCACAATATCAGCTCGAGATTGGGTTGCGTTGAAAGAGAGGAAAGAAAAGGCGAGGACAGACCTCTGCACCTATAATCTGGTAAAGCTTATCAGTCGAGGTATGTGATAGCCAAAAGCGATGAGGATGCCCAAGGTCAACGACATGGATTACGAGTAACTCGTAGGCTAGAACGGCATTGAAGAGGGTCGCTTCCCCGATGGAAAACCTACCCGTGCAGGTCGCGCTCATGTGGTGCCGCTGTTCGCGCCCTGTCTCGAACGGTAGAGTCAATTTGACTACAGATCTACAATGGTATCGACAGACACATGAGCGAAGAAGAAGCAAGGAGGCAGGCCACATACATCGACTTTGGCCCAAGGTGTTCCTCGTCATCGAGATGCGCCCTCTCCTCGGCAACCACATATGCAACCACGTGTCCCTGCGCGTCCACTGTACTCACACAGGACGAAAGCTCCATCTTGGCACCCACACATTTGTACAATTCCACCGGACGGACCACATAATCTCCCGTAGTGCTCTCCAGAGGCACCTCCTCAGCCTCCAAATCAACGCAGTATATTCCAGTTCGATTGCAGATGACGATCCATCGACCAGCGATGGGCGTGAGCGTTGATGGTCGGGGGTTCGGAAATGTGAACTTTCGCGTTGAAGTAGGCAAGTATACACGGGCCGCGGGACCTCCTCCATCGTCACTGGCATCCTGCGACGTCGCGCTAGCTCGTAGAGTCGGGCCCATGTGCTGGTATAGCGGGAGGGTGAGGCCAATTCATCTCCACCTTTGCGCTGCAGATGAGGTGGCGCTTGAGGTAGTTGACGTCTTGCCAGGCATGAGGGCCCGCTGGACGAGGTAGGGTTGCCTAGTGGTAAGCGTTGGCCCAGACGATACGTTGTTGCGTGATCTCGCAGAACCGTTTCGAAACCTAAACCTCCTCATAGTATTGTCAGCCAAGTAGTAGACTGGTGAAGCACCACCCAGCTGGGAGACTTACGCGTTGCAGGCAGACAAGATCTTGAACCGAGAGAGACCTGAGGATCTCGTAGAACACTTCGATGCGCAGTTGTCCCAGCATGCCTGTAGTCATGGTAGTGCTGCAGAGAGACTCGCACCTGAGACACGCCCGTATCCTAGGCGCCATCTGTTTACCAATATGTGGTGGCTATGTATACGGTATGGTGACTTTATCCGTACTGACGCGTGTACTCTACTCTGGTGTCTAGGGAGGTGATAACGTCATGTATCTACGACGACTAGTATGACGATGAGTCTCAGGCTTTCTTATCTGACTGGTAATCTGGACGATTCTGCGATATCGCATCTCAAAGGCGATGATAATATTTATACTGCAGTAATGCAGGACAGTCGTTCCTCTTGTCTCATCACAGAACAATCACATGTATGTATGTATGTATCAACAGCCTTCAAACGGTATACCACCATCTATTGGATGACATCCAAACATGATACTTTTGGAAAGGTCGTTCATCTGTTATGCTAAGCCAGCAGCCATCTTCTTGAGCTGAGCAAATTCGGTCTCCCCAGTGGCTTCACACAAACTGTAGAAACGTGAAGACGGGTCAGATAGTAACGTTGCTGGCCTGGAAAGTGTAATGTTATGTCGTGAATCAAAGGTATTAGTGGCCGTGAGATATCAATGCACACGAAGGCCCTACCTGTCGAATTCAACGATGCGTCCCTCATCGAGCAGCATGACCTGGAACGATTACATCATTGATGAGAACAAAGGCTCAAGCTCATACCCGAGAATACTCACCCGATCATAGTCGATGACAGTCCGCAACCGGTGAGCAATAGTAAGAATTGTGCTGTTTGCAAATTGTCTGGAAAACACCATCAGATGTTGACTGTAATACCGACTGCAAAAGAAAACGACGAACGTCCGTATCGTTTTTCCGATGAGCTCGTCAGTTGCATAGTCAACACTGGAATGTCATTAGATGCACGATCTACTAGACGAACGAGCTTGTCCATACCTTGCAGTTGCCTGGGGTTGTGCGTGACCTGAGGTGAGATCGGGAAAGATGCAATTTAAAGCATTGTATACTGACCTCGTCCATAATCAAAACCTTTGACCGCTTAAGAATTGCTCTCGCCATGCAAAGCAGCTGCTTCTCCCTACAAAAACGTGTCAGTCACCGCTACAAATTCACGCGCCACAGAACCTACCCTGTTGAGAAATTTTCGCCGCCCTCAGAAACAGGAGATTCCAGATTGACGAAAACGTTAGCATTGACGCTGTCAGGGTCTTCCCCCAATTGCTCCCTGGTATCGTCAGAGGAGTTAATGAGGTGGACGCGCTGCAAGGCTTCGAACTAGCAAAGTGGATAGGTAAGAGTCCAGTGTCAATAGACCAAGTCTGTGATACTCGCGATATCCTTGTCCTCGTACTCATCGAAGACATCGAGCGTAGACCGGAGAGTTCCACTAAGAATAGTTGGGTCCTCTGCAAGATAATTATGAGCGAGAAAACTCTTTCCAGCATCCGCCTTTGGACTCACGAGGGATGATCGTTAATTTACTCCTGAGGTCTGTGATGCCTATGTTCGCAATGTCCAAACCGTCTACGAAGATGCGTCCCTCGGTTGCCTCGACGAAGCGGAAGAAGGAAAGGGCCAAAGTACTCTTTCCAGATCCAGTTCGCCCAAGCACACCGACCTAAAGCGATGGCGTTGACATCTCAGCCCAAAGCAAACTATTTCATAAACACAAACCTTCTCTCCGGGACGAATTTCGAAATTGAGGTGGTGCAATACGTTGGGAAGTTCGGGCTATGAGCGGTAACGTCAAGTAAAGCTATCGAATAATGACAATTGTCTAATGCGAAACTTACTGCGTAGCGTATCACAAGATCTTCGCATTTGATGCCACCATGCTCTGGCCATGAGGTTGGTGGTCGAGGCTCTATGAATTCTGGAGCCTCTTGTTTAATCTCAGAATACTCTTTCACTCGCTCCAGTGCGACCTAGAAGTGACGATGAAGCCCCGACCACGTTGTACAACGGAGGGCTTACTAAGGCTTGCTCCAGACCGACAAATCTCCGCACCTGTTTGCGGATAAGGAGGTTATCCGCGAAAATGTAGGAGAGATCAAGTTGTCGAACGTACCAGGAAGAGTAACTATGTTGTCAAGGAAAGACGGGTCAGATAAACTGGGTACCTGGCATGCTGTGCTCACCTCGAATGTCATCCCAGCAGCAAAAGAGAGAGCAAATCCAGCCAATGCAGCAGATACACTGGGTGTCAACAACGCGATGATGCCAGTCACACCCACGGTGCAGGCTGCAAGCAGATCATAGCGAGAGGCCAACCAACGGCTGACTATGGGAAACAAAGTGAGCTCACGACCAGTAATTGGGGTAAGATAGGCTTACGCGCCCATTGCCAATAAGTCGGGTTCGCATTCTAAAGGGAACACAGCTTTAGATTACGACTGGACACACTAAATTGAACGGACCGTATCGACGCAACGAATCATGTCACGCAAGAACTTCGAGGATGCTCCAAACGCTCTCAGAATCGGGGCCCCTGCTATGGTCTCTCCATACATGGAGTAGAGGGGCGACCGAGCAACCGAGTCTGGTATTCATGGCTTAGTGAACGACCCGAGTTTGTAAACTTGCGCAAAAGAAAGAATCACCTAGACGTCTCATATCGCGGGCTGCCTGACTGTACGCCTGGAAATGACCGACTCAACACACCGTCAGGCATTGCGGCAACATCTAACGTTACCTTTGCAACTGATAGAAGCAATTAGCACTTGACCATTAAATGAGCAAAGAAGGCGGCCTACCTGAGAAGTACAAGAAGCCAAGTGCGATGGCAGTACACAAGAAGGGGAGGCCACCAACGACCGTGATCGATATGACGGTGGTGCAAAAAGCTAACGCGAGAATTAGGCTGCGTCCAAAATGGTCCGAGAGCCTGCTGTCAATGCCTAGAGAAATATTTATGAGAGTGAAATATCTAATAATACCATTGGCATTGTACCTTCGAAGTCCTTCCCGAATCTATTGAGTACTCTTCCGCGGGACACGGTATCATGGAAGCGGATGTTCGCGAATAACACGGTCTCGAGGAGTTCTGTGAAAGACCTTTTAGCTGTTCTATCCCCAAGTTAGACACAGATCAATCTTACTCTTGTAAAGCACCTTCGAAGCACGGATGGACCCAGTGTCTGTTAACATTAGATTGTACTCCTCTCTCTCTCGATGAAATGAGGGGCACTGCTTACAAAGTACGAAGAAGCGATATGTGGAAACGATGACACCTGAAATACATGTCATCAGCTGGTGCAGGGTATTGTAAATTTCCAGAAGACAAACCGACGAGGGTGATCTACAGTGATTGCAAAGTTTGAACATGTATGCATATTCGATATTAAAAAGACGGACCATTCCATAGACGGTGAGATAGTAAACCGCCCCCTTTTCGGCGGCTTCTTCAGGATCAGCACCAGACCAAATCCTATTGTGTAGGCAAGATCAGCAAGGTGTCACCAGCACTGGACTTCTCAAGCTAGCAAACCTACTTCAACCACCCAGTCTCCGCAACTGGGATGAGGGAAGCCAGAATCAGTACAAACATAAACCACGTCCAATACCCAGTATTTCCACACGAAGTGATATATAATCTCCAGACATCCCAGCTGACCCGACCAACAGCACGTTTTTCGTCTTCGATGAGCTTGCGAGGGGGTTTTCTCTCTTTCTTTGGAGCAGGTGCTTCGATGGTAACTACTGTAGAACTTGTTTCGGACAATCCGATCATTTCTGCATTTTCGCTGCAAGTGGTCTTTTCCGAGGCTTCGGTATCTGCGGAGGTTGGGCCCTCCTCGGTTTTGCTCTTGTTTTCTTGCTCGTCGGAGGAGTGAGTGAGTGAGTGTATATGGTTTGAAGCCATGAAGGCTGTGCCACTTCCTTCGAACAGCAGGTGGCCGTTCTCCAAGGCGACGATATAGCTAGCGCCAGGTGCACAGAGTAGTACGTGGTGCGACACGAGGATGACAGTTCGTCCACGCATCAGGTCTCCTTTGATGCATTGGTGGTAAATGTGGTGTGCAGTGTGTGCATCGACTTCGGGGGAGTTAGACGCCTCGAGAAAGGTAGCGTGTAGGTGAGACATACCAGCAGACAACACGTCATCAAGTAGAAGGATGGACGCTCGGGAGTAAACTGCTCGTGCCAGGGAAACTAACGGAAATGAGCAGAACCATCAGACGTAAAGACAATGAGAGATTAATTACCACGAGCTTTTTGACCGCCGGAGAGGTTCACCTTTGGGTATTGTTTCATTCAACGTGACAGCGAAGCTAGCGTTGTGCTCACCCCTCGTTCACCTATTTCCGACTCGTCGCCATCTTCCAATATCTCAAAATCGCTCACGAGGGCGCAAACCTACAGAACGAATAAAATCGGTGGAGTGTAAGAGGACGACCAAGCCGCAAGCCTACCTCGAGTGTCTTCTGGTAGCGTTCTTCATCGAGAGGTAGACTGAAAAGAATGTTGTCTTGAAATCATTTACATACACATGTCTCTGCGCAATACCCGACGGTACGGACCTTTGATTGAAGCATTTCGGAGCCACGCTGCCTATCGAGAGGGGCACTGAGTCAGGAGCGGAACCAACACAACGGGACCGGGAATACGCGCCTGTGGAACATAGGCACACATTCCCGGAACGATCCACTCCTCGCTCTTGATGGTCCCCTGCTCCACAAATGCAGCAAGAGCATCTGGAGGGGAACGCTGACACATCACTTGTCCAGTCAAAACATCCGCTTCGCCGAGGAGGGCTGTGGCAGCCAGGTCAACCACGCACAGAATAAACGACTTTACGCAAACCCTACCAAGCAATAACAGCGTCTTGCCGCTCCCCAACTTACCACAAACGAGGGAGAGCTCGCCGGCTGGGAATTTAAGCGAAAGGTCGACAAGGACGAACTTTTGTCTTGGCGTAGATGCAGCAGAGCCTCTGGATCTGTCCTGGGGCCACGCAATGGTTGCGGATTGGAAAGCGATGGGAGACTGAACAGGATTTTCTGGCAACGGTGGTACAGAAGCCACTTCAGCCAGATGAAGATATTTCTCGATACGTTTGAGGGAGACATGGCACTGTCGAGGAGATTAGTAGTTGTTCACGTGATGGAGATGTTATTACCTGTAGTAAGTTAATAAATGTCTCCGGCAAAGCGTTCAAGGCAAAGCGCATCTCTCGGAATACTGCAAAAACGAGAAGGCTCAGGGATCATTCCAACATAGCTGCCTCCGAAACTAACCCAGAATCTGAATTATGGATCAGTATATGAATCGGATAGACAATCCTATGAACGACATACAGAGGGGAAAGCGATTGACGGCGTCAGGTCTTGCTGGCGCCAAACCGCGAAGTGCCAGAATGAAACCAATGTCACCACCAGGGGAGAAGCATCCCTGAGATTGATGTTCACATTGGAATCTAGGAAAAAAATAGAAGAACGTGCCATATCGCAGCAAACGTGACCTTGCAGGTGAACGGTTCGTTAGCGAAACACGGCCCGTTGCAGTCGCCGCGGATGACCCACCTCAATCATATAGTTCAACTTTTGATACTTGAGCTCCTTTTCTCTAATATTCATCACGCGTTTTTCGAAGCTCCGTTCCCAGGCCATGAACTTAACATCGACGTGAGAATGATCAAGTCATTATAGTCATTTACTGGACATACCTTCAGCATGCGGATACCACCAAGAATCTACAATGGCTGCATATCAACATCAATACTCAACGGCAGGCAACATTCTTGCCTCATTCATAAGAGCAACTCGTTCATCTCGGGCCTTCATCAGTCTATCCTGTGCTTTCACCACAACCTTACTGGCCAGATGGTTGAGAGGGAGGAAGATTAAAATGACAGCCAGCCCATAGAAGCATGAGACTCCGAGGAGAGCATAGAGGAACCAAGTCCCGACAATAATCTCGCAGGGTGAGTCTGTATTTGAAGTGAATGTGGATATGCCAGATACTGTGACGATTGTGACGTACCGACCAAGGTGAACACTTGGAGTCCAACTTCGCTAATCCTGTCCACGTCGGTGGTCATCAATGTCATTACCTGGGCTTTGCTAGAGAACTCATTCTCTTCCTCCTCCTTATCCTTCGACTTACTATCCGCATTCCCATTGGCGGATTTCGTTTTGGAGTCATTGTCGTCGTCATCCGAGGACGATCCACCGGAGGACGAAACAACATCCTTTCGCACAAGGGTCTTGGAAAAGAGCGTCGTGTTCAGCTGACTACGAAGTCGCACTTGTGTGATGCCAAGGGCCAGGGTGAAGGCCTGGGCGGCGACTGTAAAGATTCTTATTGGTCATTCTAATGACGTGGTAGAGGGGGGACCCACCTAAATGAACCACCGCAATGGATACAAGCTGGCCAATGACAAATACCCATCCCCACCTCCGGTCCTCGCGATGCGGGTCGGACTCGAGGTAGGAAATAAATTTGCTAAGGAAGAAAGGTGATGCATACCACAGTGGTGCAGATAATGCAGTAATGGTGACTAGTGCACTTAATGCAACCCAGTTCACACGAACTAGGCGCCAGGCAAGGTCCCATCCTGGCCGCAGAGGCTTCGAACGCAGGTTGCTCCGCATCTTCGCAAATTGGTATGTAGCCCTCATGTTCGCAGGGAGAAGGGGTAGATCGGCAATTTCGAGAGTCCCAGCCCTTTGGCCAAGCTTAATGACTGGTGTGGCAAAACTGAAAAGGATGCGGCTGATGATGGAAGCCCCGGTCTCCTGTGAGACGTTATCAAGTCGAAAGTTGGTAGTACTTTCAACCGTTTTCTGTGAGTAGATAAGCTCCGATGGGAAATGTAAATGAGGTCCGGTGGGCAAAGCCGAGCTGATGGCGAGTGAGACGGAGTACAATATCAGGGAAGCGTAACGGAGTCCTGGTAAAGATGGTCCGGGTAAAAGAGGCCGTCGATGGTACCATAACGGAGACAACAAGCAAGGTAGTGCCAACGAGGGACAAGGAAGCGATGTGAACCAACGACTCTGCGTGCTTGTCGGCAGTAGATTGTCCGAGCGCGCGAAGGGCAAGACCAACAAGGTAGAGTGCAGATATAGTACGCAAAGTATGTTGCACGAGAACTTCTCCCCCAAGGTTGAGGGCATGCCACCCAAGGGATACGGACTCGACCACCAGTAAAGCTGACAAGCTCAGTGCAAGTATTTGTTTCCACAAACGCATCTGCGCTTTGCTGTTGAGTCATCAACCCATCTGAAATACTGTGATCAGGACACACCTTGTTCCAGAAGGCTCCCTCATCTACAGGCTCCCCATCTACCAGGTCCTCTGGTTTCGTGACTGCGAATGGATCGCGTTGCAGTTCCGCCTCTAAGCTCCCATCTTGCGAAATAGGTAATTGCAAGGGTAGCTGCTCCCAGGATGTAAACTTGAAGATGACCAAGCTGCTGAACGACGCTGTCGCGAATGTGACAGCTATAGGCATTTCGAACGCCTCAGACATCTTTGAAGACGAAGAGCGCTCTCAAGACGTCTAGTCAAGTGGAAGAGGCTCCGTCGTAAGCGGGTTCCTACCCTCATATGAAGTTACTTATAATAATACAATAATACACATGATACATACAGTCGGTCACGGTGAGCATGTGAACACAGGGTTATCGAAAGTTGGGCAGCCACTACAGTATTGATGACAGTTGTCATGTCAATGAGTATAAAAGTGCCGATGGGCAGTGCATGAATGTGTGGGTGTGTATATTTGCACGTGGACATTGGAGGACAGCCACATGAATTCTGTCGTCGATGGTTGGCACTGTGCGCTCGGTCGTTAGCACTTCGCCGCTCTTTTTCCTATATCACATACCGCACTTGCTTCTCTTTCCAGGTGCTGATACCATGCAGGTATGAGAGTAGGGGAGAGTAGTGACTGGCGCCGCCCGCCGCCTAAGGGAGGAAGAAAGATGTCGAAGAGGTGGAGACTTGGAACGTTATCACAAAGGTGCTCCACGATTATGATGGAGGCATTGGAGTGTAATGTTCTGCCATGAAAGTGTCCTTGCGCGAATGCTTGGGGCCCTTCCTTTATGGACAATCTGGTGATTGATGTTGACAATAACTGTTAACTGTTCAGGCTGCCAACATCGCTATCGCTGAAACGTTTCCATCACTAGGGGCGTTACAACAGCTGGTCCGAGTAGAACACTTTCTACTGCCGCCTCGGGCGATAATCCACGTCAGTACACCTGACGAGGAACTGCCTCAAGTCCTTTTCACCAAAAAAACGTGGATACTTACATCGCGGAAGGCCTCACATCAATGTGAACTCAGGTGTTTGTACTTCCGCCTATCCGAGTCGATGTTGATTACACCGCTGGTCTGTGTCATAGGCCCAGAGGTCAGGGAACGATACCGAGAGTCCTTCCGTTGTTGATCGTGATTCGTGTGGAAGGCGAAGGCGGGTGACCGCTATCTGGACTCTACTCTGAGCACTCCAGCAACACGTCGTAACCTTAGTCACGGTCTCGATTGTACATCTAAGAATGAAATACCGCTGATCTACCAAAAAAAGTGTGGAGTGTTGTCAAGATCGGAATTCGGAGGCCATCCAGTGCGACATCGGACAGGGAGGGGTGATACATATATGATACCTATTTGTTCGTGCAGTGTTGTGCTGATATCGCAAATTCTCAGATGGACTTCGCATGTCTCGCCTATCTCGCAACCTCAGGAAAGGTCTACCGTATCGCGCGCTCGCCCAAGAGCCTGTGTTTTCCAAGCCTTGTATTACACTCCGTAATAATTACTGCAAGTATGTATGGTTATTCCAGTGTTGCCATACCATATGCATACGATACGATGTGATTATAAAAGCTGTGTGATGCATATACATAAGACAATAGTCAACAGGCACACATGTCACATGAATGTACCAGAAATAAAGCCACAAAATCCGTTCCGTCCGGGACCGTCCCGTAGTGACTGACTAATATATCCTCAGAGATCTAGCCAACCATCATCCTATACGTAGCTTATCCTCCTCGAATCCCGCATCAGTTGTTTCGCCAACCACGAAGGCTCTGCATTAGCATCCTCATCACATTCCTCCCCCTCCCCCCCCTCCTCCTCCTCCTCGTCATCATTGACGATAGGATCAATGTTGTATGGAAGAGGCAGCTCGCGGGTGACACGGTACTGATCCATGTTACCGAGATGTTCGTTCTCTATCCGGTCTGAAGAATTGTCAGCCTGTAGGACAGCATCGATGATAACTGCGACCTACAAAAGTTCCACTGTACCCTCCGCAACATCTCTAATGTGGCAGCGATAAATGTCCGCAGTGTGAGGCTTGGTCCACTAGAGGGTATATAGCATATCCAAAAGAAACGGATGCATAGGTTAGACACCTGCAGAGACGGGTCAGATTTGAACCTAAAAAGCCATCGAGCAGACTGTACCAAAGCAAAGTAGTATGACTAGGAACATTGTCAACAGATATCGAAGGATAGGACGCCAAATCACGCACCGGTATCTGCGAAGTGTATACGAGCTCAGGTCTAAGAAATGGATGTCGGGCATGGGGTTTGCACATGGACCAATCCATCAGGAAGTCCTGATAATGACAAATTATAGCCAATAAAATACATGTATGCCAAGGATACTCACCCAAGCACACGCATAGGTGGCGTAGATAATCGCTGTGAAGCACCAAAGTACGTAGCCTGTGCCATGATGCAAGTTATCTGTGAAACAGATTTAATCGTGAGGTCGCTGGGGCGAAGAGTCACATACCTTTATGTCTCCAGTAATAGTAAAAGAAATAGTTTATCATCCCCATAGCATACTTCCCAGCCTAGTAGTGAAATGCGCAAGTGAGCAGTTAAAACACAAATGAACGTATTAATCGCCTACATTGATGAGATGAATGGGGAGTCTCGAGTCCCGATAACGCCTCAAACTTTGAGCCAGGCGTATCAAAAGCGGTAATGATCCGAGGGTATAGTACCATCCCCAATTTTGACTTGCCCCGCATGTTGACCACGCTTCTTGGGAATAATCGTAGGTAGAGGTTGCAAGGTTATCAAATAAACCTCCTGCAGAAATTGAGAGGTTGAAAGAAGGCGGAACGTAGGAAGCAGAAATTGACGAAGACGATAACGTAGAATGAATGTTAGGGAAAATCCGGGTATAAAAGCATCCAATGAAGAACAGATTCGAGAAACTGTACGCAAGGCTACAGAACTGATCACTAGATAGAAAAAGGGTCAGATTGATACCTTGCGATGTTAGTGAAAGTTGTGGGTCATACCCCAGCCAGAAATCAGTGAACTGAGGAGCAATCAATTAGTTGGCGTCGACTCGTGGGGTCATTAACAGACCAACCTCGACCTTCCGTATACCGCTAGCCCCGAGTTTGGCTATGTTCTTGATTGTCCACCAACGAGCGCTACCCGACATGATGCTCTGCACAACAACCGGGGTCAGGCTTGGTTTCACAAAACGATGGAGGCACGATCAAAAGCGCTTACCCCAACTGGATTAAACATGACCACAAAAAGCGAAGGCCAGCCAAATCAAGGGCCACGCTATGGGAGAGCCTATCCGAAGAAAGGAGAGACAGAAAGCATAGGCGAGGGAGCAGAGCAGACAAGAAGGGAGCTACACCCAATCAATACAAACAACCCGACCGGTACACACATCCCACCTACCTCAAAGTATTTACGATGGTCAATTCTTGATTTCAAGTCCAGCTCTGTGAGGTTGGTCATGAAAACCGAAACTACGTGATACGCTGTAATAACATACCGAAGATGAAGACGTAATTTATCCGTTCGCGCGCCCAGACGAGCACATTGATACCAATGAGCAGCGCGAATAGGACTGGTATCACGAGAATCGAGTATATAAAAAGTAAAACATCCCACGACGGGAGTTCCACGCGTGTTTGTTCTTGAAAGGCTATTGAATAGTTCAGCGAAACACGTTCCAGGATAGTCAGGGTGCATTCCTACACATATAAGCCCCTAGAACAACAGCGGGAACCGCAAGCCCCAACCAAATTCCTGAGCGAAATGTGCTAAAATGATGCGACTTCAGCGAGGTACCGACACGAAGGCGATTTATCGCTTTCTTCTTGTCCCCGCGTTCTGTATCCCAGCAGTGGTCAGTCTGTGCACATGATATTGACATGCCACGGCAGGAGGCGTACCGAATCGCGCAGCAAATAAGTCCTCCATTTCCTTCAGCATCGTGCTGACCATGGTTCCCGAAGCGAAAGCCGAGGGCTCAACCTGGACGATGAGTATGTTCATCGCTGTCCAACATTGGGAATATCCAGACCAACTTACCTTCTCCTTCATGTAGGCAGCCTGTACAGGAATCTTGGATACTTTCTCATACTTCTTCAGAGCTTTGCGGAAGCCAGTGAAGTTAAGGACCTGCAGATAAAAGACAATGAGATAAGAAGAATCAAGAAGCCGTGACAGTCAGAGGGTCAATAGTTCCAGGATTATCACATCGATAGTCCAAAGTCGATCACAAATCCGATCGAGGATAATAGAGCCGCCGAATGACACGATTAGACAGTTGGGAGAACTTCAATGTGATATTACATAACATGAAATCGGAGGGAAAAGCTCACCCTGTAATTGTTCAAGACTTCGAGGCCCCTAGTCGTACAATTTGCGCGTCAGCATCGTGGTCAAGGTCAAGACTGACTAAAAGGAGGAAACAATCTGTATACAGTGACCACATTACAGCAACGTCCTACCACGGACGACTCGATGTCCGATGTCTATCATGCACCCAAAGAATAAAATGATAACTCACCGGTAATACTCTACGACAGCCTTTCTGAGCCGTTTCTTGGCGGTCTGATATTCGAGAGGGTCGAGAACATGCTTTGGAGTAGTTGTGCCTCTCTTTGGCGGCGGCGTGGGGCCATGGGGGACCTTTGTGGCAGATGTCCTGTCGCTGGTCGGCGAAAGGACTCTGACGTCTGTAGCGGTATGTTCGGACTCCGCGAATCCACTCAGTCCACCTTTCCTCCGAAGTCCAGAGCTGTCGCTGCTGCGTTGCCCATTTTCGACCTCACGAGTCCCCAAAATTGATAGATTCATGTGGCCTTGATAATCTGAGTTCACCGTGGAACAATAAGGAATGAAGAGATCCTTACCAACACGCCCTGACTCAACGGCCGAAATATCTTCCTTGTCGTTACTATGAGCATGGTCGGATCGTTTTAATGTTAAAAGTGCGCTCAGAAGCGAAAGGTGGCTTTCTTAGCCCAGCTTGGGGCTGGCGAATGCGCGGCTGATTCCTGACGGAATCAAATATCAGGGGATATGCCACTGATAACGATGAAATTACCGACATAGAACTTCTGGCGGTGTATTCCTAGTTCATTCAGCTGTTCCCGAAGGAGTTTGCCACGCTCATACATCTCCTTTTCTCTCTCTGCATAGAAGGCCTCTATTTTCTCTATCTCCGCGTCAAGTAGCTCGAAAAACCTGGCATGGACGGGGGGCAGTTGAGGAAGTATCTTATGCAAAGCTGGTGTGCTATGAGAGCCTGTTTAAAATGGTGTTGAAACTATGTTGTATAAGGTCAACAAGATGAAAAAGACCCGTACCTAAATCCCTGAAGAAAGGAAAAACTGGGGGGGATCGGGGCGTTCGGGGTGGTAAAGGAGTCTGTTGTGACGGTGCATTCGATGACGTTCCGATGACGCGTGGTGGAAGAGCATTTAACATCAACGTCAGGGAAGGCCCTGTAACTAGGTTGGTGAGCTGGAAAAAGGAATTGTTGCTTGACTTACGGCGTGCTCGTCGTTTTCCAGGAGTTGTGGGCCTGGAGCTTAAGTCCGCGGCAGAGCCGGTTTTCACAGATTCGTCTGCGGAAACCCATGGAAACGACATCCGCCTAGATGCGATATTTGTCTTTGAAACCGATGGATATACCTCTGGCAACTCTAGAGAGGACGCATTTATTCCAGTGTGATGACGAAGTTATGGTTAACCAGGATCCTTACGCTTAACATCATCATATTGCTCCTCGTTCCAAGCGGGATTGTGGGAATGATCGACGTCGGTAGTCTCAATTGAATCTGATATAGGCGACCTGAGGTGCCTGGGCTCGGATCAGACCTATCTGCCTCTTAAGCCCACGATAATCTCTGCTCGGGTTAATAACGGCAACGATTCGAGGATG
This sequence comes from Melanogaster broomeanus, assembly GCA_014904935.1. Taxonomy (NCBI): domain Eukaryota; kingdom Fungi; phylum Basidiomycota; class Agaricomycetes; order Boletales; family Melanogastraceae; genus Melanogaster; species Melanogaster broomeanus. Next base: position 82,668 of record MU123718.1, on the reverse strand, counting down.
ACGAGCCGAGGCGTGGGAGGCGATCATGACAGAGAAGGATATTAGCGCATGAGATGGATAGCATGAAGAACACGTTACATGTAGGCTTTCTTCCACTCGGGAGTCTATAGAACGACATTATCGGTCAATATCATAGACTTTTCCCTCGAATGAAACCATGAAATCCACCTGGGTATCTTGCAGGTATCTGCGGTCAGAGAGGAGGAAGGCATAACAACGTTGGTCAGTGGTTGTTCTCGCTAGAGAGGTTGCGGAGGAGTGCTCACTGTGCAAACTTCATGCTTCAAACGCATTCAGCTGCAAGCTGGCTGTTCAGAACGAAATGACACCGTAGCGTGTCCCTACTTTGAAGCACCACTTAAATATAAGCGAAAGTCGGCGACTGCCTGGCATGTCGTGGTATGAGCCAGATAGACCGGTATGTTTAGTTCCTAAACTGACGAATCTCGTCACGCAGAGAACGCAAGAAGCATGTCACCTTCATACCGTTCAATCCTCGGTCATTTTAATTGCTAGTGACGGTCACCACCTGCCCGGTATCTGTTGGCTACCATTCAAGCAAGCTCAGGTTGTCAGAGTCTGTCCGAGTTGTCGGTGGATCGAACGTGGGGAAGTCACTACGAATAGCAAATTTGTCAACACTCACCAACGCAGCCAAGTGTTCTGTAGTACTGTTGTATGAACCAGTCCCAATTATTACCGCCGTCCTCGTTACACCCAATGGCACATCGGTCTCTCCTGCGGCCACGTCTTTGAAATTGACAAACCTATCGCGTTGTCATCGTGAACGTATGCGGCACCTTCATCGATTGGGAGTCTGCATCTTCGACGTGTGTTTCCAGATGCAGTGGCGACAGGAGCCTTCGCCGTGATGGCGGTGTGGACTGCGCATCAGCAGACTTGTAACATGTAATTCCCGAGAAGCGCTTACTCAAAAATCTTCGAGCTAGCTTATCGTCAGCTTATCACACGAGATGACATGACAACAGCAGGCACTGCCGTAAATTTGCCAGAATGGACTCGGAGCCGAGCAGGGTGCATCTACTACTACTGGACTCTCGCGTTTAGTACTGTCACTCCAGAATCTTCCACTCGGTGATGCCGAATTCGATGTTCTTTGTAGCAACTCTGGAGCTTCTATAATAGTTTGGAAGTTGGAACCCTATTCCTGACACAGTCGCCGCCTTCAAGTTGCACAGACTCAGAACTGCGCTGCCACGGATGGCAAACAGCCGTATGCCTGGCGCTTCGAGACATGCGCAGGTGCACTACGATCGCCTTAGCCATGCGATTGTTTGCAACGCAGCTCATGTATACACGTGCTGCTAGGAGTGCACTACGATCCCTTAGCCAATCATGATTTGGTCGTGTGACCGTGAAGGACTCGGCATTTTGCCATCCAATCACATATCTTGGCGTACGTGGTCGTTTTTTTGTATTACAATTCATGTCGTGTGAGCACTCTGCGTCAGAATGATGCAGTAAGCGGTGGCGCTCACCGAGCCTTAGGCCCGCGCTCTCTGTTGAGCATGAGGTTCTACCATCTCCTCTGTTTTTCCTGTAGAATCAAGCCAGGGTTGATACAATACTCAATTCACCGAATTTCACTTGCCACGAGTTTCGCCAACTGTGCAGCGATCCCTGCTACGCCAGTACGATCACTTCTTCCACCAGGCAGCTGGCATCTGTCCGTCCCAAGGGCTAGGGCTAGGATACACGGAAACCCGCATGAACCTGACTAACCCAGGGTATTTCCGGCGTGGCAGGTCTGTTTTGCCGATCCGGTTTCTGTCCTTGGAGATCCGCGTTGAAAGTATTTACGATCCACTCACTGACTCCATACTGAGGCCTAAGCCTGACCTTCTGTCACCGGCGCCCGGCGATCGATTGTACCTCTTGTGCATGAATTGTTTTCCCTACAGTATCATCAATGCAGTTGGAACTGCTTCGAATGAGATGCCCATCTCCCGGCAGTCAACAAACTTCATCAGCATTTTCGTAGGTTGGTATTAATATTTACGTCCCTTCAACAGTTCCGGCTGTCGGGTGATCAATGGGACCGATATTGTAGGTTCTTTTCATCTATCTAAAAAATGACAATACATCCTTGAGGATTCCTGTGGCGCAGGGTTTCAAGTCTCACACACGAAGACTACGGAGAGTGACAACCCTTTCGATGGGCTAGGAGAATTCGAGAAAAATAAGAACAGCTTCCATCGTAGGTTTCCAATGCCTGCCAGAGTGGCGTATCAATGGCTTCTGTACGGGCGCAGGTTATCACGCCCGGACCTGTCCTAGGCCATCTGTATGAAAAGGTGCATATATATGTACGCACCAACTTGTTCTCGTTTGTACCTGGACATCGTTGTTTCTCCGAATAAACCAGTAATCGTTGGTACTGTTGAATTTGAACCTTAGGTTCGTCACATGTCACCATCACAGAAAAACATGCAAAAACTCCATGCGATGCGCTCCGATAAGAAATCGGGTATGATCAGTCCGGATCTTCGCAATATCGAACAAACCCAATGTGGAATTTCAACAGTAGTTATACAGCCGTGCTCTATTAGTCAAGTCACGGACGATCGCAGGACCTCGAAAACGCCTGACACTTGTAGCCTTGTTTGATAACCCCTGACGTAGAGTGTGGGGGTAGCACTGTGAACAATTGGTAAGAAAATGGAATGTAAAAATAAAATAATCGGGCGCAGGACTTGCTGCGCGTATCAGAGGGCATTGGACTTCACGCACATCAGTGCTCAGTACTTCGTTGACCTTTGCAAGTTTATGAAAGTAGTGCATCGTGGCTGCACTGGTGAGAGCTAGCGCTGAACAATGAAATTTAACTAGCTGGACACCCGCTACTCTCCTCACTGGCAGTGACTCAGTCTCTCGTTTCCGCTGACCTCCTTGAAATGGACTTCTCTTTCTTGCTTGACGTCGCCTGGAACGAGAATACCTACATTATGGTCAATACAAGTACAGTAGACTTTTTCATAACGTATATGGTAGTAGCGTATAAATTTCATAATGTATGAACTTCGGGCAGCTCCCATCATGGGATGCAGGAGAATATACAATATACAGTCAATTTCGTAACGTATAGGTTGGACAGGAGGAATATACACTACGAGATCACAGTTTTGGGGGGCAGAGATCTAGTCAGATCCGTACCGGAGAATGGAGGGACCATGGACGACCACAAATTATTGGTCGGCAACGGCTATGTGGAATGGAAAATTTGCTACTCCTCTCACTTCATGTCAATCATTCCAAAGCGCCAGCCACGTCCAAAGCCACCTCCATACAAACGGAAGTTGAAGGAAGCACAGTCGACTCGGAAGGGTCTGGGTCCGGGCCCTCAGGCTGCCAACAGTGCAAAAATCCGGAGAAAAAGCAATGTCAAAACATATGACTGGCTAACAGTCTTCGCTTACTACATCGCAGATGAAGCACAGACAGAATGTGGTCAATTTCTTCTGAACACGAGCTGAAGAGGCCGGATATGTGTTGCGAGTAGGTGTGGATTCTTCACTTGACTTTCTTCATCATCTTCGTGCATTTCGGGTCGAGCTTCGTTGTGACCAGGTGAAAAATGCAAAACAGACGACATTGGCTAGTCACGGTTTCGTAGTTAGTTAGTGCGCACGCTGTGTGCTTAAACCTTTCCTAATTAGCTTTACCCCTATCATCGTGGGAACTTTTTGCTATTGTATATACCTCAAAACGTATTAGGATGAGGCAGCTCCCGTCAGTATACGTTATGAGAAAGTCTACTGTATCTAGCTACGTGTCCATAAGAAATCGTACAACTTTGGGGAGGTTAAGCCCCGTTGAGTGGCGTTGTTCTTCTTTGATGATTTTTCCACCTCGGCAGAGTAGGTAGCTGGAGCCCGAGGCTTGACGACACAAGAAATAGGACCCACATACATAGTTCAGAAAACAGGACTTCGCTAAAACAGAGATTCCTCAGGCTCGATCCGTGGTCTCTTTTTTTAGTAACATTAGTAACGACATTTGAATGGCAGGCCTATTTACCAAGATCCGAATTTATGCAGCTGCTACGCACCTCCAGCAATCGAGTGACCTTCGATCGGTGGGTCAAACTTTGTCAAACCAAACCGGGCCATTCACATATAGTGACTGCAAACGTGGGCTGCTTCGAACGCTTCCATCGGTGTTTCAATGCTCCGATCGCCCAATACTGTCTTCACCATCGCTCAGATCACGTCGGACAATGGTCAGAACGATCCCGCATGTTCAATAAATAGATAGATGGTAACCCATGGATGCGTCAGAATTTAGGAATCGCTGAGAACCGTCGTGCTTCCTGGTTGATACTCACTCTCGAAACTCCGACTCGGACTCGTCAGTCCAACAAACGATGAGTGCCTTGGTAGTCGGATATGAAGGCCAGTCCATCCAGTTTTCACATACTGTACACGCTGCATGAATGCAAGGAACAATGATGCATCGATGATTCCTGGCTGCAGTCAAGGTATTGGACTTCACGTCGTGAAAGAACATGAGGAATACGTCATCTCCACCTTCGGTGACTTCTTCAAGAAGATCACTAGCACGAGGCGGGCCGATCCCCGAAGTGCCCTTGGAGTTAGATGGCCTAGGAGATGGCGAGTGGGCAAATGTGCTATAAGTGCTGCCCCGATGAAGCGTGCCCATGGGCATTGACAATGGTGGAGGTTCAGATGAGGACATGATGCAGCGGTCAATGAAACTGTAAATGAGAAGAAGCAAGGCCCTGACGCCAATAGTAGAACATTGGCTCCTCGAAAAGTTTCGCACTTCTGTCGGGTAAAAACAAAACGAGCGATCTTCTAGGGCTCCGGTGGGCATAGTTCCAGATGCAGAACTTCACTAAACTTATAGAATGGTCGCTTTACCACCACACCATGGCGTATGCGTGACGCTATGTATCCAGTTTCAGGTGGTGGAGCGAGAGACCCAACCTCGGACGTACTGTCATAAATGCTCATACGTAGATTTCAAGTGCAAATGTACGATGCTGCTTATTTTGAAGGATCTCAACGAGTGGTTGGTGGTCGCGTGGGAATGACGTAAAGATGGATGGCTTCTTTGTGAACGTCGAGAACTTGCAGAAACGTTACTGTTACAAAAAAATATGGACAATACGTACAAAATGTCTGATATGGTAATTCCAACTTCTAGGAGTCTGACATCTTCTGTGCCCGCAATAGAGACCGCGGAAATTGGTTCAAAACATACTAGCCAGACTGCCACATACGTGAGGGTCATAACACTCCAAGGAAATAAACTATAAACTGTTATAACACTGCAGTCACAAAGATATATGATGTGAACGATGACTCTGACAGAGTCCGAGGGTGGCTTTGAGAATGTGAGTCGAGGTGCAACTTGAACTTGAACTGTAAATGGCACTCAGCCAGACCACTTAGCAGCATTCGTATCAGATTGTATGGAGTCAAGCCGGTTTCATAAGATAACAAGTGTCTTGTCTCTTTTGGCATTTGCTGCCTCTTGTACTCACAAACTAAGTCATGTTGACCTCCACCTCCAAGACATGCACCATATCTAAGACTGGAAGGCGCGTCAAACTGATAACTTGAAGCAGATCGTTGAAAGCCTGGCAGGATTGCACCCGCTAGGAATTGGGCAGGTCCATCCATCCATTGTCTGTAACATCTAGTAACGACTCAGAAATGCTATGCATCAGAATCTCCAAGTCAAAGAGATACGCAAAGGGATGGGGCTTTTGCACACCCGCCAACAAGGACACGACTGTCGACACAACCCATGACACTATGATCGAGCTCCGAGAAACATACCCGAATGCTGGCGCGCGGGAGATCGTCAGTCTTCTTTTCACGAGAAGGGCATGAGCGTGTCTAAGTAATGGCCTCCTGCTTCATGGCATGCTGCACACCGGAATCGAACCTTTGGCCACAACATCTGGCATATAGTGAGTATTCTGAAACTGATTGATGCACTTAGTCGTAGGTATTCACTGTGCAATGTCATTTCCTTCGTCGCTAACAATGACTGCTCAAGACATGCCAGTCGTAACTCAACGTGACCCTGGCTCAGAAAATTACGGTAATGTGAACGCCTGATGATGTTTCGCCAATGGTATGATCCAGCACTACAAGGCTCAATGCCGCACGACGAAGAATTCACGGAGATCACGCGAAGTTCGGCGGTAGTTAACCTGCACTTTAGACCATGGTGTAGAATCAGGTTGGTACGACAGCGATAATTAGGTACTTTATAACTGTAAGTGATCTGTTTAATGGCTAACTAATAACTGTGACTAAATCTATCAAATTCAGGATGGTATTTCGATGGGTTTTCATTCCATGGTTGCAACGTGAACTGGACGGATACAGGGATCTGGTACATCAAAGCAACGTGATCGCAACAAGGTGTTATTTCTAGTAATCATTCTTTCTATTTTCACAAAGGTCCTTCCCCATGGAGTTCCCAATTTCATTTACGAGTCCCAGAAGAGTATGGAGCATTGGACTTCAAAGTTCAAGGTGCGTTCGTGTGACGCCTTCTTCGACTACTAGGGTCACGGTCGGTTTAGATACGTTCGCAATATATACACCAGCCTGATCACCCAGTCTTCGACCTTGTTCCACAGGGGTTCAATTAGTTCCTACAGCGCTGTGATACTGACCTAGGTCGTCCGAGTCTGTCAGCCGGCTCCGTTTGGTCAGTATTCTTGAACTTAATCCATGTTGTTGAAATTTGCGAACAATTACCACTGGTACCACTGCCCCCGGATTATAATGGCGACGAGGAGTTTTTTTCCCACTCCTAGCAAACCACGAAGAACTGTCATTCAACAACGACAATGGGAGGTGTACGTAGAGGGAATCGGGCGCATCCGAATGACGACATTCTGCTCTCCATTTTCAACACAGCGCACAACTCCAAACTTCGCACATCAGCTTATTTTCATCGCGACGAACTTGATAGGCTTGTAGAAAATAATTGATCATGCTGGTCTAGTCATAGAAGAATTTTCTGAGCAGGAGGACTTAGATACCGACCTTGTAGATAAGTGGTAGCTATAAAGGACCGTGCGTGTGTAGTCTGATTCCATGATTAGTATTAGGGCGAAGCGGTGGTTGTTCTGTGACTTGGATACTACTTTCCTCAAATTTGATCTATTTATCAGCGGTTTCAGAAGTCCTGTTATCTGCGGTTACCTTGGTATAGCATGTCACACGACCCGAAAGCACGGCTGTCCGTGCTTTCCATCATGATAGTAATTGGAACCTAGCGCTTACACGTAGAAGAAGGTAACTTGCCCCACTCTCTTTATGGCGACAATTGCTGACGTGGTGAATGATCGTTAAAAATGTACTTCATTACGAAATTCTGACCCGTTTGATACTAACTGTAGTTCGCTTACTTCCCTTCTTGTCGTTTCTCGGCGAGTAGATGCTACATACGTCGATCTTCTCCGGCAGGTTTCGTTCACAATGGAGATTCGGAAGGCTTCAAGGTACCACATCTGATCGAATTCATTATGGTCTCAATCTGACGCATATGCTGGTCACGTGCTCCTTCGTGAATTCAACTGTATTGGTTGTTGCCAGTCCACTTCATAGAAGTCAGCAACGGTGGAAAGTATACAACCATCGTCAAGGTCCAAGACATCAAACAAGACCCGTCAACGTAATGGTAGTATGCAGACAAGAAAGATCCTGAACTGTCTTCCACAGATAACGCGAAATGGTTGCAGAGTGCTGGGTCACTCAGTTGTAACGTAATATCACGAACCTGCTATCTTGGAAGAAGACGAAGTCTTGGTGCTATCTAGGCCACGCTGTTTAACTATAGACAGTTAAGTGACCTGAGGGGCGACCTACATCGATATCAGTTCCACTGGTGAGGCCTGAGGGTCGAATCATAGGTAATATCCTCCTGCCAAGCCTTCAGCCCAGAGCAAGGTAAACAGGTTGGTCACGCTGCGTGGTGCCCTAAAAGCAGTCACATAGGACGCGGCATCCAAGTGCTTCATATGCCGGAATAGATTACGAACGACGAGGTATCCCTCTGAGGCAATACATTTAAATCCAGATGACGGCCACAAGTAAAGTGAGAAGGACGATTACTAAAATCGTTATGCACCAGCCCGACTTCGTTTCTTGTAGAGTGAGGTCATGAGTTAAATGTATAAAAAAATAATAAGCGAGAGGATCTAGCATACCTTCCGTCTGTCGAATGAATTTGGTCAGTTTTCGCATTGCGGTTCTAAGTTTTGTATCGGCACCATCTACATTCTGTTCAAGGTCGTCAAGCATTCTGCAAGCGGTCGCCATGAGCAAATGTATTATAGTGAAGGAAATGTAAATACTGGTGCACTTACTCATTATGTTGACCGATCTCTTGGCCCATCAGCCCAGCTTGCTGTGCAAGTGTGGTCAGAGTCCCTGATATTGAATCCATTGTAGCGGTCCTGCTCCCGTATAATGAGCTGAGGTGTGGGGAGCGAAGTTATGCTGGTTGTTCTGTGACATGGATATTCCAAGAGAGCACTCGCCTGCTGCTCTTCTCGTGCCCACTGGCTCTGCTCGTCCTGGTGGTGGTCGGTCTGGGGTTCGTGGTTGGTTGGTTGAAGCAGTGACCGTGAGCCGCTCGGAGACAAGTTTTTAGAGTATGTTGATCGAGGAGGAGCTTGTGGCTTTTGGGTCGGATTAACCAGGAGGTTTGCTCGCTGTAAGAACAGGTACAAGTAAGATTGCACGTACTATCGTGTCTTTAATCTCTGCTCTCATACTCTGCACTTGCAATCACAGTCACAACAGAGAAATGGTTGCTCGAGGCGGACCAGACGAACCTCAATTTCTCGCCTGACTCGTCCAACATACCTCCGGCGGTTTGCCACCTCTGCGTCATCGAGATTGAACAGGCGAGGACCCGTTGACTCCACTACCCTTCCGGTCTGGCTTTCAGCAAATCACCCGACTTCGCATGATAATCTTGCACACGTACTTTACGCTTTCCTCGAGGTCCTCCAAGTCCGCTTCCAGCGCTGCTAACGTTGCCTTGAGCTGCGGAGATTGCCACGCATCGTCAGCACTAGTAAAACCATAAAAGTAGCACTCAGATACCAACCTCATTTCGAGCCCAAACCAATTCTTCACTTCCATCGCGGGCCATACCTCGAATTCGCAAATACGACGCGTGTAATGTGGATGCAGTCTGCAGCGACGACTGTATTTCTTGCTGCACGACATGATATGGGTCAATGGACATAATTCAGATCGAGTTATGAATCTCTAGGTGAGATGAGAATCTGTTCTGCTCAAGGTGGGTGGGTAGGTTTGGGTCCGACGATAGCTAATTCGTCGTCAAGAATGTGCTGTGCATTCAGGATACGAATTCCTATTTTGGGTGTGACACTTCCTCTTTTGGGTAATATACCCCTGTCATTACCCCTGTTATTATGGTAGTGGTGAACAGTGAACGTAGTCGTACTTCGCTGGCATGAAGAACTCCCCGCCCCATTTGAAACAGTGCAATTAAGAAAGGATTGCGCTATTGATTGAAGGTGATGATCTCAAGACTAGTATTTGCTCCTGACGGCAGACTGAAACATTACTATTGGTAATGTCATGATGGTGTCGTCACTAACACAAACCTCTCCGATACAAGAAGTCTCCTAATTTGAGTATAAAACATAAAACATGAGTGTCCTCAACAAAACTGCATCCCTCTACCATATCACACAATGTCATACGACATTCCGAAAACACAAATTGCAGCAGTCGTTCCTAGCCCGAAGCAAAAGATAGAGATACGAAGGGACACCCACGTCGTACAGCAGTCTGAGCTCGAGCCTGGACAATGCCTCGTCAAGCTCATTTGCACTGGCGTTTGTCATACTGACCTTCACACAAGCCGGGATGATTGGCCGCTGAAGGCTACCTCAACACCCCTCATCGGAGGGCACGAAGGCATAGGCGAGGTTGTAGCCATTGCCAGCCACACCGAAAACTGTCCTGTCGGGTTAGGTCAACGCGTTGGCATCAAGTGGATTGCATACTGTTGCCGAGACTGCGAAGAATGTCGCAAAGGACTTGAACAAGGTAAGTTGACTGCAGACAGTTCTACGACTTAGACTTACTCGTATTTTCCAGATTGCCAGAAAGTGCAACTGAGCGGTCTCACTGTGCCCGGCACATTCAGCCAGTACACTGTATGTACCTGTTCCCTGACGGACAAGTTTTCGTCAAATTCACAACCTGTTCCAGGTATCGTGGGTCCATAACGTTACTCCAATTCCAGATTCATTGGATAGTTACGCCGCTGCACCTATCCTCTGTGCTGTAAATTTCTGTCACTGAGGTTGAAATAAGATTGATGTTAATGCTCACGGGATTGTAGGGTCTGACCGCCTATCGAGCATTGAAGTATTCCGATGCGAGAATTGGGAATTGGGTCGTTCTCCCTGGCGCGGGTGGCGGTCTGGGACATCTTGGTATGATGTTCTTGTCTCCCCTGTGCAGCATTTGACCGATGCCCCAATTAGCGGTACAATACGCAGTAGCAATGGGTATGCGAGTTCTCGCAATAGGTAAGTTGTGACCTAGCACTGTCGTCTCTGCGCAGTGTTGATGAGGTTCAGATACCGGCGAAGAAAAGAAGCGGCTTTGTCTTGAGCTTGGGGCAGAGAAGTGGATTGACTTCAAGGAAACCTCAAATCTCGTGGAGGCCATCAAGGACGCATGCGATGGACTGGGTCCGCACTGTGCCCTCGTAACGTCGCCCTATTCTTCAGGCTACTCGCAAGCGATTGAATACTTGCGGGACGGAGGCACGCTGATGGCCGTTGGGCTCCCAGCAGACGCCAACTTGGATGCTTTAATCTTTTGGACAGTGGTCAAGGTATGTTAGAATTGTAGCCAGAGATGGATTTCTCATGTGCGCTACAGAACATCTCCATCAAAGGCTCGTATGTTGGAAATCGCCAGGATGCAATCGAGGCGATGGAGATTGCTGCCTCTGGAAAGGTGAAGGTCAGGTACGAAGTGAGGGTCCTCACAGAGCTCCAGGAGTGGGTCATTTCTCGTTTGCATTTCTGTTTGGTTGCTAAATAGGCTTGAATCCTAGAGTATACGAGGAGCTAGAGCAGGGGAAAGTAGCTGGAAGAGTTGTTTTGGACTCATCAAAGTGAAGCAATGAGTAGTGGATTATGACGAAAGTAACAGAATCTTACCTTGGCACGTTAATCTATCGACATAGAGACTATGTATATTGTATGTCACGAGATGTAGTTCCTCATAAACAGTTAGCTGCGCACCTAGAGCCGCCGCCTCTTTGAAAGCAAGCGGTGCACTGATAGTCTACAGGGAATCCGATTCATGAATTAGATCCCGACAAAGATGGGAACAATTGGGATGATGAATGTGGTGTCTTCGGCACAAGACTTCGGGACATTTGTAACTACCTGGGTTGAGATCACAGCGAAGGCTTTCATGGTCATGGTGGAAGCGCAAGATGCACCTTCAGATCGTCAGAGTGTCTGGCGGACCATGCTAATTCGGGGCCAGAAGGTTGACGGGATCCGGAATGAAATTTGATGTCTTTGATGTCAACTTCCTCAAGGGTAACATTGTTCCTGTCAGACCTTGCACAATGAGCTAAATGGACTTGGCAATCCTGAGAGCAAAGATCGGATCTGGGGCGCCAATCGCAAACACGCAATCTAGGATCGGGCGGGAGTCTTTGGTTTCATAATGAACGAGAACGCATTAATGATCACTGACAGGTACAGTGAGATCTACACCATGCTTGATGATGAGCCCGCGCCAACGTCGTCCCACCGACTGAGCATCACGTGCTGTTCGTCGTTGCTTTCTACCGATATCAGTACATCAATGTGCGCAACGCCGTCCTCCCAAACGCAACTTACCTGTAGGAACGACGGTTCGGTATTTCCTACACAATGTTCTCCCCAAAATGATGACCACATGATTTTCCTTATGTGACTATTCAATATTGGGCGCTAAAACCATTTCCCAGGAAGAAACCCTGGATTATCTCGGGCGTGCAACCCGAGCATGGGGCTACCATGAAACTTTTGCACACGTGAATCTCTCATGACATGATCACGTATCAAAAAGGAAAACTTGCCTTACATATTAGATGTCCAGGTGAATAGAATCCGTCAAACTTTCACCTATCCTCTCACGAATGAAAAGGGTGTAAGCAGAACAACAATCCTTCTGAGTCTCCAGAAATGATAAGGAGAAGACTGAACACGGAGCGACGAGATTGCCAAAATGGTGTTGTTAAGCATGGGTCTCCATGCGTACCCTCGGAGATATCTGGTGAACAATTCAGGAAATACTACTATATCGCGAGAATGCTTGCCAGACAATACGATAGCTCTGTATAGCGCCTGGACAGCTACTGAATCAGGTTTAAGGAGTTCAAGGTGTCTCCGATGAAACACCCAAATCTGCATAGCAACTTCAAGAAGGGGTGACGAGAGAGTATCATTGTGCCCCGGCAGGCCCTGTGTATCTGTAAATTAAACAGAGGAAGAATATAATACACAACACACGCCACCAGAAGCCTCTCCACACATTCGGGACCAGTCGGTTGTCCACAACGTCGTTTCCAGGAACGACCGTACTGCCAATCAAAATATCAAGAAATTTGAGCTATCAGCTGACAAGGGCAGTTCCAGTTCGAGACGCTTATCAGCTCCAAGTAGCTTACTAGTGAGAAAAGAAAACCGTAACAAGAGGCCATATTCTCCCATCTTCATGCGCGCGAGGCAATCTTCATTGTCACAAATGTAGATACACGCTGATCCGCTACCGAGTGCAATGGCAGCATGAGAGAACAAGCGGCGAATACAACCTGTCAAAGCACCAGCATCAACACGTCAACTTCAATGTCACGACAACATAACTGGAACGAACGCATACAAAATCATGTTTCGAATCATGACCAAATTACTCCTCAACCTGCACAATCGTCCACTTCCTCGTCAGCAAATTGAATATGCTCCCAAAAATCAACGTCATCAACGTGCAGCTGAGTATGATGACGTTATACGGCATGCTAAAATCTGGCGTAGGAAGGTCGACGAGGAGAGTCGGGGTGTACATCCTGCGTGGAATACTCCCGTGCTTTTGTCTCCTACTTGCAGTGGAGCTGTTCGTCCCGTGTACGACCCCTGGATTATCGGCAGATACCGGGAATAGAACAGCGGGAGGCAAATCCCATCCTCTCATCGCGTCAGGAGGGTGCTCAGTATACTTTAAAAATGCTTTGCTAACGTCGATGGAAAGACGTAAAGTACTTTTTGCTGGTACCGTTAGCTTCGTTTGGAGCATTGACGGCCCATGCTGTCCATTCGGTTGAAGAAGAGGCGGGTGGTACGATACGTCTGAAATGAGGTCATCTACATGCCCGTACAATTAGTCTGAGCGAGGGTAGAAGCCGATATAAACATACATCGCTGGATGCCGCTCACTTCGATTCTCATCGTGTGCATCCAAAGAGTGACGAGAGCGGGGAGAGTCTCGAGGTACCCGATTGTGATATCATCCGGTTCGTTGTTTGAGATGGCAATTGAGAGTACTCCGTGAGTTTGGGAGGACCCGTGGAGTGCACGCTTTATTGACAGAGATGCAAGAGGGACCGGAGGTGGGAGCGCTGCCGAGGTTGGTGAGCACCTTACAAAACAGAAAACACTGATATGTACAATACTGGAAGGTATGCTCGTGGGGCCACGACATTGATATGTCGAGCGGAATTTCTGAAAGATGGAAGTGAAGTTTAGTGCTCTCCACCATCAGTCAGAAACTTCCTTACGGGATGCCAGGTCGTATATGGCCAGAGAGTTATCACCCGATAGCTCAGGAGATAATATATGCCCGTGGTCATCTGGCACGATAACACGGACCGTGCTCGAACTTGAAACAGGACACGGGGCATCAATAACGCGATCAAACAGAGTCCGGAACGACCAATCTAGTGTCCGACGAAATTAAATCAACATGACAGCGAACACCAATATCTCACACCCTACCTCGTCGTTTCCCCCCACTCCCCCTCACAGGGTCCAACACAGCCTGCACTCCCAGCCTCAGTTCAACGCCCCTCTCTGTCGAACGCACATGTATTCCCAGCCCATGCCAGTCGGCATCAAACACATGCTGTGGGTTCAGCAGCCTCGCAAGGCCTGCGCGTGATTTGCAAGGCAGGAGCTTCAAGAACGGAGTCAAGTTCTCCGTGCACACATGTTCAGAGGGGAGCGTCGCATATCTAAGGGCATATGTGCTCGACATCTCGGGGAAGGGTATTGAAGAGAGCGGAAATGCGGAGGTGGGAGAAGAGGTGCGTCGGGAGTCAAGAGTCCCTAGTGAAGCACAGAAGAGCCCTGCGAGAGCATTTCTGAGACCGGTCCAGCGTTCATCTATGCTAGTAGAGTGGAAATACCGGGGTTCACGGCCTTAATATGATGGAGATGTATGTGCGAAGTAGATACTCACGACATCGGCCCACCGTCTACCATCCAGGCCCATAGCTCTGCGCCTGTGCCGACGCTCGGATCTTCGGGGTACCCCCAGGTATCATAGTTCCATTTACCCGCGTTGAGAGACAGGTGAAGCTCGGTTATGGAGTATTCGCGAAGGATTTGCCCAAGAGTGAGGGGGAAAAGGGTGTAATGCTGGGCTATGGACCCATGAAGGCATGCGTCAACCAACTTCGTTCCAAGAGCACATCACGAACAGGAACTCGCGAATCCACACTCACCGGGCGTCTCCAAGTCCCATGGGTCCCTTGGGGAAGCTCCCTCGAGCAAGGTTGTGAAGGTGAACGTAGATCCTACTCTGCCGTCCGGTAGCGGCCGGATGATGAGGTCCTCGTAGTACTGCTCGCCAGATATCGAGAATTGTTTCGTGTAGTCCGAAGCATTGCTGGCGCGGGAGACGACCAGGGTAACGAACAGGCTTAGCACAAACGCAGACACTGTTTTCTTGCCCATTGAGCTGTAGCCGAAACGGCACTCGACCGAGTTCAATCAGTCGTCCTAATTCCGATTATGGCACTACAACCACTTGGACGTGAAAAGCTGACCCGCGGAACGCCTCGTGTAGCAAATTGACAATGGTGGCAGCGTTTCAAAGTAAAGCTTGGTGACATTATTACTTCCGAGCGTTGTTTGGATCTAAAGCTGTTGCCAAACAAACACTTCAGCATGAACTTGAACTTGGGCCGTCAACAACAAGCCGGATCAGAGAACGAAGTGTTCATGTTTCTTAATCAGTCTTTGCTTGAAATTGCGAACATTTGAAAGCACTTCGTCCGTCACTTGCAACCCCACTCGATTGATGCCTCGCCGGACTATGCAGACATTTAGCCTCACAATTGCCCTGATATAGTCCTGATGTCCGGCGTTTGTTCCACTTTGTTGTGCACCTCTAGGTATGATCTTTAGCGGTTGGGAACCCTCCTTCCTTTCCTCCTTCGTTTGACACGCGGTTTATCTCGCCTGACTAGATACCACTGTGGAACATTGAACACAGCACAACTTTTCGTCGTCTACGTCGCACTTGCGAATAGATTCGCGCGATTCATAATAATTGTGACCTTGACACATGAAAACGACCATCTTCAACCTACTTGTTTCCTAGGATGGACTAATCACCACTCGCAACAATAATGACTCCCGGTCTCCCCATCCACAGTGAACAGGGTCACGTCACAAATGCAAAAACCTCCCCCTCGGTAGTGCCGTCACAGTTGCGATATTACAGCACTAATGATCTCCTCGGGTTTGTCGTGCCGCATCCAATGTCCTGACCTTTTGACCAGGACGGGTTTTTATCTGGGGATAAGACTAGGAGTGCCCTCCATCTTGTAGGTATCGCTCAGAGCAGCGTCTGCCACCAGCGCAGTGATGTGCACGCGATGGGATACCTGCAAAGAGGCGCATAGATGTATAAGGCACGTTTCGCTTTCGCGGTTCCATCAATGTTATATAAGTAACTGTGGTGGGCGACAACATGGAATGTCGCCACTACCTGCAAATGCCTCCTCGATAGCCCCGGAAGTACCCAAGTGCAGGCTGAGGACCCTTGAGACCGAATCCTAACGAGTCCACGTGGGATTCTCAGTCCTGTAGGTCGACACTGCGAACATTGGAACCTTCGTCAATGAAAGCGACCTTGTTAACGATGTTGACATCTAGGTGGGGTCAACAAGAAATCACAGACATCGTTTCCGTTGAAGGCAGTAAAGGCAAGAGGGACATGGCGACAGGTCCCCCCCTAGGATTGTGACATCGTGGACTATGTCCGCAAGGTAGGGATGGATATCTCAGCAAGGCCGCTGGCTGAGAGGATGGTACCCTCCTGGTGGCCATGTCCCATCAAGTTTGAAGCAGTCACAAGATCGTCTGGAACGCTCCCAGATTAGCCCATGTGCAGCAGACGAATAGAACCATCGTACCAGAAGCTGCGAGAGGGTGATCTCCCTGCCGCGTTGCTGGTGCTGCTAATGTCATTGAGAATACCCGTGCAGCACGGACTGAAGACGCTCATAAAAGGCCTTACAACGGCGGAACTGTCTTGAAAGGTGACCTATTGTTGCGTCAGATTGGTATGATTTGAGCGTGTCTATTACCCGTCTTCTCGAAACAGTTGAAACATCAATCAAGAATGACAGAGGTAGCCACTCCTGTCGCGGGTACCTCAGGTCGTATCACCGGTTTCCAATTGGGTGAAAGGATGGAAAAAGTTTGTATCGCGATACGATCTGGGAAGGTAGTCAAAAAGTCAAAACTGGACAGACAAGATAATCGTTGTCTGGCTTCCAACAGGTGCCAGCCGCCAGTGTCATATGTGGAGTAGTGTAACAGGCACACGCATAGCCGCATCAATTTCACAACTCTTTTGGAAGGCGCAAAAAGTTCTAACCGACATGGTAGCATTGTGGTAGTATGCGGGGATAGGCACCGGCACCAATATCGACGCTTCTAAAGGCCTTAGATACATTATGCTCTGGTCCAGATGGGCAAATTTGACGGGTCCACAAATAATATGTTGTAGATTGATCACGGCCCCTCGGGTCCGTCCTCCTGGCCATCTGCTCCACCAACGTGTAGAAGGCTATGGAGAAAACTCCACAATACCTGTGGGCGCTGACCAGAAGGAAGTCCGTTAAATATATGGAGTCCCGTCGCAGAAGAGGGGGTTTACTATAATATACGATACGGTCACAACTAGGGTATTGTAGTCTGCGAGAACGGAGTGACGGGTGACTGGCAACTTTATTCAGACGTTTCCTGGCTTACTATCATTCAGGTACATGTTGTATGCGCATGCATTGTTGGCTCCCATGACGAGGTCCTTCACGCCCAGGATGGTCAGGTCGTCACCGCCCTCTTCGTCGATATGATGCCCAGACAGCATTCTCAAATGTGTCATTTCCCCTCATTTTCTTTACGCTGTGTTTATTTCTGAATTAGAAATGATTTGTATGAAGTAGGCACCGGTCGACGTCATCGCCGTTCGAGTAGTCGTGGTCTCGCAAGAAACCGACACGCGCTCACTATGCACGATCGGAGTCTTATATCGACCTCCCATCTAACTCTAGGCCAACATGAGATGAGGTGAAGCCCTAGGCAGCTCTGATTGGTGGATTTTCTTTTAGTTACTTATTAGTACTCTGAATTAAATGAAGCATTAAGGTCCGCTTATTAACCTATGAAAATGCAGGGGTTATGACTGAGATCCCTCTGAGGCACAAAGGCTGGCGACAAGGAACCTGAACTGAGTAAAAAAATGGTGGGGAACAACAGGAGGAGTGGGACTCCGGAGATATGACAGGCGGTACCTGTGCTACTGAATGATAGGTAGACAACGACGTATGACAGCCCACCCATCCAGTAAGAACCTACAAGACCCGGTCGCTGGTGAAACATCTTCTGCCAAGCCGTCATGTCATGGGTGTGGTCACGAGGCTTTGAAATTTTTTGAGCAGCAGTGTGCAACCGGAGAACAATATCACATTAGATGGTGAACGCCAAGAAGGGGAGGAACGAGCTTGAGCTGATCGTGACGAGCGAGTTGAGGAACCGATGAGAGACTGAGACACATGCGACATGTGGCCAGCATGGAGGGCGCACAGTGAGAGTATGAGGGTCCCTGATTCCAGCATCTTGGCTACATTCCATGAGCCACCCAACCGACAGCAGACCCCACATCTCCCCGGAGCCCCGTATTTCCCCGTAATTTCACTGAGAGTGGCATTCCCTCCGTAAATTTTTTTTGGTACTATAATGTGATGCGTCATGATGGCATGATGGCTTGGATTAGAACATTGACAATCTCCTTAGTAATACGTGCAGGTCTGTCGTGTAAGCCCGTCATAAATGGCAGTACCATTTGTGTGGGGACGCAACCCTGCGCAAACAAGTATGTAGGCTTCCAGTGCCGACCTCGAGGCTCATTAGTCATTTCCCCTACTGTACCGACATCGGGGCTCAGCGCTCAGGTTCGTCGGGGTCGTATCCGAAAGACAGCGGATAAACGACCCTGTATTCATGCAGGCCTGAGGTGTAAGCATGTTCAAGTCAGCGAATATACTCAGTCTGATGGGATCGTCTGGTGATGGAACATCCTTTTGCATTTTAGTTGCGCGACCTCAGAGGCGGGAATCAGCATCAGCCTGTTTTGAAGTTCGACTCGAACTGCCTCTCATACCTATATTTGAGTTTGACGGTGGCGTCCTCGTACCCTGCATTTTCAATGCTCGTGTCTAGACAGTCTCCATGACAGGGAGAGGTGTTTATCGCACTGACACATTCACGACATACTGGTGCCGAAAAGAGGGGGGGAGGGGAAGTGACGGCGATAAGTTGAGCTAGAAATATCCGCCGTACTTCATCCGGTGCTTCATCCGGTGCCTCATTCCGGTGTTGCCATTTGATCAACCATCAAACATACCAGTTGACTGTAAGCCTCTTCGACCCTTGTGCGGGCAAACATGTCTAGCTTTGCCAATACGAACCAAATTGCACACCGGATTGTATGGAGAGTTTCTGTGAGCGTGCGAGGTATGTGAGAGATAACGCTCGTGCTTTGGAGGACCGCGTGAGACTGTGAAAACGACGTGTCCGATAGTGCGGACGGGGGAATACGATGGTCATGGGGGATGTAAGCCAAAGCACATATTGGATTATTGATTGCATGCTCCGGCGTCATACGTGTGACAGCGCATAGAAAAAGAAAAAAAAAAAAGGTTGGGGAACAAGAGCGGGGCTGTGGGGGCCCCATAACATGACACAACTGGGTAGGAGACACGCTAGAATTTTGGGATTACTGTAAGCAAAACTGGAATGATTGACAAGTAAGGGCCCATCGGGAGGATGCGGGGAAAGTTGTGCAAGTAGGATATGAAGCGCGGTGTCAATCAGTTGTCAATCCTCTCACGCAGCTGCACTAAACGGTGTGAATATGTCGATGATAGTGGTGATACGGCAAATGCTGTCAATCGGAGTATTTCGCGGAGGATGAGTGTCACTGTGCCATCAAATCCACCCATCCCCCCCGCGTGATTCGGACCAGGGGTACTTCCCCGAAGTGTCGGAACATGGAGACTGCAATATTACTAAAGCTGGAACTGACTGACTGACTGACTCGGACGAGTAGTTCCTTGGGTTAACCTGGCTCAAGCACACTCAACCAGTGATGCGGGAGTCAAGGATAAGGCCAGTCAGTTGCTGGGTCAGTATGGTGTATTCTCATTCTCCCACACGTATATTAAACATTCTGTTTGATCCTATTTGATTATGTTTTGATCCATCGAGGTTTGGCAAAATCTAAAATTATAACCTCTAAACCAATTTCCAATGACGATATATTCCACTTGAAATTATTATTATTGTTCCTGGAGCAGCTTCCACAACTTGGAATAAATAAATATGCTCCTTCGAAGCTATTTCTTGCCCCGACGCCCCTTCGACTCACTTTCTCCAATCAAGTTAGTCCATATCCCGTCCCCTTCATCCCTTCTAATCCCTTCTCCTCATCGTGACCATTCTAATGAGCGACGAAGAGAAGTACACCGTCGAGAAAGTTTCCTCCCCCGTTCCTCAAGCATCTGCCACTCCCGAGGAAGAGAAACGCCTCGTCAGGAAACTCGACAAGCGCATATTGCCCCTCACATGTCTTCTCTACCTCTTCGCCTGTGAGTCTCCCTCTCCTAAACAATCAAATCGGGCCATCCACCCATAACCTCCATTCGGCCCTAATCGCGTCCCTCCTTTAGCTGTCTTTATCTCCCCAACTTTGCTGACTCGCCATCCTTTCCACAGTCCTCGACCGGAGCAACATCGGTAACGCCCGTCTCCAAGGTCTTCCTCAGGAAACCCTGGGTGGTGACCCGTCAGGTCTGCTCTTCGAATGGGTCACCTCAGCCTTCTACTTTTCCTATGTGAGTTACGTCACATCATCGTATTTCCCGCCTCTTCAGTGCAATTTCAATTTTTTATCCCGATGCTTCTCCGCCGGATCCCCCCACACCCAACATTATTCTTTTATCACGCTGTTTCTTTAACGGTCGTAATTTTCCAGTGCTGACTCGCAATTTGCCTTTCCATACGACTAGATCCTTTGTCAAGTCCCAGCAACTATCCTTTCTAAGTTGTTCCCGCCGTCATACTGGATGGCAGGGGCTGCCATAGGATGGGGGATCTCCTCCACCTTGTCGGTAAGTTACTGCCTTATTGCTACTACTCACTTAACGCTGATCATTACACCACACTCTTCCATTTTCGATTTCGCAGGCTAGTGCATTCAATTTCGCTGGTATCGTTTGCGCTCGTGTCGGTGTCGGGATCTTTGAAGCTGGCTTTGGTCCTGCCATCCCGTTGTACTTTTGTAGGTCTTTGTCTTGTCCGATTTCATCAACCTGCTCGTCTCATCTACCTTACCTCCCTTTTCCCCACGATCCTTAATCCTCCCCTGCCATCACCCAGCCTTCTTCTATACCAAGGAGGAACTTGGTCTTCGTATGGGCTACTGGTTCGGCTTCGCGGCTGTCGCAGGTGCCTTTGGTGGTCTCATCGCGTACGGGGTTCAAAATATCAATTATGGCCCTCCCCTCACTGGAGGTGTCGGTGGCCAGTCAGATTGGAAAATTCTGTTCTTGATGGAGGTGGGCTCTCTCTCTCCCTCCAAGTACCGAACTAAAGTAATTTTTTCTCTCCGCTTCTTTCATATTTCAGGGTATTCCTGCAATCATCCTTGGCTTGATTACCATCTTCGCACTTCCTAATCGACCTGAGTCAACCAACTTCCTCACGGAGCGAGAGAGGGAAATTGCTCTTGAACGTGGTTCGAGATCATCCAAGGCTGATACCGGAGCTATGGTGAGAAAAGGTGAGCAGCCCTTTCCCTGTGAATCCCCCAAGCTGCTGGACACGTGATGTTAATTTGTAGAACACATCATCTCTGCGATCACCGACTGGCGTGTCTACGCTGGCGGCTGTATCTACTTCGGCGTCAACTGCGCTCTTGCGAGTCTCTCGGCGTTCCTACCTACGATCATCAAAACATTTGGATACAGTCAGTCTTCTTTCTCTACTCTTTGATGGAATGTGGCTTACCACAAAATGCTGCAAACTTTACAGCCAACGCCCTCGCCCAAATTCTCACCGTCCCTCCTTATGCGGTTGCTGCTATCGTTCTCTGTTCCACCGCCTACGCTACCGACAGATTCCAAAGCCGTGGTCTCGCAGTCGCTGGTTCTTGTGCCGTTTCCACGATCGGGTATCTCATCGTCGTGGTCGTACCAGACAACATGAAGGCGAGATACTTTGCGGTGTTCTGCATCACCAGTGGGACGTACACGGCTATCGGTATTACCATTGCTTGGTTTACGCACAACCTTGGCTCAGAGACGAAGAAGGCTACTGGCATTCCCATGTTCATGGCCATTGGCCAGTGTGGATCTGTCCTCGGGACGCACCTTTACCCGGAAACCGATGGTCCTCGTTACCTGTGCGTGGCACCCACCCTCATTTAATTTAATCACTCATCAATGCACACATAGCATGGGCTTCGGCACCACCTGTGGCCTCGAAGCCTTTGCCACGTTCTGTGCTCTCGCGCTCCACTTTTCTTACAAGTGGGACAATGCAAAGCGAAATAGGTTGTATGGAGTTCCCGACCCTAACGAATCGGTGGACACCAGCGAGTTAGCCGATAAAGTGGGTATCACGTTAACTCGGCTTTCCGCGAATCACTGACCAACGTTTTTTTTCTCCGCCAGACCCCCAACTTCAGGTACATCGCATGAGCTCAGATCTTATACCACGCATCGTCTGCTGTCGTGAACTGGTTGGTCTATATCCGCAATAACCCATCGTTGGTCCTATTCCCTGTCACACCTGTTTGCTTGCCACTGGTTGGTTATACCAGATGCAATGAGCCCATGTTGTTTAGTGTTTGATGTACCGAGAGGTATATAATCGTGTACGAAAGTTCTGGTGTGATACAATGTAATGAAAGTATGGTGACTAGTCCCCAGTGAATACGACCTGCACTGAGATCGTAGACCGAATGGAAATAACAACTTCAATTGCGTTGCCACTCCGCCGTGTGCATCTGACCGGGCGTGGAGCAGTTCTGCCCGACCTCCTTCGATTCCAGGTAGATCGAACGGCTTCGAAAGAGGTAGATATTCAGTGGCAGTGCACTGTGACAAAGTTTAGAAGAAGAGATCGAACTGGATCGAAGCCCCTATATAAAAGAGTTGAACGCCGCGGCGTCGCTGTCGCACCTGACGTCTTGCAACAACGGTGACCATGCCCCCGCAATACAAAGCCAGCCCTTCGTCGACATTGCTTTTCGTATTCTGGACATACATCCCACCCCTCATTTCCGTCCTCTCGCTGTCTACAGAGTTATCTAAAAATCACCCACACCTGCGTTTTGTCCTCACCCTTACCCCATGGTGGCTCTCATACTGGTTCGCGAGGTCGTACATCCGCATGGCTAACCAGTCGTCGCCGCTGTACCATCCTTACGGATGTCTAGCTCAGTGCTTCAACTGGGTGTTCCACTGGGTGCATGCAGCATATTACGCCTTTTTCGGTGCGTAGCCGTGCATTCAAATGAAAAATCTGCGTCACAAAAAGCTGAAAAAATGCCCCCCCATTCCATGTCGTATTATCGTGCAGCAAATAAATACTCTCCTTTCGGCATACACGACCACCGTCTTCTGCTTCGCCATCGTGCTCTCCGCAGAGGGGCTCTTCACAACCTCATCACAATGGACTGTACGGACACAGAGAACCTGGGCGTGTACGAAACTGCGCGGAGAAGCTTTGGACGAGGTGCGTTTTTGCGGGGTTGATTCTGGGAAGCCTGCTGTGTGCTGACAATATCGATTGACATCGCGATGAGGCTTGGCTGCGTTGGTCAGGATATGGTACTCGGCTTGGGAAGAGCCTGAGACGTGGACAGAGGTGAGAGACGCATGCCAGAGAGGACCGTGACCATGTGAAGCCTTGGAAGATGAGGTCTTGTCGAAGAGTTTCTCGTTCATCATTCTTTTTTCGCCTTCTGTCACCTATCATTATTCGTTAATATTGTCGATTGTAAGTTACACGTGTAAGCATCCCCTCTCACGCGAAAATGGTGAGACGTGTTTATGGCCCGTACTTTAGCCAATGGCCACGTAGAATACAACGGGCATAGTCCGATAGAGTCACGCGTGCATTCTTGAATGGGCAGGAGTGGCTACGTCGTCCCTGGGAACGCGAGACGATAGCTCTATGGCATACGATCGTATCTCTGGAGCCGAGTGCGCTATCGAGCTGGTATGCACACACAATCAAACCAGTCGGAACTAACTGTAGAACGTACCGTGATTCGACTTGGAAGATTGAGCTGGCCAGTGAGGTGGTTGACAGCAAGTCAGCGTCGTCGTTGTTATTTCATCCAAACTGAAGGAGTGCGTATCTTGTAGAAGGTCGGACAAGTACTACAACGTGGTTATCTACTTGGTGGTAGAGGAGAACATTATTGGACGGTCTTTCTAAGAGAGTTCTCACTGAGAGCGTGTCCGAGTCGGCTATTTGATCTTCACACAAACCTAACTTACCTTTGGTCCTTGTCGACATGGCATGTAGGGCCCAACACATTCTCCGACGCGCCTCCACAACACTTTATCGGGCCCCTAGGACCGTCTTCCCTCGTGTTATTCTCATGCACGTGTACTACAAGCCCAAGCTGGCATTCAAATTTGGGCATGTCTCGGGTAGTAGGAAGATCCTTACACGGCCATCCTAGTTCGCGTCGGCAGCTCCGTGGTGTGACCTCGACAAATAACCCTCGCAACCCGAGCACCTCCTGGTCGAGCTCACCAAGACACGTACATAAACGAGCTTTCGGGTCATCCTGCGTCCGATACAACTCTAGCATAGCCGCACTTTCCACTTCCTCCTCGTCACGTTCTCAACCGTCCGTCCGGGAGTCTTTTACAATCCTCTTTTGCGGGCGCGACGCGTTTTCATGTGCGGTGTTCAAAGAGGTGCATAACGCGAAGGGTGAGTGGTTTTCTCAGGTTCCGTTTGGCGGAGACGACGAGTGCTGTGAAGCAGGTTGCCGATTGCACAGCTGAGCGCGTATCCGAGCTGACTTTTTTTCTTTGTTTCTTCGTCAGACGTCTGGAATGGGTTACATATCGCGACGAACCCCGATGTGAAGACTGGGCGCAACGGATCGCGACTAGATATATGTATGTTTACCCAGCCACCACGGAACGTTCAGTCCTCATCCCGATGACCTTGCCATATTATGTCCTGTTCTCAAC
Organism: Melanogaster broomeanus; assembly: GCA_014904935.1. Taxonomy (NCBI): domain Eukaryota; kingdom Fungi; phylum Basidiomycota; class Agaricomycetes; order Boletales; family Melanogastraceae; genus Melanogaster; species Melanogaster broomeanus. Next base: position 57,810 of record MU123718.1, on the reverse strand, counting down.
GACACTCATGCTGCTGGTTTCAGCACCACTCAAGACCTTAGGAGAAGCATTTGGTGTGCCAGTGCATACGATCCCGAAAGAGAAGTCTGACTTCAAGCATTGGCTTGTGAGTTCGTCTGTTTTGCAATGCGTGTGTATATAAACAAGACCGTGCTTGGAACAGCCCCCGCCTCCTTTTACCTCCCGACCCTTTGCCGGCAGCCCAGATTCACTCATTTCCCTACCCACCTCCCATCTCCTCATCACCGCGTCCTTCGGCCGTATTCTCCCCGCAGCTATTCTTCGCCTTTTCCCAGAGACGCAACGATTGAATGTCCACCCAAGCCTGCTTCCCGCATACCGTGGACCTGCCCCGATCCAGCGTGCATTGATGGCGGGCGAGCGGCAGACGGGCGTGTGCGTGATCGAGATGGGTGAGGTGAGCAGGAAGCAGGGGAAACTGGTGGATGCGGGAAGCATCTGGGGTATCGAGCGGATGGTGGGCGATCATCCTTGTTTGGCCGACCGCACTAGACCTTACAGCGCTGATGATGGCACGGCGTGCATTCCGACAGAACGTACCCGAAAACGCGAATTTCCTCCAAATGCAGGAAATTCTCGCGGAACGCGGCGGGAAGCTGTTGGTCCAAGTCCTGCGAGACATGCTGTCCGGCAAAGTGAGTTCATCCTTACTATTCTATTTTCGATATTGAACTGGCTTAACTCATATCAACAGGCACAGCGCAAACAGCAAGATCCCCTCTCATCCACAGCTCCTCATGCCCCCGCGATCACCGCCAGCGACTCAGCTGTCGACTTCGCGTCCCAATCAGGCATTCACTAATTGCGTCACTGGAACGCGCGATCGGACATCAGCGCGCTTTGAAGGTGCCAGCAGGCCTTCCTGACGGACGAGCGGTTACAATCGCAGACTTGCATGTCATTTCGTCAGAAGAACGACCTGCGGATTCTAACGCATCACCGGAAGACGAGAGTCCAGGCACAGCAAGCTATTCACCCCAGAGAAAATCATTGCTGGTAAACTGCGCAGACAGAACACGGTTAAGTGTGGAGAGGCTACAAACGCAGGACAAGGCAATGCTGACAGCGAAGGAGTGGTGGAACGGGGTGAAGGGGATGGGGTTGGTTAAAGATGGGCGCTATCAGTTCAGCCGGGGGCGTTGATGCGATTGTGCGTGGCCCATATTACTCTGGTCCCCGTTGGATATTGCCAAGATGATGATGACTGATGATCTTTCTCGACAAGGATGTCGCCGTTGCAGCCTGGCACGAACCATTGCAGTTTATTGACAAGTTAGTTTAAGGATGCCCTCAGGAAAAAAACGGGGCTCCAAGTCCCAAAGCGCACATCGGAGATGAACAGGCACGAATACAAACGAAAGTATCTCCTTGGGGAACAGATTTTCCGACCTACTCGTCGAGTCTATAATCCGCTGTCAATCACCATGATAGAAGCAAGCTATGCACAGTGCGGTAGTGGTATTTAAAAGGAGACCAACATACTACCTGCAGCTCCCATCCAGCCATGTGCCTGAACCGAGAGATGTATAGGCCCGCAGACGGCCCGCAGACATGAGTACGCTGATGTCTTCGTTTGGTCGTTGTTGTCTACGCCAACTCTACGGGTCCCAGGATGGCTGTACTGACGTCTTGGTCATGACTATCATTCATGCTCATGGTCTCATTGGGCACTGATTGCCCTGAATCTGATCATGTTCCTAGGTCGCGTCGTGGGGCGAGTTTGACGGTCAAAGGCTCACCTACTAAAGTGTGATGCGGGAGGGTCTGGCAATCGCGACATCTGTCTCGCATAGTATCGACCTGCCTCGATAGCTAAGAGTCGAGGCCTTCTTGATTTAGTAGGGCTCCCTTTGCCGACACAGATACCAGACGAACCTTCTTTCTCGGACCTAGTTGTACTGCTGAGAGGTTCCAGGTCAGTCCGGGTCGCATCAGGGGATTTGATTCAATGACAACGGTCTCACATGCGCAGTTCTAAAGGACACCTCCATAATTGATGTGGAATATGCTCCACGTCATCCTTGCGCCCCAGAGTCTGCATCCGAAGACGTCAACCGTGTAACGTACTGCGCAATGTCAAGACAGGCCTAAATGCATTTGCTTCTGACGTCCCTGTTTAATAATATCGGACCAAAGGTACATATTATCGGATTCATTCGTCTGAAGGTCAGTTGTTGCTGTTTAGCTCACTCTTGTCGTCCTCGAGTTCGGAGTTACGGTAACCCATGCGGTTGGAACCTAAACAGATGTCGCTTTATGATCGACCGTGCAGAGGACAATCGCAGCAAGTATTAGGGTGACGACGGCAGCGGTGGCTCCATGGTCGGGACATTTTACAAACTACAGTATCATACTATGGCTGTGGCCGGGATCCTGTATGATCGTCGGCTGTGAGTCTTCGCTCGCGACTCAGCGCGCCTGGAAGGTTCCCTGGCGACGAAGGTTCTAGGAATTGCGTCTATGGGATTCGGTGACCCTTGTCCCACAGAGCAACCTAGGGTGAAGGCCATTGACGTCTCAAGACCGCCACTCCCTACGCGTGCCACTTACTACGTTGCAATCTGCCAATGACTAACTCTGGTTGATCGTAGGCCTAGTCTCGAACCTTCTTTTCAGTTTAACAAGTATCGCGACTGTTGGTGTGAAGATAAGCATATATGGTGTATAATCACCGCCACCGCTTGACAGTGCTTGTTGTCAGATCTGATTGCAAACGTGTGTTGGACACCTCTCGCAGCGAATTCATAGTCAATCACGTTTCCACATTCCAAGCTGGGCTATCAATTGTATGACTTTGTTTCCCAGTTTTAATCGTGAATAGAGCTTGTAGACAATGCTTGCCGCAGGGCACGTGCAAATTGAATGAACTCAAAACCCAACGGGGCCGGAGTCGCCCGCAGTGCGCTACTTACGTCATTCTGGTGAGACATCCCTGTTTTGATTGATTGATAGCGTGCAGAATCACATGTCGATTTGACCGAGGTATTTATTATCATCCACTACCTCCTCTTCCTTTGTCTCTCCCCTAGAACTAGCACCACCATCGTAAAATGACGGAGTCCACACATGCTACAGAGCCCCAGTCTCGAGCCCCCGAACTTACAGTTCTCAATCGTGTAGCCTCTATCCCTATCGTCGCGTCTTCTTTGGATCGGATACACACAACTCTCTCCTCAAATGTGTTCACACGTCCTCCGTATCACGCCGCTCAATTCGCCACACAGATCGCATACAACTACTCCCAACCACTGCAAACCCGCCTCGCGCCCCTAATTGTCTCTGCGGACGGGTACGCCAACAAGGGGCTTGATATGATCGAGGAAAAGTACCCTTACCCGTTCACCGTGACACCAGACGAGGTAGCCTCCTACGTGCGCGAAAGGCGCGACAGCGTCATGTCGTCCGCGAACAAGCGATTCGACGACAACGTGAAGTCGCCTGCGGTCGGCGTCGCGGAGGGGATTGACAAGGTGAGCTGCACGTGACTTCAGGAGCCCGAAATGTCTAGAAACAGCAGCGCCAGAGGTTTACCCCTATCGTCGATTACTTTGAGCAAGCGGTCAACAAAGTTGGCGGCGAGTCCGGCTCGAAAACGCCAAGCTCCACTTCCTCGGATTGTCAGTACCAGTACCAGCGTGCATACGTCCTGTCGAAGGATCTCAAGGACAACTTATACGTCTTTTCGTCCGAGCATCTTAAGCAGCTGCAGCAGCAAAACGTTTTGGTGTAAGTAAACGCCACTTTTGACTCGATATATGCGCTCAACGTTTCTCAGACAAAAGGCTACTGAGACGGCCAATTCCATACAGGGCCTTGCTTCCGCCTCAATAACTAATACTCAATCGAAGATCCACGCTCTCTCCGATAGCATGCTTATGGAGCTACAGAAGCTGCAACAATCTATTACCGCGCTCCCGCAGACTCTCCAGTCTACGTATCCCGATATCTCCAAGTCTGTTACGGACCTACGGAACATCGTCACAACCCCCGATATGCCGGTTGGCGACAAGGTTCACCGCGTCGGACAGGAGGTGAAGGAGCGTGTAAGCCCGATGCTCGAAAAGCTCTCACAAAAGATCGGCGACCTCGTCAATGTCCTCAGCACAAAGAAAGAAGGGACCAAAGGAACTCCTGAGAATGACGGCAAAGCGCCGCAGGAATAGTCGTGATGTTTAAGAAGCCGAGTCTTTCCCGTTATTGTTTATCATTATGTTTCTCTTTCCTTCGCTAATGAGAATAGCATGACCTACTAGTACTAGACACATAGACTTTCATTGTTTTTCTTCCCCCCCTTTCTTGTCGTGTACCACTTCGTGACACATGCATTTTGTACGCAATCATTCACAGCTTCAGGTTGTCATTAAAGGGCTGTCATGTAATACTCGTTCTGGCTCTCAGCAGGACGTCGATCAATCACAAGTAATCACTTGAATATTTGTTCTCGGATCCACATGATCCTGGCCATCTTGTAACAACATGATACAGTAGTTCTGCTATCGACTTCGTTACACAGTACACTCAAAGGCTGGAGAGACTTATACAATGTCCACAAGAAGTATGATGATACAAGGCAGCAAACGACGCTACCACACCCAGGTTCATACCACACGCAAACTTGCCTTCATTTATAGTCTTCCTTTCGAGGCGAACTTGAAACACGTTCGGACCACTGGAACGCGTCCAAGCTTGAGATAGAGTTACGGTTATCCCCAGTCGTAGCTACGATGCGTGGACTTGCGCTCAAGCGCATTCTTGTACTGCTGCTGGAACGTGAACGGGCAAGTCCGGAGTTAGATGAATGTGAAGAGGACGAGGAAGCACGTCGGTGGCGCATGCGCCGCGTGGGATCTACGTCTGGGATATTGGCGATTCGGGCGAATAGGGAAAGGACTAGGCGAGTGCGTAGTGGATTGGTGTCATAAGGAACTGGAGGAAGTTGAAGAATGGACTTACTATCGACAATCGAAACTATGCCGCACAGGTTGCCGTTCCCTAAGGGGGAAATTGAAGGAGAGGAAGATAGTGGGAAGTCGTTATCGGTGATGAAGAGACGATGCGAGTTTGCTGGGTGTAGGTTATAAATCAACATAAGTGAGACCTGAGAGAATATATTAGGGTACGCACTGGCAAGAAGCTTCTGAATTGTGTACGAGAGGGTACTAGTTGGGAATACAGCATATACTGCCAGGCCACCACCACAAAATCAATAATTTGTTGCGCCGAGAAGGACTATCTCTTACTTGGATATTTGTCAGCGCCATCTGTCGAACCATCAAGTTCCTATAAGAGTATTAACGTTGGCTTGAACCCTGGAAACGACGAGTACAGCACCTTAATTTGAGCAATAAATTGATGTACAGGAGTAGAAAGGATATGATTACTCTGCGACGGAACCACAATCTAAAGACAAGGATCGAATCAATACACAAGTAAGGGAACTATCGTCATACCTTGCCAACATCTGTCACACTGACAGCACTCAACAGCGTTCCTAGTTCTTCGTCGATGACAGCGACACTGCTCACACCCTGCTCACTCATGAGGCACATCGCATCAAGGACCTGTGCCGTACTAGACGTTGAGATGACTGAAGAGTACATGTGGAGGGAAGGAAGGGAAAGTGCGGAGAGCGGGTTAGCAAGATAAGACTGGAACGCCGGGGCGTGTTCCGCATAGGTAGAGAACCAGGATAGGAGTCGAGTGTCGGATACCATGCCAAGATAGGTGCTGGATGGGGAAGGGGATTGAAGAAGCACTATCGGTATGCGTGAGCAGTAGTTCGTTGTCATTCGATGGGTTTCCTACCCCGGTGTGTTCCGCGAGCAAACACAGACAATAAGGATATCGCAGTCGCGTCGTATGGTAGGATTTCAAGGAAGTTCTTCTCAGAAAGGTCTGTTGGAGGATTAATCGACGTGACGGGAACGAAGTTAGGTGGAGGATACTGACTACTGACAAGGTGGACGGGTACATGCCCCGAGCGCGCTGCCGACATAATTTGGTCTGCGCGAGAGTTTGCCTTAAGCTCATGGGGAGGGATAGTGTGCCGCGTTGCGGCCAGGGTCAAGAATGCGTTTACATCGGAGAACTATGTTTGCGTCATATATAGATAGACAGATTGTCGGAGAAATATGCACGCACGTCAAAGAGACCAAGGAACGGGTGGTTGGGAGGACTATTTGGCAGGGCCTTCACTACCAGACATGGGATGCCCTCAGTTAGGAGCAACTGTAATATCAATGAGTATGATGCACAGAGAGCAGCGCCTAAACTTGCATCGCAGGCGTCTTCCACAGTGCTATGCGCGTCAACGGCAACAACACGAGAGTCGATGAGATCTAAGTGTCAGAACGTACATGTCAGTGACGTGATGGATCCATCAATAGCGACTGACCTCTGGCAAGGACTTGTGCCCACGACTTGACCCATTCTTCAGATTCAGGACCCGGTGTCACTGACTGGACCATCGCAGAGGCCAATGGGGAATCACGGCCAGTAGGGCTTCTGGCATGTGCTACTGAAAAGGATGCTCGTCGTTGCTGTGCGATCATGATCGCTCTGGGGTACAAGTCAAGTCCAGAATGATGATGGGAGTAAGTAAAGTAGAGAAAGTAGACTGAACGGGGTGGCGGGTGTGCATACTCCTGAGTTGATCCTGGTTGATCGCACAGCTCAATTAAGTGATAACTTACCAGTTGAGTATCTCATATGTCACAAATGCATAAAACCTCGTAATTAATGCATGGGTGAACCCGGGATCGTTCCCACTGAAACTCAAAAAAAAATCATATGTTATGCATATTGCAGGATGCATAACAATCCTAGGGGTTATGCATTATCATGGAGGGGTGTTATTCAGGGTCGTCCATCATGACATCCAGCTCAACTGTACTTCAAAGTTCAAAGTACCCAATCATTACGTACATCTGCCCTGGCGCCAACCACAAGCACTCTCACTGTCTCACTTGACTTACAAGTTGTTTAACCCGTTCCATTTTTCTTCTCAAGATCCGAGCGCACGCTCGAACAGGCTTGAAATAACTCGAGATCGTGGACGGACCTTCGCTGACAGCTGTACACGTCGAGGAACCCGAACCCCGTGATGTCGTCAGTCACTCCCCAGGATGTGGCCCCGTACCTAATCCAACCGCTCATACCTGAAATAACCATTGGTATTATTTCATGCGCCCAGGCATTAGGTATGCACCTAGCACTTCTATTTCTCCTTCTCGACTCATGTGTTGCAGGTTCCGAGGTATACGTGGGATGCTCCAACGGTGAACTGCTGCGGTACACACTTCGGACTGAGTCTGATCCCACTGAGGTCAGTCGACTCATGTTGTCCGCAGTCCTATCACTCACTGCCCCGTTTCGGCAGCTAGAATCGTACACCCTTCTTTCGCGTCAGAGCCTCCCCAATGGCAAGCCCATCGACGAGCTTATCCTCATCCCCTATCTGTCTCGTGTCCTCATATTATCCGGTGCGTTTAACAAGATCGTTTCGCTTACGGGCACTGAATTTCAGTCTCTTCACGAAGATCGACAAATCCACTTTTACACTCTACCTTCTTTGGACCCTGTGCCGAGTATCAAGCCCATTCGCCACGTGGAAACCTTTGCAGTTGACCAGCAGCATCTACTAAGGACGGCGCCCCCGGTGCATGATGTTTCCACGAAGCTACTACCCGTTGATTTTTGCGTGATAAAGCGAAATTCCATCGCACTGTTTAGCCTTTATGAAGAGCGATTGGCTTATTCCAGGGTTCGTCATCTACCTGTTTACTACTGTGGAACCGAACCAACGAACCTCTTGTTTGTGCAGGAAATCCCTTTTCAACCGGGTGCTCAGTTAGCAAGACGAACTGGCCAATATCTTTGCGTCGCTGACAGCCAGTACTATTACGTCATTAATCTGCAAAGCGCTCAAATGTACCCTCTACTTCCTCTTAATCAAGGGGGGGATGATCCAACGCCAGTTAAACCCTTTATCATAGTCGTTGGCGAGAGCGAATTTCTGATGCTATCGTTCACTGGCGCAAGTACCATCGGCGTGTTCATCACTGGTGAGGGTGATCCTGTCAGAGGGACCCTGGAGTGGCCAAGTCATCCGCTATCAATTTGTAAGCGTCGATTCCGAACTCTTAACTGCAATGAAACTAACCAGATATGACAGGTCTGGACTATCCACACGTTACAACCCTCCTGCCGAATGGTACAATCGAGATTCACAGTGTGGAGACACAGTCCATCATCCACGTCGTTTCTGCACCTTCGGACGAGAACGCGAGCGCAGAGCGGAGAATTGGACTTGTGCCATCTCTCGGTGGATATGTGGTACCCTTGTCAGAACACTCTGAGAAGATGCGGAAGACGAAGCTAAGATTCGATAGAAAATGATGGGCCCTGTGACATACATGGTATGTCTGTACGATCTATGCCTGATACATCTCTAGAATACTCATTGACAGGTCTGCTCACTCGCGAAAGCCATAGGACTCTGAGATTCTGGAATGATGAAAATCATTCCACGTGACTGAGCGCGTCGCGTTTCTTTGCGATTTATTTGGCCCATTCACACACCACTAATTTGTGACCTACTGTGACTGCTGTGGCTTCATCGTTCGACCCGATGTGAGGTGGATGCAAAATAACGATGCAGCACAAGCAGTACTGTAGAGTCGACATTAAACAGGTTCTACGTTAGAAAAGTGACTTGTAGTACGAATCTAAATATCTGTGCCATGATAGAGATATCAGTACTGAAGTCACGTCGAAGTCACCCTCAGTCACGTGAGGATGTCGCCCTAGTTTTGGCGCGTACATAAACAAGACTTGTCCACAACGTAATGCATGTATAAAGTCCTGCCAGCATACCTTCACTTTATATCTCGTTCCTTCTTTGCCCCTCTCCTCAGTTATCTCCAGCGAAGTCAACAACACTCCGTCAATGGTCGGCGCTTTCTCCATGCTATCGCTCTCGTCAGACGACTCTGATGAACCTCCAATCCCGCCTCGCGCTCCCAGCCGTCTAGATTTCTGTACACAAGAGATGGAAGATTTCGATACGCCTATCGAAACAGAAAGTGAAGCCGTGACGAGGCCGGAGAAGGTAGCTTGCAAAATACACTGGCCGCGTAGTCTCTTTCGTGGAAACCGGACTCGCAACAAGAAACATGCCGAAGAAGATGACGACGACACTGACGTGTCCTACTCAGACCTTTCCTATCTTCCAACTCTGCGGAATGACGAAAATTTCCCGGAGGAGGATTCTGACTCGGGAAGCCAGACGTTCTTCCCAGCGCCCCCTCCATGCCAGGCCGGCGTCGAGTCCCGCGCTCTGGCTTCGGTCCTCCTGCCTGCAGCCCCACCCGGGGTTGATGCACAAAAGTCTACGCTCCCGTCCCCCATCTCAGCTCAGAGACCCGGTTATTCTCATCACGGCTTTTCTCGCAGTGCCCTTCTCCACCAAAAGTCCTTCTGGAACTCGCGGCACGAAGAATGGATGGAATGGAGATCGTGCGTGGAAGAGGACGAGGCCAGAAGGCAAGCGTCAGCAGCAAAAAACGCGCGCATAGGCATCACCATCGCCGAACCATGCATGAATGTAGGAGGCCCACCACCACATATACGCAACCCGCCATCCGGAATGGAGCGCGACCTGCAAGATTGCCCACCGGGGACATACGAACAGCACGTGTATGCTCCGATCTATCCTCGTGTTGGCGATATATCAGCGTTGAGGGACCCGTACTCTGTCAACGTTGATCGTTGCTTATCCAAGTTCCCATTGTGGACGATCCACAAGATGTTATATATGTTCGACATGCATCAGAGATCCACCTTTCTCGAGCCATCGCGGACCGGAGCCAACGAGCGGAACATCGAGGGCTCAAGTCCTTCGTCTACCGTGAGCCCTGACACGTCTGTGAGCTCGGGAGAGGAGGACGAGGACGACACCCTGGTCGCAGATGACGAGACGGCCAGGAAAGGCGAGATGCCTCCCGACAGTTCGCCCCGCTCTTCGTCTCCACGTTCATCGAGCCCCTTCCCTTGGAATGGCATGCCTGCCTGGGAGCTGTCATGGTATGCGCGCTGGGAGCTATTGCTTGGGCTAGTTCAGCGTAACCAAGCTAATCGAGACGTGTATGACGCGTGCACGAGCTTGGCGACTTCCGTCGAAGTCCGGTTACCCCGCTATCCAGGCCTCCAACACCGATCTTCCGCTTTATGGGTGCCGGTGGGGGTGGCTACGAAGAAGGCGGAGATGAAGATTATAGAACGCTGGTACTGAACCCTGTCTTGCGTGGAAAGTTGAAGCGCGTAGAGGAGGTATGGTGATTGAGGTATGCTAGTCACGCAATCATTAGAGACACTGTTTGCCATGGGACACGTATAGTTTTGTTATTAGATATCTAATCGGTGTGTACTGTAGATTGCCTCCTAAACCGATCCGAGTCTGCTTCACATGAAGCACACTATGTAACGGACTGCCCGAACTGCAGTACTGGTGACTGACTACCAATGGATCACGGCCTACTATACACTCGCATGAGCAAACTCTACAAAACGCGCCGCAAATGACGTCCTGCTCAATCGCATCTGTAGGAAGTCAAGGGTCATCAAACTTTGGGTCAGTACGGCAGTCAACTTTCCAACCAACGAAAGTCTGAACACACACATAACGATACCATGTCTCGTCATCGGGGAGGTGAGGCAAGTCACCTGATTTCGCGTCAATTGGCATCCTGACTCTCTGGAAATGTGCTCAGCATCACCCGTATTACCGGATAACAACAACTACAATTATTATAAGTAACGCACGTGGGGAAGAATTTTGTGCTTCAGTCGGCGTTTGAGTTTCGTCTCGCGAAGCACGCCTCGGAGCCCCTGGGCCGCCAGAAATTCGGAGAATGCCTTGGAGTTATCGTACACCGCATCCAGCTCCCGCTCCGCCATCGACGTCGCAGTAGTCGGATTCGCTCCAGGTGAAATCTAGCCCCCAAACAGGTCTCACATGTAAGTGACGACGGCTCGCAAGTTGGGACAGCTCACTCTGCCAGCTTTCATCAGCTTGTCAATAAGCCTGACAACTACGTCTTCTCCTGCACTCGTGACACTACCACCCTTCTGAATTGCGGTCCAATTGTGGAGTACGCCGACGATCGCAGCTGTCTCTCCATTTGCGAGCAGCGGACCCCACGACCTCAGAACGTCTTGCACGCCGACGCAGTCCCCATCGATGGTGTTGGAAACTTCGATCCGATTGAATCGAATGCTTGGCGTTAGGCCATACGTCGAATGCTGACCGCTGGAGATCTCTCTAGCGAGGGCACTAGGATCGGTGCTGAAGACGTGGAATGTGATGTGGAGCTCTCGGATACGTTTCGCGAAAGTTCTGAGCTGCTCGGACAAGAAGAAATAGAGGCACCCATATATATCTTCGGGCTGGGCGCCGTGCGATTGACCTGACTTGATGACATCCTTGGGACTGCGGAGGGGGGCATTACCTTAAAATGTAATCCAGAAGTTGAAGGTCCTCACTTACTCCCAAGAAGTGAGGGGATCTTCGACGCTGTTCTGAGCCCAGTCCCCAGAGGGTGAAAAGAGGGAGACGTTAGGCGTAGTGAAATGTGCATTTGCAGCACCGAAAGGGAGGACAAGACCAGATCGCCAAAACTCCAGGAACGCGAGGCGGTGGGATGGTTTCAGTCCCACAAACGTTCGATCTCTGGAGTCAAGTCGAGCTGGTGTTGTTCTCATGCGCTCGTACTCGTCTCTTGCCTTCGCAGTTGACACTGTGGGGCCTGCAGTATATAACAGCTGGTCTGTTATTTCCAGAGGCACCAGACAGGTCAACTTCGAGCGCTGGCCAAGATCGACGACAAGAGGTTGCTCTTTGTCGGCCCGCTGCTGTAAGACTGATGCCAGGATCGCCAAGATGCGAAGGCGGTACTCCTCTGGTAAGAAGACAGAGTACCAAAAGTGGAGCGCCATGTCGGCGGCGACAACGTCATTAGGACTGGAACCAAGTAGGAGAAGTAGGACAATGTTTCGTGACACATTCGGGCGCGAGATGTCGTTGAGTAAGATGGTGAGACGGCCCGTGTAGTCAGACCCGAGTGCATTGACTGTCCTTACGACATTGCAAAGATCCCTAGACGCTGAGGAAGGAGAAATATCAGAATAATGGCGAAACCGGTTGATGAGCGACCGACCAACAAAAGCCAGAGAAAAGTCTCTCTTTTTATCCTGTTCATTGTTTTGTAGGTTGATAATGTCCATCGCGGGCAAGTTGCCATATCTAAATCGAAATTGGTTAGTCGACAAACTCGTTACAGCGAGCGGAAACCGAACGGTGGTGGTGACACCGACTCGGAAGCTTTGTTGGGTAGCGGTGCTGACTCCGATCCCTGGTCTGCGTAAGTTTCGTTATTGTTGGCAAAGCTACCGGTATGATGTGGATCTTGAGATATACATACAGGCATCCTGCCAAGCGTTTGATCTGATTGGATCATTGCAATCTGTCTCCAGCGTCAGCCAGTCCCACAAAAGCCTGAGCATGCGATGTGTCGACGCACGTCGTTTATGAACGTTCTTGTGCTCCCTCTCACACTTCTACGGGCTTCGAGTGAGCAGCAGCGAGCACTGCAAGTTGAATCATACCTGGGAGCAATAAGAAACTAGTTTGCATGCACCGCAGTGAAACTTGGGGGTCTTGGTGCAGAACACATCGTTCTCGAAGTTGTGGTTTGCGCAAGGCAGGTGCTCGAGAGGAGCAAACCTAAGCGCCAGCGAGCTTCCCTCGATCGCGCTGCCGAAGGCATCACAATCGGGTTCTGGGAACGCTCTCAGGGGGTCGTTATTCTTGAGGAAAGACGCGAGATGGTAACCCTCCGGGGTCAGGCTGCGACAGATACTCATGGTGTGTGGTCAAGTGTGATTGCCACTTAACGGTGAATGCGTATCTAAACCATCCACTGGCAGGTGGTCCATTGCCCCTTCTAATTCTCCGTGGTCAGCACCGCAGTCGCCCCATGGACGAAAGAAAGCTATGATCGAACCTTCCAGGTCCACTGCGGACTCGGAGATCAGCGAGTTTCCATTCGCTTATATGTAGTCATGGGAGTCATGGAGGATCACATTACAGAACATGCGCGGTTCTCGAGGTTTCGAAATGAAACTCAGATATAAGACTACGTACATGACTGGAACAAAAGGTACAAGGCCGCTCGAAATACGAGGTGCAAACGAATTACATATACTAGTACTACAAGGGTATATCGTTACAATTGGACACTCCTCTCACTGACGGGCCCATCATTTGGTGCGGGCGAACTCAACGAAGCGTTCTGTCCACGTCATACTGAGGAGCCCCGTCTGTGGCAAAGAGTTCCCGTCAGTGTTTCGATTACATTGCAATTTGAAAGAGGAGTCAACCCACGTAACGGTACCACGTCTCCTCATCAGCGAAGTGAGGCAGTCCATCCGATCTTCCGTTCACAGGCGTCTTAATCCGCTGTCAAATTTCCCAAGTTCAGAAGGGGTGTTTTCGATGTCGCGCAGATGGTACGTACGTGAGGAATTATCTTGTGCTTCTGTCGAAGCTTGAGCTCGCTCTCTCGCTCGCCTTGCTTCAAGCCACGAGATTTTAAGAATTTGGAGAACGCCTTCGAGTTGTCATAAAACGCGTCCATATTATTCATGGCGAGGAACATGGCTGTATGCTGGGTCCAGGCCAGATCCAACGTGGAGCTTGGGTAGAGTTCGTTTTAGATGATAGCGGTGAGGTTGCTGACTCACCCTTTTGTTCTTGGCCATAATATCCAAGATATTGCGCACCACAGTATGGCCAGCGTCTACAGCTCTACCTTTTTCTGCATATGCCATCCAATTCATGAAGTACCCAGTCAGGGCAGCATTATCGCTTTTCGTGAGCAGTGGACCCCACAAGTTCAGCACAAGTCGCATGCCAACGTAGTTGAGATCCATGATATTGGAGACATCGATACGGTCGAACCGCACTGTTGGTGGAATGCCGTAGGCCGAAAATGTGCCTTGGACGATCGCCTCAGCAAGTGCGGAAGCATCGGAGTTGAAAACATGGAACGAGATACGGAGCTCGCGGATACGTCGCGCGAATGTTCGTAGTTGGTCCGACAGGAAAAAGTATAGGCACCCGTAGATATCCTCAGCTTTCGCACCGTGCGCAATTCCTGATTGGAAGACCTTGTCCAGGCTAAGGGTGAATATGTCATCTATGATTCTTAGCACTTGACAGAACCACTTACTCCCATGATCCGAGAGGGTCGGCATAGTCAGTTTGTAGCCATTCGCCATCTGGGGAGAAAAGTGAGGGGTTGGGCACGTTGAAATGAGCATTGAGAGCTCCAAAGGGGAGGACGACGCCAAATCGTCGATACTCCAAGAACGCGAGGCGATGGGATGGTTTCAGCCCCATATACATTCGGTCTCTATAATCCAATCGAGAAGGTGCCGTCCTCACGCGCTGGTACTCCGCTTGTGCTTGATCTGTAGACAACGTGGGTCCCACATTGCAGATCAAAAGTTGATGAACCTCCTCTGGGACGAAGCAAGCCAAAGTCGAATGAGATCCTAGAGGAGTGATTATTGGCTGCCCGGGGTTGCCATTCTTCAAAAGGGATGACACCATGGCCAGAATACGAATGCGGTACTCCATAGGTATGAAAACGGAGTACCAGAAGTGGAGGGCCATGTCGACAGCGATCGCCTCATCAGGAATCGTCCCCAAAATCAACAGCAATATGATGTTGCGGGACACAAGCGGTGGCGCGATGTCATTGAGCAAGATATTCAGTTGACCAGTGTATTCTGGCCCAAGCGAATTCACCGTCGTGACAACGTGTCTAAGATCTCCAGAGGCTTAAAGGCTGTCAGGAAAAGAGTGATGGTCGTCATAAACAAGCTACTAACCGGCAAAGGCGAGAGACAAGTCCGTGTTCAACTCCTTCTCGTTGTTTGGAAGGTTGACGATGTCCATCGCAGGAATGTTACCCCATCTGTTAATAGAAATCAAAGTTTAGTGATTAGGGAGAAACAGGAAAACACCGACAGTGATAAGCCAATCGCCAGCTTCTCTTGAAATCGACGGGCGAACTCTTCCGCTGTCGACATGTTGGTTTTGTCAATGAAAGTAGGTTGGCGACCTTCGACGATCCACGCGGGCTTCCACTCGCTAGACCTGATTGAATCGTTACAATCTGTGTAATTCTTAGGATGCAATCATTGTACATGGAGCATCACGATATCTCCCACCTCGTTTATGTATCTTCCAGTGAATTTTTTGGCATTCCTGTACACACCGTGAGCAGCAGCCTCAAGGCACATCAATGAACCAGACCTTGGAGCAGTAGGAAACCAGCTTGCACGCACTGCAAGCAAGTTTCCCTGGCTTCTCACAGGCAGTATACAATTCTACTTGGACATTTGCACACGGCAGTATCTCGGGCGGCGGAAACTTGGAATTCTGCTGATCGATTGCATGATCGATCAGTCCCTGCCAGCCGCTCGAGAGGAACGACAAGGGATTATATCCACCGAGCGAAGACCAGCCATCATTGGTTGGCACTGGAGGGAGCGTACGGATGTTACTGGCACTACTGCCACCGGAACCCATTGTTCAACTATGGGAGGGAATGGAAGGGTCAGAAACTTGAAGGTCAACTTGAAGGGTCAGATATATGTATCACTCGTGGTGTAATCGCCGCAATCAGTACTCCCTAGATGGCATATCCAGGACGCACTGCTTTCATTCATTCGGCAGATTCACCAGCATGCTGCAAGCGTGATGGAAATCGAAACTGGAACGATCAGCGCCATCCTTATATAGCATCCTTCGTCGGGGGAGCGACAGAACTGACTCAGGTTGGAGGAGATATAGTTCCCGGTCTGCGGAGGGTACAGAGTCCTGACATCTCACGAACTAGTTCTACCATGGTTCCTCCAAGCCTGATACCTCCAATGGATGAAAGAAGCGACCTCACGGAACTAGCTCCTGAGGACAGTAAGCTAGTCAATAGCATAATTGCTGGGAAGAAACAAACTTACGGATGAATGCATGGCCAGCACTAGCATCGTAGTGTACATACTACGACCTGGACTTGACCTGGACTGATCAGGATGGTGCAGGATGGTGCTACCTACGGTAGCGTTCGGAATAATGATAATGTTTTCGGGCGAGGACTTGGCTGGAGTGTCACAGTTGTGTATACCCTATTTGACACAGCCAAATGGGGACATGTTCTTGGAGTAGTGGCCGCTTTTGGGTCGCTTTATCACTCATCCGGAAAATGCCAAACAGGGTGCTTACAAACCAAACTCAGAACTTGATAATAAAGGCCATAGCATCCAGTAAGGGCTGTAAGGTTACTAGGACCACTATGGCCGCTGTTGGAAGTCAAACCCTTGGACTCGCGGTCCCCCCATTCATCCAACACGCCATCTCAGTTTCTCTGCCGACTTGGAGGGACAATGTTGGTTACGAAGAGGGCGAGAAACGCGTGGTGGGTCGATGGTCTCGGGATATCCGCGATTTTTCATACATCTAAGCATTCAAAAAGTACGTCGTCTGATCTGCAATGGTCCTTGAGTCTGCCTCATTGCGTTCAGCTTGCTAGTATCTGTGAACAAAAGTTCGGAATTCACGGAGAAAGATGCCTGTTGTGTCCCTCCAAGAAGATCGCAGACCACTGCAGATCATTCATTCTCGATCGAGCACTGATTGCTGGTACTCCGACGCACGTCAGACTTGTCCAGTACTTCATCTGTCCCGAAGGCTCCTCAATCACGGCCTCCCCGCAGGCTAAGTGTGCTGAGTTGCACATTGTTCTTTTCCCGGCCGAAATCCTCCCGATCGCCAAACAATTTTGGCAACACACTGGCTTGGGCATCTCCTCTCGGCTAGCTGAACATTGCCTCTCCATTTTACCCGGTCAAGATCCGCAAAGCCCACAAACGCCCTCATCCCCACCACTCTCATCCATTTCCCCTCGTCCGCCATTCAAAGCTCTCAACAAGCATTACTCGGTTAAACACACACCCAGGTCACCATCGTTTGGAGAGATCGGATCACCTGTCCTATCCTCGGACGACCTGACCCAGGATCAGAGCACATACCTTGAGGAACGATATGGGCGCAACCTGCCTCTCAGTGCGGGCGCATTCGCGAAGCGTGCCCTTCGGAGACGCATCGCCGGCGTTCTGGTCCGCGACAACATAGACGACAGTCCACAAGGTCCTTGTGCTGGCGCGCAGGACGTCGAGATCGGGCCAAGCAGTAGAGGGGTTCGGGATGTCACTGAAGATGATGTTTTCCTGTATCCCACCGGAATGTCCGCGATTTGGAATGCACACCAACTTGCTCTTCGGGCTCGGCCTGCAAACAAGAGCGTCTGTTTCGGGTAAGCTGAACCCTGTCGAGAGGTTGGTAACTAAAAACTCTGTCACACACAGATTCCCGTACACTGACACCCTCAAAATACTTCAGAAATGGGGCCCAGGAGCCTATTTCTTTGGTCACGGTCTGGATTCAGACATTGACGCCCTAGAAAGCCTTCTTTCCGAAGAATCTAGTCGGGATCCGTCGAACCCTCCGGTTCTTGCGCTCTTCACCGAGTTCCCGTCCAATCCGCTCTTACGCTCAGCAGACATCCCTCGCCTCAGAACCTTAGCGGACAAGTATGATTTCCTGTTAGTCATCGATGACACTATTGGGAATTTTATAAACGTCGAGGTCTTTCCATACACCGATATTGTGGTCAGTAGCCTGTCGAAGATCTTCAGTGGTGAATCGAACGCCATGGGTGGGAGGTACGTTCACTCCCGATTTCTACATAATTCATACCCTCAAGTCAATACTCTCAGCCTTGTCCTCAACCCTAAAGGACGGCACTACACTACATTGAAAAGCTGCATGACCGCATACGAAGATACGTACTTCGACGAGGATGCCCTTTTCATGGAACGCAACTCGCGCGACTTCGCTCACCGCATCCGGATCATCGACGAAAACACTCAAGCCGTCTGTGCATTCCTTCGCTCGCGCTCTGCGGCAGAGGGAATGCCATCTCCTGCCATCAAGGAGGTATGGTACCCCAGATACACGACCCCCACCAACTACTCGCGGTGCAAGCTCCCTAATGGCGGATACGGGGGACTTTTTCTCTCACCTTTACATCCTTGGCTGCGTCCCAGGCATTCTTCGACACGCTGGCTTGTTTGAAAGGCCCCAGCCTTGGCACGAACTTCACGCTGGCTTGCCCTTATACAATCCTCGCTCACTACACTGAGCTCCCATGGGCTGCACAATATGGTGTTGAGGAGGGTTGGTGCGGATTAGCGTTGGCCTAGAGGATAAGGACAAGTTACTACGCGACTTTGACGTTGCTTTAAAGGCTGCGGAGGCTGCCAAATGAGGTGGCTGCAAGGCACGTCCAACACGTGTCCATTCCACTGTTCAACTCGGTGGGCGCTCACCTATTGGCAATATATCGCTGCGCGCTAGGTCAGGCCGATAGATATACCTGGAGGCTAGAAGCCTATAGGTGCCAGTGGTGAGGGTTGCTGGAGAATTAGTATCTTCAACCATATCATGTTGTGATGTTTTGGTACTGATTACAGGAACAATTACATGCGATGTATCGGATCTTTTGGCGCGTGCTAGCCTCAGACATCGGACAAAATTCATAAATCATTCATCATAGTTCGTGCATGCAGTGTTATTATGATTTTGGACCTAAACGAGGGCGCCCACGCTGACGGTCTGCGTCATCCTGCTCAGTATGTGATCTAACTCGCTTTGAAAGAAGATGAATCGATGACCTTGAGGGGAATTTGGTCAATGTGCGTCAGTCCAGCTCGACTGACCACGCAAGAAGCCCCTGACAGTGTGTTCAGACATGTTGGGCATGTAACTCACATCAACATATGCTAGACATGCACTGCACTCCAGACGGTTCATGTGTTCATGGACGCTTATCGATTATCGCAGGGGTTTGTCAGGAAAGCAAGCGGCATGGGCAAGCAAGAAACACAGAGGCCGCATCAAGTCCTCCCACATTCAGCTCTCGAACTTTTGAGAAAGCTAACGTAGTACCATGACTTTGTGGATGTAGATGAACCCTAACTTACCCCCACTAGTACTGGTCAAGTATCCACCACCCCGATTCTGAAGCATCATAACGCCGCCGTGCATCTTAACCTTAGTAAGTTAGGATTTGCGCCCTAAGGTGAAACTCCGCTTCGGCATTAAGGTTCCTCTTCTGACCTTGCAGCAATACTATTCCTCAGGGAGACCTCATTTAAGGAGGAGTTGGGACTTGCTGCGCCTCTCTGCACTTCCCCCCCCCCATTCCTTCGCCCACAATGCTGCTCTCCGCGCTCACTACTTGGTTACTCCTTCCTTTCGCCTCTGCAGGCGTACACAAGCTTAAACTGCAGAAGCTTCCTTCCGTCGCACCAGGCCACGTATTGGAGACCGCCTATCTCACCGAGAAGAATGGCGCATATGCTCCCTATCAACAGCTCCCTCTCATGGGGGCTGGTGGCGTCTGTCGTAATGTGCGACCTAGTCCCGACAGTTGATGACCTTTTCTGGACGCAGGAGGACTTGCCCAATTGTGGCCACCCTCCGAGTCTTTGGTGGTGGACGATAACAGTAACGCCCGGGCCGTGACCGCGTTGCCGCTATGTACCCTGCTTTGCTTGCGTTCCCCCCCCAGCCTGAGCGCTGAGCCTTGGCCTTAGCCTCAGTCTTAGTCTTAGTCAAAGCCTAACTAAGCCTAAGACTGAGCCGAAGCCTAAGCCTTATTGCAACTATTCACAATTTCCTGGGTTTTGTTGATGGAGCCACAAATTGTATTGTTTTTTTGCTACAAAGACATATGATAGCCATACATCATCCCACCATTTTGAGCGCAATGTCTATAGTGTCAGACCTTCCTTCACTGTCCTTGCAAATTCAATGCACTTTGAGGATCACTATCATGATTTCCAATTGGATTCATGGCTTCTCAAGTGAATCTGTTACAGTGGCCAGCACGGACAAGATTCCAGGGAAAAATTCTTCACTACCCTCCTCCGGCAACCTGAGCTAAAGCTTAAGTGATGATGGAAATCAACCAGGTTTGTTAGCAATTACACGTCTTGTCCATCGATAAGCTCACGACACCGTAGTCATCTCCACCTCATGTTAGGTGTCGGAATATCATCTTTTTCGGAGAAACAGGGGAAAAGCTCTACTAACGACCTTAAGCTTGGAATTCATATCATTTGGCTATTGTTAAACATAGATTTGATCGAGGGAAAATTTCATATCAGTATACACCGAAAATCCGACAGCCAGACTTCGTCACATCCCCTAATTAGTCCGGCTTCCTCTGTCGCGTCTACTTTGCCTCTAAGGACAGAACGTAATAGTATACACGGCGTTAAGGCCGGAACTGCAAGTGAAGATAGCATCTCCACTGGACTCGTCGTAGGCGTAGCAGTACGAGTTGGGGCAGTTGTCCTCTGGGATAGAGTAGCATCAGAGACACGATATTTCCAAGAGCACCGAGTACGCACTGAAGTAACTGTAGTACGCAACACCAGAGGAAGGGCAGGTCGCAGGCGTATTGTATTGCCCAGTGCAGCAGTTGGGCGAGTTAGCTAATAGAGCGAAGCCATCAGACATCAATCGTCGCGGAATGTGACTACATACTTGGGTTGCCGTCGAGGTTGGCCTCGCAGGCGCTCTTGCATCCCACGGGGAAGCCGGTTGAGTCATATGGCCCCTGAAGCGGTGCAGGACCTGAATGCCATGATGTGCCATTAGATCAAGCAAGCATGGGAACGGATCGTTACAAACAGTTCGGGCCTAGATCAACTGGGCAGGACGGGACACCACATCCAACATTGTTCGTGATTTCCATAGGCAAGTTGTATCCGTCGACAAGGGAGACTAGCAACAGCCAACAGTCAGGGTAGTTGAAATATAAATAGTAGACATTACGAACCATCGTAGTAGTCCATACCGTTTGAGCCGAGCGTGAACTCTGCAAGAGTAGCGGGTGGAACGCCCTGCAGGTACACGCAATTAATAAGAGCCGTCGGTGAACACCATAAGACCCCACCGTGCCAGTGCTGGGGTCGCAGACTAGGCCGCCATTGCAGCCACCATCGATACAGGAGTTAGGACCCGGGTTTGTGCTGAAGTCACAGTCACGACGACCCTGAGGGATGGGAAGAATGAGATTCCTATCGGACTTGACATCTGACACCCTACCCAGATCCTGCCTGCGGTCCAAGTACTCGGGACCTGACGAGGTTTCTAAACATGAGAAAGAAGGATACCCAGAGAGGTTCACACCTGGAAAGTCACAGCAGTGTACGCGTTAGCTTGCCACCTGCAAAAGATGTTAAATTTCACGTGAAATTTACGGAAACTATGAAACCGACCCGGTAGTGTAGGTCGGATGAGTGCCAGTCCCTGTGAACATCTAACAGCAGGTAAGAAGTGCGGTCCCTCTAAGAACATTTTTATCTATACCGCAGGCCTTCCGAGCTTGTCAGCGACGAGTCAGTTGTATCGAGGTCGTGCTCACCAGATTGTGAATGGGCAGGCATTATACACGGTGATAGTGCGTTGGGCGAGCACCCCCGACGCAAGAGCGAGGGAAGAGAGCAGAGTGAATCTCATTGTGGTTTTAGTAGGTGGATAACAATTTGGAAGACTCGACCAATCTACCTGCTTTTATGTCTTCTTGAAGGACAAATGGGAATATAATTGACGAGAAGGGCATATGATGATAGGGAATGATGCTGCACACGTCCCAAACGAGTGGAATTGCCGTTCCACCTCGCTACAGTTAAATAAAGACTAGGCCAGACGCAACTGTAAGTCGAGTGGATCTAGGAAAAAAGGCCACTCACGCGCTTGATCTGTCTATTTCAAGATCTCGGCCTGTCATTCGCGTATGATGAGCTCCATGCTATCACAACGTATGCGCTGCTGGTGAAACGATTGGGACTTGAATAGCCCAGCCATTCCTAATTATCACAGGGGAATGTCATTTGGGCAAAAAAATTGCAGTAATCACAGTTCCGTACTGACTTCCGTGGTCCCGTGGTAGCTTGTACCATGCGGAGTGATTGCAGAGCGCTCACAAGGTGCTGATGTGGTGGTCAGGCACAAAGATGAATAGCCTTCTGAAACTCACAGATACAATGCAGGGAATCAAACCTCCAAATTTGCTGTCGGTTTTCGACCCAGAATCGAGTGGGAATCGACTCAACTTTGACTACCCACGATTCTGGGCGACGAGAATCAACCTCGGAATTGATCGTGAAATTGACACCGGAACCGAGCGGTTTGACTCCCTCTGATATCATGATATGCTCAGTGTCTCGTGGTGCAAATCGAGCCTTGAAAGTAGACCTCATGACGCTGAAGGTCCAGTGACGAGAATCTGGTAGGATGACGTGCAAGACTTGCAGTGGGATGCGTTTACATAAACCCAGCGAAAATGCAAAAGTTTATCATTCATTTGGTTGGTTGATGGTTCGATGAGTGACCAGGCTGTCTATGGATGGGCCAGTCTGGATTCTGCGAGGCAGTGATAAATTGATAATAGGTCAGATCAAGGAATGATGGAAAGTTCGGGGAAGCTGTTCAATTTGTGGATGCCGGGTGCTGCGACTCGGACTTTGGTCGTCCTCTCCACCGAATCACCGATATGGCCTACGCATGCTGGTCCGCGTGCGCGGCCCGGAAAACTTGCAATTGAAGCAACCCTAGATGTCGATGTCGATGAACATTGATGAACATCCAATTCCCACTTAAGATGTAGCCTTCTGGAACTGTAGGGGTTGAGTTGGTATGTCACAGTACGACGCCACTGTACGTAAAGCCAGTAGTACTAGTGCTACGAAACTTTCGCTGTGTACGACCGTACCACGACGTCGACTCCGAGTCGAAAACGCGGGCAAGTCAAAGCTGAACGTGGTTTTCGGCGTTCTCTGCACGACCAAAACGAATCATTTCTGGAACGAGTCAAATGACTGCAACAGAGGTTTTCTCAGATGCGGCGGCATACTGCTACTTAGCAAAAAACCGGCATCTGATGGCATCACGCACTCATTATAGCTGGTTCTGGCTCCTAGAACCAGCTCCGCAGGATCATGGGGTGGGCCACTAACGGATACATGAACGTTTGAATGAACGAACATCTAACCAAGGTTGTACATCGGCGGCCTGAGGACCCACGTGAGCGCACTAGTGAACCACAATGACGGGGATGTATTAACTATGTATTACGAACTTAGGACATTCATGGCCGGCCCACTTGATTGATCATGAGGGTCGCAGTTGAAGGCCGTACACTGGCATCTAGTCTGGTGACCAGATCCGTCTATGAGGCAAGTCTATCTCGACGGCTTGCCTCATTAGATGGATTTGGTTACCAGTCTAACCGGCATGGTCCACAAGATAGTCTCAGCCACAGCTAATTCGGAAACGCACGATCGAAATAAGTGGACCAGGTTATGGCCGTCCATACTACTCGAGCGGCGACATGTAGATCACCCGGTTTCACCGTGAACACATCGTCTCAGATAGCTGTCGAGAGCACTGTCAATTGCAAGACATGCAGATGCCGTCACAATCGCCGGCTCAACGCTGGGCCAGGCGCCAAACCATATGCATGCACCATACCGAAATCAGGCGAAGCCCCGGATCTGATCGATCTGGTCCCTCTTCACCCTCGCTGCGGACATATGTATATAGCACCTGTCTTCCGTCTTCTCTGGAAGGACCTTGTTAATCACTGCGCCTGACTGCTAAACCTGTCTACTTCTGCTCGTCGGTTCACGCTGGCCGCCATGAGGTATGTAAGTATCCAAGTATATCCAAGTCAACCAATAACGGAACTCATTAATTCGAGTCGTGAAGGGCATATACTTATAGCATTTCGGATAAGTTCATTCCCTGCGTCCTCACTCATTCTTGACCTCCTGCAGCTCATAATGTCAGTCTCTCGGACTTGGCTTGTTACTGGGTAAGCCCATTCAATTTCAACGATAGGACGACGTATCAACAGAACTCGGCACAGTGCATCTCGCGGGATCGGGTTCAATATCGTCCAGCAATTACTCCGCTCCCCACACAACGTCGTCTTTGCTGCATGTCGAAATCCGGCGTCTGCCGTTGCTCTCAACGGCCTGGAACATGCGCCTGAAACATTTAGGGAAGCTATACGTAGTACAGATGGATGTGACTGATGAAGCCTCTATCTCTCGTGCGAAAGACGAGGTAGAGAACATCCTCGGTCATCGAGGGTGTCGAATACTTAATCAACAACGCGGGTATAGTGAGTGCTTGCACAAGGGCCACTCATGATCACAGTTGCTGACTCCCCTTGGTCCGCTCGATCAAGTCTGTGAGAAATGATACTCCAGCGACTCTGGCACCGAAGGACCTCAGCGCAACCATAATAGCCAATGTAGCTGGCCCTGCTCTTGTCACAAGGGCTTTTATACCTCTCATTGAGAAGGGCAGTCGCAAGGTCATTGCGAACATATCGACTGCCCTGGCGAGCATAGGCATCGACTACGGCGGTCAGCACGCATCCTACAGTATTTCAAAGGCGGCACTCAACATGCTGGTACGTCAGAGTCATGCTCAAATGCGGAAAGGCAATGAACCATTAACCTCGAATGAATTTAGACCTACAAACAAGCAAAGGAACGTCCAGATTTGATACCAGTTCCTGGTTGATCCAGGTTGGGTGAAGACAGGTAAGCTATTTACTAGTACTTGTGCGCGGACGACGGTGTTTTGCCAGACGCTGACTTCCGTGGTTAGACATGGGCGGAACTAACGCTACGCTCGAACCTCACGAGAGCGCAGCAGGTATAATCCAAGTTGTATCAAGCGCAACTGCAGCCCATGCAGGGCGCTTTATAGATTACAAGGGGAGAAACGGTGCCTTGGTGAGGATCCAGACGTATGCGTGGAACACTTTGAAGTCTCAACGGAGGATCCTCTAATATTTTCGAGTTTTCTTACTGCTTTCTCGGACAGTGTATTGAAATATTGGTATAATCTCGAGTGCTCAGCGCTCAGCTCGTATGGAATATATAAGTAGCTTGCTTCCTGGTAAAAGTTGACTGTCACCATGGAGCCAATCTGAATCCGTCGAAACCCGCATCGGACCCATATCCCAGCCAATAGCACTTGACTAGACATCCAGTGACTGTTGATGCCATCTATTGAATGTGAACGAGTAGCCTACTACAGTTCGTCGTGTGGATGCGACGAATTTTTTCCTGGTGCTTCGCCTGAGGTAGGGTGCGCATTACTACCCGCAAGAACGTTGGAGTCTGCGGTGGCTACGGTAGCGTGAATCTTCCCGTCTGCAGCGAGCTTGCGTGCAAACTGGGCGATCTCACTGTCAGTACTCCTCCCATTCGGGAATCTGTCGAGCTCGAGAGAGCTTGGGTTCTTTCTGTACTCAGAATATCAGTGTCAAAGCGTCCGTCTTGGCTGCAGCAACTAAGCAACTAACCGTCAGTGGATTTTGGCACAGATCGATGGTCTTTGCGCGATGCAATCTGTCTTTACTGCCTGTATTTTGCAATCATTGAATATCGTCAAATATGCGGTGAGTTAAAAGCAGACGTACACCAAGTTTCGCACTGGGGTGTCTGTAATTAGCGTCACACCTATCGACAACAGGTTTGTCTAGCTTACCCATAGCCAGTCTTCACCGAGCGAATACTGTGGACATGTCAGCAACGTTGACAACGGTTCGACGAACAGGTTCTGTTGGCTTACAATCGGGACATCTCTTTGCAAATTGTTGGGAAGATCTTTATCCAGTATTAGCTGGCGTTTCTAACTGCGAAGTGCAATGCAAACCTTGATCCAAGTTCGCTAGTGAATTTGGGTCCGCAGACAACATCTGGTACGATCCACGGAGAATATCCTGTTGGTGACGGTGGGTAAGAGACTTCGCTGCTGAGCGCACGCACTTACTCCAGCGGCCATCTATAGCAAATAATGAGCGCGGTTTCGAAGTATAATCAACACAAGAGACTTACTTGGCGGAAGCGGACGAGATCCACGACGTATAAGGCACTTGCGACCGTGAGGACAGTTGAGAATAGCCTACTGAACGAGCATACCTGATGTGATATGGTTTGCCGTCCAAGAAGTCGTGCCAATAACCCGTCTTCCAGAACCGGAACCCTTCCATCTCCTGGTTATCATCGCCCATGGGCGTGTAACCGTACGGGGCTCCATGAAGATCGACCTCGACGAGTTCCTGCAGGTCCGCGCGCACGATCTGATCAGCGTCGACGAAGATGACTTTCTTGAGGTCCATTGGGAAGAGAACGTCGAGGAAGAGGATCTTGTAAGCCCATATGATGCGCTGCTTCTCCTTCTGAGCTCGGAGCCATGACGGCCACTTGTAAGTTACCAACTCGTATTGGAAGCCGTATTCTTCAGCCATGTGTGGTATGAATTCCTGCGTGATCTGTCAGAAACTGGATGCATCAGCGCAGAGACTGCAGGACTCACAAGGAAGGATGGGGAAAGGAAGTTTTCGATAAACCAGAACTTGACGCTGCTCTTGGTGTTGCGAAGCACGCTCAGTATCATGATCGAAACAAAACGCTAAGCAGAATTTGTGAGCACGCATTTACCGAAGCCGGGAGGCTTCTAACCTCGTACAACAGCCCAGAGGCCACTGTGAATATATTGATATCAGCTTGGCCTCCCCGTTTCATGACGGCTTGAGCTTCTATGCTGTCATCGCTCGACTTAAAGAGCGAGGACACCCTGGACCAGAATAAGCCAGACGATGGACAAATATGTCTCAACACTTACTTTGACACAAAGCTATCCACGATACTCGGTGAGTCCTCAACGGGTGCCTGCAGGCCATCTAGCACATCCATCCTCTCCATGCCAGGTTTCCGGCGAGCCGAGGGTACAAAGTTAGACCGTCAAAGCTCATAACCGTCAGCTCATCACCAGCTTCAGCCACAGACAAACTATTCCATCCCTCACTCCCAACACTGTCCAACTTATAGATCTCCCTTCCGCGACCCTCTCTTATCTCAAGTCGGAAAGTACCAGGGCGTGCTTGAACTGCAAGTACCCCAAGTTCGCAACGACCTGTGTATCGCCGACGACCGAATCATCGTTTGGTGCTAATAAGTTGTAACTGAACACCTCGAGGTGGGTTGGCTGTTGCCAGCTCACGTGCATGTCCTTCGACAACGAGGTAGTCGAGTACAAACAGTGCCTGTACGCCACGGAACCAGTTCTTCAGTGCAGGGAGCTTATCAAGCTGGATGTTGTCGAGATCGTAGAGGGCTTCGCGAGGGCGCACGAGCCACGAGGGTGGGACGTCCATGCCCAGGTTATAAATTGGCTCCACAGGAAGTCCCGTGAACGTGACTAGCGCTGGTATTTCCTGTCTACAAAGGAGTCAGAGGAGAGTGGCAACTCGAATCGCAGGTCGTACCCGTTTGCATCATACTTGAGTTTGGGAATGACGTTATAGCGATAGAACCTCTTCAGCGGTATCTGAACGGATGTTCGTTCTAATGAAGTCAATAGACCAAAGTCAATATCGGCATACCTCTGAGTGCTGCGTCGGGTTGAAGTAAAGCTCGATATACGACCTCCGGGAAGAGTTCAAAAGACCACTAGAAGGACAAATCAGTACTCGTCAAGACATCACGACTGTGAAGCCTTACTGCCAAGATCGCCGACCATCTTTGAGCAATTTCACTCAGAGGATCTAATAACAGTGCGATGTGACTTTGTGCCGTCGAGGGGTAACCAAACTCAAGTTTTCTGCAAGTGCCACATAAGCGATGTGTCACGTCCGACCTCGGAAGGACTCACGTGTAGTTTCCCGAAAGCAATCGATAATTCTGTGTGCGTGTTCTAGGCACAGAATCGAACAGGCCCGCTTCAGAAGGGTCTGGCTGCTGATCAGCGTATATGACAGAAGAGGCCATTGAAATCAAGTTCGCGTGCTTGGATCTGTTGTACGACACCTGTCAATCTATCCTATGACATTAACTTCGCAGGACTGTGTCACTTACACGTCCAGAGTATCGCTGCCATCAAGGATAGCATCGATGGCTTCCGTTACCCTGGCCGACACGTTCTTTGATCTCAAATGCCTCCAGCATCTCAAAATCATCCACGACGAATTCAGAACTCGAGTCAAAGGGCCCAACAAGCTGTTTAACGAGGCAGTGAATGAAATGAAGGTTGGTAGAGGCTTAACATACGACGTACCCGACCATTGACCAACACGGCTCGTTGACCAGGCTGAAGTCCTAGTTCCCGAGTGACAAGACGACTCGTCTGTAGAACGCGGAAGATCTCTGCATCAGTTACTTGATTACCAGCAATGAATTCGTCACTGAACGCTTTTTGCGTTCCCGACGAGCGCTGGTCGTCCGATTCAGTCAATGCTTGCAACAAGCGGGAAGGAGGGACATCGCTGAGGCCTCCTGAATAGACGAGCGTTGATATGAGTGTGGAAACAACTCCAGTGGACATCGCTTCTGGATTATAGAGGAAAGTTACGCGAGTGCCAACTGAGTCTGTCTACACAACGCAGAATGACGATGAACAGTTTGACAAAAGACAAGGAATAAACGCACGACAAATCTCAGGGCTTCCTTCGCCAGTTCATGACCTTCAGGAGAATCAAAATCGGCAATGACATACATCGTAATCGGAAGGGCATCGCTGGCATCTGGTCATCGTTAGGAACGTCGAACGAAATAACGAGGAAGGTACGTGCTCGGGACTACGAATGACCCATCCTGTTGCTTGAAACCGGTTTTAGAGAACAACTCGGGCAGGTTGAATATCTGCAGGCCAGCTCCATCCTGCAGATGTCCGCTGCTAGGGGGGCCGCTCTTGACAAAGATATATGGATTTCGCCGGGACAAAGTTGAGGGCAGGTCGTAGAAAAATGTGGACATTAAGGAAGCGTCAGCGTCCGTGAGCTCGCCAGTGTATACCTAAGAAACTGTCAATGTTGAGCAGGTAATTAGAGTCCTCGTCCACGCACCATCTCCTGGAGGATTTGCATCTGTGTCGTGACTTCACCAGACATCTGACGGAACATGTTCTAAAATGTACATTTAAAAATTCACGCATCTCTTCCCTCAAAATCGAGAGTCGACTTACATCGCTGACAGGGATATGTCTACCATTGACAAAGGCGTGACCCTTCCCAGCAGTCCCCTGTACTCCTACACCTAATCGTCGAGCATATTTCTGGGCCTGCGCCACGATATCCTCCCCGGTTGCCACACCAATAATAGGAATCTCTCCCTTTGCAATGGCAGCGAAGTCATCCCCGGCATGGAGGGCACTGAACACCTCGTGCACCACCTGCCATGACAGAGACGACAGTCTACGTTCAGAATGCGAGTGCGAGATCTATAGTGAGAGTTATCACGAAACTGCCCTCGATGAGGAAGGGACAAAATGGAATGACGTACCCTCTCTATGAAGTCTATCATTCGATCGCGTCCATACTTCTGTTTTATGTAGTACACGATGCGAGCCATCTTGAGACCTGCGGTGTGTCAGCACTGACATACCCCGCGACTCCTCTACGGACTCACTATCTCCTTGGCCTTCTGGAACAAAGCCCCACCTAACGGGGAACCCTCGAGCCACAAAGCTGTCAGACAAGCTACTGAGAAGCGAAAGAGAACGTGTCTGCGAGAGGTCAAGCACGAAGATAACGTTCGCCAAGTTCAACCGGATCTTGAGCATCGGAGAAAAGATCGACATCATGTGGACGCGGAGCAGCTACAGGTTGCGCCATTATTCCTTGTGAGCGCAAATGGGCTGGTGGATACAGTACGTACTCCATGTAAAGAGGGACTGTATCCAGCGTACCGCTCGTCTGCTTCCAGATCGTTCCAATACAGGATAACACCTCCGCCTTCTTGCCTGTCGCTCGCGTCAACGAGCCCATCGAGGAACTCAGCTGCCTTTCGGGAGATCGAAAAGATTTTCTTTTCCTCGAGCTCAGCGCCATCTAGTTCGTCTGCTTCATCCTGCACGGCGAAGGCCTTTGCAGAGCCCCGCATGCTTCTCTTCCCAGATGCTGCTGGAGGTGTTGATGAGGCAGATTGCTGCGTTGGTGAGTCCACAGGATACATGAGGAGCTCGATCGCTTGCTCTGCTGTCAAACCCAAGTCGATGAGAGACTTCACCAGGCTGCGTTCGCGCTGCAATGTGCGCAGAAGGCTGGATACGCGGGTTAGGTCTTCGCCATACCCATTGTTGTAGAGTAAGTTGTTCTTACCCAAAGATGCTTCCTGCGCTGCCCTCATTTTCGTTTATAACTCGGCCATTAACCCAGGCCATGTTCACTCCCGGAGCAGCCTTCGCCCAGTTCTCGTAAACTTCGTTTCTTAGCATGTCTGATGATTTTATCTTGCGCGCGAGAGATGTGGCATAAAGTGGGAAAGAGGTGGATAGCGTATTGAAGATATCTTATGTCAGGGAACGGAACTTGGTGGTGGTTGTCCCAACATTGATGTATATATAGTGATCCTCCACGAGGCCGGTCGGAGAACGATATCATGAATTGTATCGCTTTTACACCAAGATCTGCAAAAGAAGTCTATGTTGTGTTATCGATAGAGGGGGAAGAATAAAGGCGAACCAGCGATCTCCTCCGATGACAGCGGCTCGCCAGCCTTTGCTTTTGCCTCTGCCTCGTCGTCGATGTACGGCAGCGAATCAAAAACGCAGGTAAGAATCTCTTCATTGGAGTGTCGGTCTACGTTGTCACCCGAGGTCGTGACTTGTGCGGTTGACTCTCCTTGATGTTGATTCCTGTCATCAAGTACTAGGTAATCCATCTTTTTTAGGTCCAGTGCGACGCCATAGCCAGAGAGGTAACTTGATAGTTCCCCCCTTCCTTCTTCCACAGTACCTTTCGCCCAACGGAGAACGTATTCAACTTTTGGCTCCAAGCTGAGAAGGGCTCGGTGAAGAGGGATAAACGAAGGTGCTGTGGGATCCGCAAAGTGGATGGCTGTATATTTTGGCCCTTCTAGAGATGGAGTTACCTGATGTACATGGTCAAAAGGAAGTCGCTTCGTCTTTGCAGTGTCGAGAGCTTTATTATCGGTGTTTGCAAGCTCAAGAAGCATGTCGGCATCACAAACAACCTGACCGTACCAGTCGACCCAGGAAGTGCATTCAGGGCTATGGAGCTTATAGCTGTCTGTTAAGTTTGCAATGTGCTTGTCGTAGTAATCTGCGGATGCCGCCAAACGAGGACTCGCAGCATGGAGCGCAAGGCGAGCACGTGCAGAAGCAAGGGCAGACCAATCCATACGAGCCGAGGCAAGCTCGAAGACAGCATTGTGTGCATCTTGTGGTGTGAGTGGCTTCTCTGGAAGTGAGAACGTGGAGAGCAATGGGAATAGGACTGAAGAATGTTCCATTGCGACCGTCTCACTGGACGGCAGGTGAGTGGAAGCCAGTGTAGGGGCCGAACAGGTTGACAAACTTACAAGGCTTCCAGTAATGGATCCGCCGCGGTGAAAGACGACCTGAGTGAGACTGTGACAGGTGGTGACGCGCCATGAGCGCTGAGGGCAGTCAGCACAGCACCTAACAGGGCGACAAGAGTGCAGGGAAATGCCATAGCCTTGCCTGACCGCGGCGATTGTAAATGCTGCTCAAATAAGTTAGAAACAGCGTAGAGCACCAGTAAAGGTTGAGTAGGAGGTGTAAGTACTAGTAGTACACGTCGAAGCGTCGAAGCGTCGCGTTGAAAGTCTACGACAAAGTTACACGTCTGCAGGTCACGTGGTCCCAATAATGTATGTAGTGCCTTCCGCGCGGCCAGAATACCGTAACATCGAATTCAGTACATTGTCCGAAAAGCTACGATGCTCACGATGCTCAAACGCGTCTTTCATCGTAAGTGGGCTAAGGTTCCATGACTCTTCCGGGTTCAGTCCATATCGAGCAGCGCGACAAACCAGAAAAGCAGTAGCCAGAGGAGTTCCCCCCCTTCCTCAAAGCTATGTGTCAGCTCTTTGGGGCGGCCCTTGGATGGAGCTCCATGGTTTCTACCCCCCACGGCTGGGGTACTGAGAAAGTAGGGACGGAAAGATCGAGGTAGATGTTTTCTCCAGACACTGAACCCAACTCTATCGCAGTAGATGGTCGGTCTGCTACGTTTGCACACGTCATGTCAGCGTATCAAGAATAGGATCCACGAGTCGGGTTGGTTACTCGAGGCAAGCAGCAGCCCAGCATACACGCTCCTGCAAACTACTTAGTGAACACCACTACCTTGCCGCATCCACGCTTGACACCCACATCAACACGACTCACCACTCGGTCGATCTCGATCACATTGATATCACATTTCTTCTTACGGGAGGATTGTTCATTTGCTATCCGGTGAGATGCGTCCATCCTTCAGTGCAATTCGTGGCTCGTACGCTTTGTTCCTACGAAACTCGATTCAGACTATCTCACGGGACTGTTGCGGGTTGACTTAGCCTGAAAAAAAAAATCGCTCTTCGTGAGGATTAGATGCTGCCTGGGCTTGTCTTCCTTATATTCTACAACTTTGTAAACCCAATGCCATGGATTTACTTAATGCCGAACTTTGGCTGAACTGAAATGTCTGAGTGCGAAACGATGCTTGTGTCGGGACGTTCGAGAATTTCTTCCCGTGCGCGAGACACTGTAACTTAACATACGACACATTTTGCAGCCAATCGGCGAATGCCGTGACTCCGCTAACTATTAACTCCGCCTCCCAGACAAAATGTCAAGGACGACATGTTTTCTTTTTTTTTTCAACCCACGACAGCTCGAAAGTTACGAGGCTCACCACGCACAAGACACGTCTCGTACGCGTCTTTCCTATTGAGCGGGATAAGGTCTGAGCATTCCAATCTCCCTCGATCGTCTCTAGCCGGGACCAGTCTTAACCGACCGAGCGACGTACCAGAAAAACAGTTGCCAGCTACGCTGGTCTAACTTTGAAAGGCGTCGCGGAGATCGGGCGGGTCTCTTTCCTTGCCATCGGACGCAGATCGGTGCTCTCTCTATCGCGGCGAACCGTGTCCTCTTGGACGCACAATTGTGGTCGCTGGTCAGCTCTACGGGAGTTGGCTCGGCAGTGTGGATTGATTGGCACCCTCGGGCTGCCATACCCTGAGGAGAGGAGCAGCGCAGCGAGACGGCGCTGCAAGGGCCGTATAGCCCACCTGCTAACGGGATTATGGATCACAGGCGATATGATGCCAGTGGAGAAGAACTTTCCCCAAGTGACGCTACCGTCACCCTCTACCCTGGACTTTGAAGTCTGCTGACAGAATGTCAGGGCTGGAATTCCAGCCGTCAATCCCGGCCACATTGTCACCCTGCACTGGATGGTCAGTGTCACGACCGTGGCACCATCTCGGAATGACCTCGGTCGTGTGCCGTATGAGGAGAGGAGCCGATTTGTCGTCTTGGTGTAGGACTTCCCGTCCTTTAGTTCACTTCGTGGCACGCAGTCCTTTGTTGACTGCGAAACTCGATTCAGACTACTCTCGAACTGTTGTGGTTAATTTTTTTTTGGATTTTATCCCCTTCGTGAGGATGCTCGTTTTTTTATCTTGGTTGCATTGCACGACGCCGTCGATGTACCCTGCAGTCCAGGATATGAAGTATTGTCTTCATGTCCCGAACTGCAAGTGTATGAGGCGAGATCCTTGTCGGTAAATAATCCCTGTCAAATTAGCATATCTAGGCAGAATTTCCTTGCAGAGTTCCTTGCCTACCTTCTGTGCGTAGCGAACTATTCTCCAATAACATCCCAAGCATTTCGTTGATGAGATATTTGCGATTCGCTTCTGAAGACAAGTTCTTGACACGGATGACTGCTTAACTCTACACAGCACCACCCCAGCTGAGTCTCAAAGTTGCTTGTTCCAACTTGGATGTGCTTCTTGAATCCCTGGTGTTTATCCGCATGCTTGGAGCTTGCATAACGGAGAGGTGATCGAAAGTGTCTCCAGTGCCCTCTTTTCGGATATTTCTTCTTGGCATGCTCAGACCTCTTGGATGTAGTGAGCGGTAACGCGGGTAACTCGACAACACCGCCCTCATACACAAGGTTACCTTAGACCTCGCCTAAAGGAAAGTTCTTGTTATCTCTACAGGAACATAGCCGACAATGTCCCGAGAAAGACGTAAGTTAAGACGCACTACGCAGCCCCGGAACCGCTTCGTGTCTTCTATCTGCCTCGCGATGGACCACCCACTCACACACTAGCACACACCTAACTCAGAACAGTTTACCTCGTTATCCAACGATTCCCCTATCCCACAGGTCACAACGCATACCCCAGACGGAGGGCTCATTGATCGTCGCCCCTTCTCATCGGCCTCGGTCCTCCGATGTTCCGTGAACTTTCAAGGCTCGAAATACAAACGCATGAACGACTTACGGGATGTATATATAATACACGTGCAGCACGCACGGCCAGGTAAGCAATACGCCACTTAAGTTTCATCTGTCGTACTCATGCACTTGTCATAGTTATGAAAGCCTTGGAGATACATAGGAGAATGTCGTTTAACTTGTGATATGAGCCCATCGATTGCTTATCTTCCGAGGAGATCGCAAATGATATCGAAGAGGTGTGTGCAGGAGTATGCAGGTACAGTACATGCTAGTGCGAGACCTTAGCCATGCACGACGCCTGTGCCTCGCCATGATTCTGAGGGGTCTGATCTAGCTCTTAAATCCGCTGTTTTCTTGTGATCGTAACACGGTCGGTCCCGAACTGCGAACGGCGTGGCCGGCGAATAAGAATGCTGCGGAAGGCGTGGACGGGAAGCAGACATGGAGTGACAGGTCTCCTGAGCTTGTAATTGTCGTCGGAAGAGAGGACATTCACACATTTTTTGGTGAAATGTTCGAGGGTCGCATAGCCAGTTATGACCTTGAGATAGGAGACACGTCATGCGACCGCAAGGCACTGACGACATTGGTATAGTACGAACTACGGTCGCCCGCAGATCAAGTTAACGGCAGCTGGTGGGAGACCATATTTCATTTGTTCGTGGTCACATTGTTGTTGGATCAATACGATTTTGAGATTGACTCCATTGCATGACGCACACACATCATGATTGCGCTAAATATTGTGCACTGGCATCAGGATCTATTACTTCCGGAGCAAATAACCGATGGACAAAATTAAACGCACCACCACGAGGGCCACAATTGTACAACTGGAGATCGGCTATGTATATGGGGACGCAAAGATCTTCCCATTGTCGGAGCCTTGTCAGCTGACGCCTGTACGGGATATTGGACTGCGGATCCTGAATGCCGTGTGGTATAGTAAATGCGCGGGGATAGACCAAGGGTACGCTTACGGTTAGATGGCTCCACTCGTATCAGCAGCTGATACACGCGGGCGCAGATCTTATGGATTGGAAACGGCCAGGGAACGTTGTATGTAGGTTATCCAGATTCAGTGTGCGTGGCTGCAACGAGGCAAACTATAAAAGGACAAGTAGGTCCGAAGGTAAAAAGGAGGTAAGAAATGCCGGATGATGATGGGAGTCCTAAGACCGACGAAGAATAGAATTCAAGATTGATCAGTGCCACAGGAAGAACCTTACAATTATCATAAGATGAGGGTGGCTACTTGGCGTGGTGGGGAAGGGTAGTAATAGATAAGGGTGTGATAGGAACAACAACTGTGAGTGTATTGTTTTGCATGGACGTCGTGTTGCTGCCTCGAGATAACAACGTTGAGTCGTGTCAGTCGTATATCATAATGTGGTTTTGTAGTCAGTAGGGAGCGAGGAGGCATTGCAACTGGTGATGGCAACGGAGGAGCTATTGTACGTGGACGTCACCAGTAACGGCCTTGCTGCTTCGATTTGCGTGATCAATATGAGCGCCCCCTGCAGTGGCCACACCACAACCGAAAATCAAGGAAATAATAAATGGGTGAAAAAGGGGGGGTGACTGCGTGGACCTGGTGCGGCGATGTACAGGATAGTCCTATTAGGATAGTAGTAGTAAGTTAGTCATAGATGGCATGAATACCACACTTGCTGTATCGGACGGGGTGCTGTTTCAAGAACTTCGAGAGCATTGTCCCGCAAAGCTGGCTTACTAATACCAGTTCCTCATCCAGGGCCAAGTACTGCAATTCGAAGGCACAAAATTTGAGTTCAGCACATATTAAAACCCAGATTGATCACGGGGTTTCCTTTTATGGCAGGCTTTTACGCCTAACCGGGCTGTGCCGCGGTCGGAGAACAAAAGGGCTCCAGCCGGCTGACACTTGATCAGAACAAAATCGCGTCACAAATCCCACACTTGATATCCTCGTTTTTTATTTTACCCATCCCAATTTCCCCTTCCCTCCTCGTTGTCCCCTTCGTCGTCGCTGCTGTCGTCCTCATCTCATCTCATTTCTTCTCCAACGCACTCAGTATCGATGATACTCGCCCACAAACCCCTTCCGTTTCCAATGTCGCCGCTAGTAACACACCATCGTCATCCCTCTGCACCGCCAGCCGTCGTGGTACAGCCAACTAAAGTACCAGGCATACTCTCCATATCAAAGCAGCCACGCACTTCTCCTCCTCGTCAACATCAGCAACAGCAGCAGCTCCAGAGTCAGCAACGTCACCAACATCGCTCACCAAAGCCGAAGCACCTCCCTCCACAGAACCGAACTCCACAGCCTCACCAGTCCGATGCCCAATCACAAGACGAGTCCACCAGAATCTGTGCAGTCTAGGCAGGCCCCCGAGCTTCCTGTTGCTACTCTCGTTGAGAAGAAGCACCCACCACAATCGGCCGACAAATCCGCGCGGGGTCGACAATCTAAACCTCCGAAAGATAAGGGCGCGACAAGGTGAATCTCGTCACAACCCGTAAATTTTCTGGTCTCTAAAAGTTTTCGCTTGGTTGCTTCCTCTCGTAGAAGTACTTCTGCTCATCGCGCACTCACGCCGCAACAATGTTCGTCAACCTTCCCCACCCCTTCACTCCTCGCAGGTAGAGGGCAACATCTTACCTTCAACGCAATCCTTCGCCCACCGTAATAACAACCCTGCATCAAACTCTTTTGATCCTTTTATCGCCAGTTCAGATTCAGACTCGGACAATCCACATCCATCGATGTCTCTGATGTCCAACGAGGCCAAAGCTGCCCCTGCTTTGATAGCTCAACCGTCCGGAAAACTTGCCCGTCGTCGGAATCATACTACGCAGGCCCTCACCACTCCCACCCCTGCTTCCCGTACTGTTCCTGTACCACGGCCCGGGAAACATTCCGCTCCTCGTAATAACATTTCTCGCTCTGCACCTAATTCTTACGGGCTTTCTCGCGCCGGGGACAGGCGCATTTCGGCCGGGCTTCCTGCGGAATTTCCCGTGTGTGATGATACTACTGACGTGGAGGACAGTTCGCCTCCCTCTACACCCACTCGGGAATCTACTACGTGGCGGCAGCTTCCATTTGATGGTCCTCGAACGGCACCTTTGTCTACAAATAGTTTCTCCTTAGTTGGCCCTGCGGGCTCTAGTCCGTCACCCGCGCGTCGTCATTATCGGACGCCCAGTGAGGGCGTTTTCAACATGTCCTTTGACGAGGATATATCATCTGCTTCCAATACCTCGGAAGAGCTCCAGGAGCTCTTTGGATTCCCACCGAAACGATTTGGGTCGGTCGGCCCCAGTGCGGTCCGCGCTGGCAAGGACAAGGCCGGGTTCTTTGCGAGCTCACTGTTTCAGAACTCGCCGAGCCCCGACGAGTTGCCTCCTCCCGCTTTCTGAGCGGTTTATTTACTCCTTTCTTCTTGATCCTCATCAGAACTGTAAAGGTGACTTGAATATTTTCTTAGTTGTGCAATTATTGAACATCTGTGCAGCTTAGACTATTCTTATTGGCCAACAGCCCCACTAGACTAATATCACTTCACCACCGACATAATGATCCTCTCGCGCCGCCGAAAGCTCTCGACTTACCCATCCAACCCACACCCTCATCGACCAAAAAGTTGATACACTGGCCCTCGTTGGCGATGTGGTCTTCCGGGGCGTTCAGTGTGTCATATCTCTTTTTACCGATATCATTATCCGTTCGGCATCTCTTTCGGTGTTGATTGTCATATGCGGTGTTCTTCTGATGGGGCTGTTACTATCCACGCTTCTTTTCACGTTGTCCAGCGAATAACTTTTGGCTTTCCACTCTGGTTTGCATCACTTGGTCATTTTCCCGGTCATGGTCGCTCGTACAGGACATCCTCGCGTTTTCCCTCCACCGCCCGGAATGTTTATTTCCGGGTACTGTCCAGCGCCGATATTTATACCTCGCTCGCTGGCGGACATGCGTCTCGGCATCTCCAACCCGTCTCAATTTTCCGTCTATTTCTTCACCAATGTGTCACTACCATCGGCTCTTCTTCACATCTGCATGCTTTCACAACCTCGCATCCACATTTCTTATTTCGGTTTCCCGACTCGCGTGGAGAGATCGGGTTTGTATAAAAGATGTCGACGAGGCACTCCAGCCTCCCCCGCATCGCCATGTGTATATGATGACCTCGCCATTGTTCAGGTTACACGCCACATCCACCTATCACGGCTCCCCCTGCTTATTTATACGTGACCCTGTGTTCCATGCGCGGGGTGACTATTTCTCCACTTTCTGTGTTCTTGGATTTTGGGACTCCTGTGATATATTGCTTCTACCCACCCCCCTCCCTTCTATGCTTCATACGCGTCTTCGCCTCTATGCCCGCCTTCTGGGTTTTCAGTTATCTACATTCGCCCATTCCCCCTGTGTCTTTTTAGCGATTCATTGGTGGTCGGGTCCTCTCTTCTTTTCACGTTTTTATCTCCGACTTCCGTTCTTTCTTCGAGCTCCCGGACGTTTTTATGACCGGCGGTGTTTCTTATTCCGACATCGTGTATCAATATCAGCTCGGCCCATTCATCCTCGGTATCACGTCGCATCATACTCATCCATTTTTGTGCTGTGTCATATCTCCCCCCTTGCGTTTCGTTGTTCCTCTTCACGATGTCTATGATGTGACTGATTTTCCGGTGTATACATTGGTCCAAGTCGTACGTGGCCTTACCTCCCGCGTCTTCCCTTTACCGTACTGATTTGCACGTCATGTTACAGTTCATGGTGTTCTACTGAAATAACATACAGAACAAACACCCTCTACCTGTCACCTTGCGACGATGCACTCGCAGCACGGAGCAAATTGTACAGATTTTCACGCTAGTCCGTTGCTTTACCATCCTCATCGATTAGATCGCTCTCTGCGGTTGCTCGTCGCTGGATTATCTGCCGTTTTCCATTCAAGTACCTTACACCCTACACTCCTTATACGCGTCCCTCAACTACTACATTCGTTTTACATAAAAATGTTTTTCGCAATAGAATCTTCGTGAATTGTTTCGTCTTGCTGTGAGTTACAATGAAGTTATAGCCTGGAACCAGCTTGGAACTTGCACAACATAGTAGTTGAACATACTATTCGGTACCGCATGGTACTAATGCTATAGTATTGTTGATAATTGGCTTTCGGTTGACCTGAATCGATGCTCCTTCAAGCTGGCCTGCGTCGCTCAAGAGTTGTGCTTCATCGTCACCTCACGTGTACTAGCCCGAGCCCGAGTATATTGTCAAATCAAGCTTTTATCAGTCAAACCCGTCCTGTTGCTAGTTGCCTCTTTCGTTTCCC
The DNA here is from genome assembly GCA_014904935.1 of Melanogaster broomeanus. Lineage (NCBI taxonomy): Eukaryota > Fungi > Basidiomycota > Agaricomycetes > Boletales > Melanogastraceae > Melanogaster > Melanogaster broomeanus. The sequence goes on along the minus strand of MU123718.1, from coordinate 17,960 downwards.
TACTACGATTGATCATTTAGTGGTATGTACGGGGATTCCTCACTTTCCACATGCATCTAAATTTACCTGGCACCCCTCACATATAAAAGCCTCGACGATCTCCTCTGATCCCTCAGCAAGGTCACACTGCCCGCTTTTCCTGGGCGACTCCTGCTCCCATCTCCGCATCAAACCACTACTACCAGGGCGCATCTCTCCCTAGTACCATGAACGGACCCAAGAAAGCCCTCCACGTTGCCGTCGTCGGGGTCGGGGGTGTAGGCAAGGAGCTCATGCAGCAGCTCATGGACGTCCCATTCCCCTTCAACGTCGCCGCGCTCTCCAACTCCCGCAAGATGCTCCTCTTTACCGACGGAACCGCGTGCTTGAATGGCTCGCAATGGGCCGCTGCGCTCGATGGCGCCGACGCGCCAGACGCAGACCTCGAGGTCTTGCACGCGGCCCTCGAAGGCCTTGCGAAGCGGAGCACGAACAAGGTGGTGTTGGTGGACAACACGTCGTCGGAGGTGGTGGCGAATATGTATCCGGAGTTCCTGAGTGCGGGTATCCATGTGGTGACGCCCAATAAGAAGGCGTTCTCGGGCGACCTTGCGCTTTACAAGAGCATCATCGGGGGGGAGGAGGAGGCCCAGGGCCCAGCCGAGCTGCCTCGCGGGGTGTTTTATAACGAGTCGACTGTCGGCGCTGGGCTTCCGATCATATCGACGCTCAAGGATCTGGTCAACACCGGAGACAAGGTATGTTCCCTGTAGCACGCGTGCTAAGCAGAGGAGCTGACGGGTTCTACTCATCGAACAGGTGAACAAAATCGAGGGTGTGTTCTCTGGCACCCTCAGCTACATCTTCAACGAATACTCCAAGGGCCAGGAAAGGCGGCCCGTCATTTTCCACGATCGTACAGGTCGCGAAAGCGAACGGGTACACGGTGAGCTTACGATGCACCTGTCGTAGCACCGCATAGCAGCGAGTGACACGTAAAACATAAACAGGAACCCCACCCCTGGGGATGATCTCAATGGGGCTGACGTTGCAAGAAAGCTCACTATCTTATCTCGCATGATTCCTGGCCTGTTGGATCTCCTTCCGAAAGGACACGAGGATGTCAAACCGACCTCACTGGTCCCCCAGGCCCTCAGAGGCGTCGATGCACAAGAGTTCATGCGAAGGTTGCCTGAATTTGACTCCGATATTGCTAGAAAACGGGATGAGGCAGCAAGGAGAGGAAACGTCCTGCGCTATGTCGGCGTAATTGAGGTTAACGAAGGACGGGGCAAGGTTGAAGCCAAACTGGAAGAGTAAGCACCGTCCGTGTGACAACTTTGATTCATTGACTGAGCCGTCGTGCAGATACCCCAAGACACATGCGTTCGCAACATCTTTGCAAGGCAGTGATAACATCATCATGTTCCATACTGAGCGCTATGGGGCTCGGCCGCTTCTCATTCAAGGCGCTGGGGCCGGAAATGCGGTCACGGCCATGGGGGTCATGAGTGATCTGTTGAAGTTCTTCTGAGACAATGTGCTGATTTATGAACAAAACAAAAGTGTTGTACAACATGTAACTTTTACGCATGAAATGCACAAAGCGGACTAGCGTCAAGTGGGTCGTTCGTGTGGTACCACACGACTTACCACGGCACTGTGCCCTCATAGGGTATTTGCGAGATGCAGTTAGCAAGCGACGTCAGTGGCTAGCGCAGGGATGAAGAGGGTAGATGGCGGTGGTGAGATGAACGGGAATGAAACGAACACATTGCTCGAATGTTGTCACCGAACCCACCTACAATGTATGGAACTTCGAGTTACGTCTTAGAATGTTCCGGTACTGTCGGCAGGGCGCCTCTGAGAACACCACACATGATTTTGTGACGCGGTAGTATATACATGCGGGAATGAGGTCGCATGAAGTGACCGGTTTTATTGCTAGATTTATAACGTGATAGTACCTGAAGAACACAAAGGAGTGATCCCTTTCATTGCTTCAAGTAAATTGATTCTATGAACTTCTAGTTGGTAAATGAGGAGTTGGAAGATAGGAGCGAACACGGTGGTACTATAACCGTAATCGACGCCGTCACCAGTGCCTAATGTTTCCACAGAATCTTGCAAGGGCCTAGAGCCTCACCAGTGCGCTGGCAAGCTTAATTGTGATTGACTGTATGAGTCCACAAAAGTACAAGTGCATCCTACCTCCTCCGTCCGCATCACTCCACCTAGATAGTCTAGATCGTCACCTTCACCACTGTCGAAATAGTTCTCCGCGTAATCATGGTCATATTCTTCATCGACGCCGTAGTCGTGACAGCTCGTCCCCACTTTTTTCCTGTGTAAAATGTCGCACCTGTTCTTCAGCATCTTTCACCAGCTTGTCCAGGTTTACACGGCCGAGCTTAAGCTTTTGGCATACAAACTTAAGAAAGTACTGAGTTTGGAAGTAGATTGAAGACTAGCTTTTCCGCTTTTCCCTAAGGTTGAAGTAATTCGGGGAGAAAGAAAGACACGCGCCGGCTTGTGCGTTGGAGAGTTGCGGAACTGGCGATATATTCGTTGGAATATGTAGGTGGCGCTCGAGATCTGACATCGACTACTGGATTTGATAGCACATAAATACACAGACTTGTGAAGTCGAATTTGGAGTCATCTGAGACTCTGAGTCGATCGCAGGCTTCGCAGCGTCGGTCATCATAGGTGTTTGGCATAGTAGTACTTGGCAGTGTCCAAGTCTTTAAGAGCGTCCTAAATCAGCAAACAATATTATAATAAACGACTTGAACCTTTCCTGATGAAGTTAGATATCGATAATCCTGTACAAGACTGACAACCTACAGACTCTCCAACGTTTCCCCTACAGGCTACTCATTGCGAGAATGCGATCCTCGGAATCACCACAGGCTGTCTATGCACGCCTAATGGTCAAAGTAGACAGTAGCCGTGGATACCCTTTATGGGCTCCAGAGCCAGCAAGCAATCTGCCTGAAGACTACCATCGCACAGGGCTGAAGATCGGGGATGTAGGTGTTGTCACAGAAGACGGAGGTTTCGACGTCCTCTTCAACATATCTTTACCCGAAAACCATCCTCTCCATCAACCTAGCGGAGTTCCTTCCAACTTCCGACAAGTGATCCTCGATCGTTCAGACATCCGCGGGTTTCCCTCTTTTGATGACGAGGGGCTAGTCCTTGCAACTCAGACCGTCAGACAAACGACTCAGACTCTTTCCGGCAGCATAAGCGGAAATGCCACGGGGTAAGCAAGAGCTTTTAATCATAATATTTTCTTATCACTGTCTTCTCAGGACCACTTCTGCTCGCGCAACCCTCAGCTACGAATTTAATTCATCCTCTTCAGAGGGTGCCCTCCTTGCCCTTCCTGAAGGGCTGGCAAGGAAGATCTTGTCCGTGTTCTTCAATTCCGCGACCTGGCACTGGAAAATGCGGAGTCTTGGTATCACTTCGCCTACTGCCATCTCGGGCGTGCAGAAATCAGCAATGACTCTCTTTACCTGATTACTGGGTATCATAAGGCCAGCTCCTGGTCCCTCGCATCATTCTCTCAAGCAGACAGGGACACCGCATTATCCTTTTCACTTACTGCTGGCCCAGTTGTCAATGGGAATGTCACTGCCGCATATTCCTGGACTCAGGGTATGACGAACTCTATCGCTCCCCGTTCGGGTCCCAAGCAGGGGTATGATCGAGATAATCCAAATCAAACATTGTTCATACGTGGTTACAAGATTGCCATAAGAAACAAGTTTCTGCGGTCACGCCGTCCAGAAGTATCATTGACACAACCTCGTGCAGCATTTGATCAATCACGTCTATTCAATCCTGACAGAGCATTACGCAACCAAGGAAATTCACCATGTGACCACTGTGCGCAAGGACGCCAGACTGGCATCTCCCCATCTCATCCACAAGATGCCGATGAAGAGTCAATGGACACACTAACACTGACGCAGACTGGCATCGTATCCTGGCCTCCGGGAACACCTAGCGATGATACAATGGATATAGAGGATTCGTGTTTAGATGTGTCCCTTCAACGAGTACCCGGTCTTTCAAAGGTGAGCTCTGGTGGGAAAGCATATCCCATGTATAATTTCTGAGCTGTGCTATAGGTCTATCATCCAGCCGACACTATAAATCAGTTTCTGCTTGATCACGTCTGTAGCCAGTCTACTATTGCTATTTAGCCCCTGCTGACCTTTTATTCAGTTTCCTTCCGCAGACGTGGCAGTCACTCATGACAGTCAATGGTCCAACATACCCTGCGAATCGGACTCGGAGGCAACAGGTGTGTCTCTGCCATCATGCAGATGAAAGTAAATCTGAAAAATATCACTAACTCCCATCTTTTAGAGCATCTCCTCGCGGAATTTGTGCCGGTCTGTGATAATGTAGATGGTATGTTTTTTCCTTCTTCTTTCTCCCACTCATTGGCTTTTAAGTGATGCTGTAACTAACTATACAACTGAAGGCCATGCATATCTCTCCCCCAAGCCTGAGTCCCTTGTCTCCGGATCGGGTGATGGGGAAGCTCAATCAATACTTGGCTCTGTGAGCAACTTTGAAATTTTCGCTATTCATATCTATAATACTATAGTCATTGAAACTTTCCATCAATGCGAATGACATGGATGTCGACAATAACTATCCCGGCAGCATCCATGACTCCCCCCAACCATGTAGGTCTATGCCCCTAAATGAATATTACATTGCAGACTAATGTACTTGGTTCTTCTCTATAGTCCCGAATGATATCAGCCATCATCAGACCAGTGCTGCAGAACATGTGGAACACGCTCTTGCGGCAGCTGAGGTTAGACCGGTATGCAACATAACTCCACGTTAGTCAATGTGTAGCTAATCAATGTGACCACAGCTTATATTTGAGGATCACCCGGAGCACTCGTCTTCACTGAACTATCATTTGGCTGATGCAATCGTAACGGATGGAAATGCCCCTCTGGCAGAGTATGTAGTACAAGATTTATTTCCCCTTCTCTTCGATCCTGATGAAAGTGACCAGGGTTGCCACTGCTAGAAGTGACCATGACTGTGCATGGGTCGTCGACGATTTGCGCTGCGGATTGCCGTGTCATACCTTAGGTGACCTCTTGGTTCACCTACGTGATGCACATGGTATTCCTGGTGCTGGGAGTTACTACGAACATCTGGAATGCAGCTGGTACACCGCGTCAGGTACTATTTGCCATAAAACATTTCGACGGGGTAATCTCAAACGCCACATTGAAATCCATTTGGGTCTCACGCATTGTTGTGGAACCTGTGGCCGGTCGTATTCCCGCCTAGATTCATTGGCAGTCCATCGCTGCAGGTTTCGTGTACCATAGCTAGTGGTCTCTCTCTGACCTGTGTTATATTGACTGCTGTACTTCGCATTAAGCCAGTCTGCAATTTCCAAAAATTTTCTGCTGACTATGATAAGAATGACAGCCTATGCAAGCGCTACACACCCAGAACAATAGTGTCAGTCGACGCCTCCCTGCAACATGTAGTCAGCATGTAGAATTGAGACAGCATACCTCTAGCTCGGCATCAAGTCCAGCCATGCTCTTGTATGAGCATTGAGCGCTTGAAGCTTGAAGCTCAAACTCGACAACATACCGGGTTTAGTGTGCCTCCTTACAGGCTGCCACAGGCCTGTACGTAGCCCAAATAATTTACTCAGCCTTCCACTTTCATCATGTAATCTTTCACTCCCTCGCGTGATTTGGCTCTCTGTTGTATTTTGATACCTATCGCTTGATCATGGTTACTTTGTACTGTACGTCCTTGTATGTGGGCTTGAAATTTCGGTAGCTTGTCTGTTTCACTCCAATAACCCAAGAAGTGGCACCCTATGACAATTGATGTGTAATAAGACCGAAGTATTATCAAGTGCCAGTGCTTCAGGCTCTTTCAGCGAGCCAGCTTAGCCTCGCCATGGAAGCTGAAGACCCGCCACTGTTTGCCGACAGACCAGAGTGGGCAGACGTCATTCCACTGGAGCAATACGAAGGCGTTTCTCCTCTCGCACCAATCTTCTACACATCTGAATGTGCGTGTGCACGATGACCGCTTCAGAGTCACCATCTTAGACGTCGCGATATCCCATGATTTAGACAAAGATGCCACAAACTACTTCAGAGGTATCGTCAAGACGGGGGAGAAAAGCCCCAGGGTGCTCGATCTCACCGAGCATATCATCCGTCAGAATCCTGCTCACTACTCAGCATGGTGAGCCCCCCTTTGCCCAAGTTCCTTGGAGCCGGGAAGACATCTTAAGGTCTGCCCATGCTCGTCAATCAGGCAGTATCGGTACAAGACTCTCGTGGCCCTGAACGCCCCCTTGGACGTTGAGCTGCGGTTGATGGACGAGCTGGCCATCAAGTTCCTAAAGACCTATCAAGTCTGGCACCATCGCCGTCTCCTCGTCCAACAGACCAAAGACCCCGGACCAGAGCTCGAGTTCATCGCTAGGGCTCTCCAGATAGACACAAAGAACTACCACACCTGGTCATACAGGCAATGGATCCTCGCACACTTCAACGATGATGCACTGTGGAGCCGCGAGCTGGAGTTCGTGGAGAGCATGTTGGAATATGATCTACGCAACAACTCAGCGTGGCATCATAGATTCTTCATGGTGTTCCAGTCGGGTGTTCGGAAGGGGGACGAGGATAGGGACGGAGTCGTTCGGAGAGAATTGACGTGAGTCTCCCTTCGTGGTCATCTCAGATGGTTGAATCGATCGCTTGTCTCTAGCTTCGTGAAGACAAAGCTTGCTACAGCCCCAAACAATGCGTCTGCGTGGAACTATCTCCGAGGTGTCCTTGACCATTCCAAGTGGCCATACTCGAACCTCGAGTCTTTCGTAGCCCCTTATTCGGTGCCCCAGACCGCGCTGCAGGATGTACTCTCGGAAGATGTTGTCGATCTCGAAAACCCACTCCCATCACCGGTCGCACAGCTGCCCTGTGTCGCGGCCGTTGAGTTCATGGCAGATATCTATGAAAGTAAAGGGGGAGACGATATTATGAAGGCAACCGAGGTACGCCGGATACGTCATATTTTTATTGTATGACCAGTTCGAGGGAACTAACGTTGCCCAATCACTTCTTCATGTGAAGCTTTGGAAGTCCCTTGCACACCAGCACGACACAATGAGAAGGAAGTATGTGATTCTTGCGACTTATCTGGGATGGTGCAGCTCGGAAATTTAAACTGACTTTGTTTTTGTTATCCAGGTATTGGGAGTATAGGATCAAAGAAGCATTACAAAATGTCCGATAAATGTATGAATGAATTGACCAACAACGTGTATACTTTGTGGACCCTTTCTTATTCGCAAATCTCACCCTCGCCCGGTGCCCGACCAACATTGTTTTCCCCATCAGGCATCCCAGAGCCTATAAACCTTGTCGATTCTCAACTGATCATACTCGTAGGGTAGACTAACCAGGTGGGTGCGTGCAAGGGTCTGGCGATGGGAAGGACTAAAGTCGCGCTGGAACCTGCACACCGTCTTCCATTCGAATCACGATCTTGCCAAATTGGTCTCCACGTTCCATGAGCTTAAACCCCTCTTCAGCAGACCCTAAGCCCTCCAGCACATGAGACACAGTAGGGACAATGTGATGGTCGACCATAAAGTTCGTGGCGTCAACAAGGTCTTTATGTGACCCCATCGTCGACCCTGTGTTTCTTGCCATTCAGGACAGCCCTCCATCATCACCAGTGGGCGAGACTCACCGATAAGTCGGTGCTGCTTCAGCACTTCACGCATAGTGAACTTAATCTGCGGATTAGCAGTCCTAAGCGGAAATTTAGTTTGAATGAATGAAAGAGGAGTGAGTTGTGGGTGGAAATAACGCTTACATGCCATAGACAACGACCCTACCACCGGGTTTTAATATTCTATTGACTTGGCCCATGATATCTCCACCTCCAGAGTCAATAACTGCGTCAATTAGCGCTGACGCTCCACCTCTTGCCTCGAGGATTTTTGCCAGTTGGTCTGGCCAGTCCTCTAAATTATCCCATGAGCGAGGTGCACGGCCCAGGGAGGAAAAATCACTCGCTAGACTTGTAGTTAACACCGGCAGTAGCCCCGAGAGCTTTGGCTTTGTGGATTTTGTCCTCGCTACCGCTTGTCACAAAGACGTTTGCTCCTTTCGCGAGGGAGAGCTGAAGCGCAAGAAGTGCGACGCCGCCTCCTACACCGGTTATGAGGACGTTCTGGCCTTTGGCTACTTGGGCGTTGACGATAGCGGCTCTGCGTAGGATGCATCAGCACGAGTATGGCGCTAAAGATATAATTCCGCCATCTCAAAACAGACCTCCAAGCAGTCAGCCCTCCAAGCGGCCAGGCGGCCACGTGAACGTCGTCCAGGTGGTCTGGGGACCGAATGACCTGGTCCCGCTCGACCACAACATAATCAGCGAACGTCCCAATAGGGGGATTACTCCCACCACCAAGGATTCCGAAGGTGGACCTAACCACGCAGCACCTGATGAGACGACAGTCGACAACACCGGGTAAGATGTACACTCACCCAGTGGCAGGTTCTGGAGCATCTGGGCTGCTATCCCAACCCCGCATCGGAGTGAGGAACACTCGTTTCTGAAGAAGTGGATCACGAGAGTCTGTAGACGCCACCACCGTCCCTGTAGCCTTGAGCATTGAGGGGCCCTAATTGCAGAAGTCGAATTCAGTGTCGCATACCTGCACCGTCAGCTCCGAATGTGCTCCCGAACGATATCCCTGGATACTGTCCGCGACGAATCCAGAGCTGCAGCAAGAGTCCCAGTGGCTCAGCTCAATGTCCAGCAGTAGTCAGTGATATATAAGCCTACTGACGTCCCTGTGGTTGAACGACACGGCTCCCAGTTTCACCAGGACCTGACCACTATCGAGGGCGGTATTAGACGCTCTTCGATTACAGCGTCATGATAGAGTGGTTTCCTGTCAGCTGGTGATTTCTTCACTACCAATGCGCGGGTATTCTTGGGTGGTCGTGCAGCCATCACTGAGGAACAGTTCAACGACGAACGATGGTGGACGTGTAATGAATCCGGATGCCTAGTCGCGATCGTGTCCAGGTGACGCCTAGTAGTGTGGTACCGCTATGGGATTGTGTGAGAAGAAGTTGTCAACTTGAAATAGCCATCAGTGTCCCCACCATCGGGAAACCGACACTGGCCAAGTCTTTGATAATTTTGGTGTTTTGTAGCTAGGTGTTCAAGTTGGTGACGACGCGTTTCTGGCAGCTGGCTCCCCTAATATTTTAGGCTCAGACTTCCGGTTTGAACACCATCCATATTTCAAAGGTTGATTCATGCTCACCAGCGTCTCATATGTTTCCCTATCTTATATATATCTTGTATAACTACTAGTAGGAACCCGTCGGGAGAACGTAGAAATGGACGTCGACAAGGACGTTTTGCTGAGTAACTACGACTTCGCTTTCTCCTTCTTGTTTTGCTTCCCCACAACAGTAACACCTCTCCCGGATTTGATGACGCTCCTTAAAGCAGCCTCCTTCTGCTTCTTCATGCCACCCTTCACCTTCGCATATTTGTCCTACACTCTTCTGCAGTACATCACGAGTCTTCTTCCGTGCTTTTCGCTCCTTCGCTCGTAATATTCGTTTCTCTGCAGGCGTTAGCTCACTGCGAGCGCGAACATCAGATGAAGCCGGAGCGTAAACCTCCTCCGGGGCAAGCATGCTTGCTGCCGACTTGCCCACTGGCAAAGCAGACTCGAGCGAAGCGGCAGGAAGGTCCGAAACCGTGGATATGCTAGCTTTTCGGCTGTTTATCGTAAAAATGAGCAGGTGCGAAAGTGAGGATCAAGAGATGAAGATACCGTTTTCGGAACATAATGCGCATTACATAGCGCGTCCAGCTTGTTGCAGATGCCGTCCCAAAGTTTGGTGATCTCTTCGTGCTCCTTCTTCAATTTACCGTCCTGGTCGTTGCCTGAAGTGCCTGCCTGTGCTGCAATGTATTCTCCTTCGTAGATCTGAGCGAGAGACTGAGTCGACTTGGTGTCCTGTAGCTCAAAGAATCGCGAGGGCAGGAAAGGTTTATCGTCCACTGGTCGCCTGCGGACGACATCATCAAATCGACCCTCAGTGATGCGTGCTTTGATGCGTGCTTCAAGACCCAAAATCACCTCTTCCGTGACAACCGGAACCGCCTTCATAGCTCGTTCGAACTCGAGGTCCTCTTGGAGCAGGGAATCATTGGGGCGGGCCTTGGAGGATGCCTCCCCCATAAGCACCCAGTCCTTTTTCGCGACGTTCTCGGCTTCTAGCTCTTGGATTTGCGCCGTATTGCTGCAACTCGCCGCTCGTGGTTTGTCATATCTACAGGCATGTCAGAGCTCTGACAACAACCACACGACCACGATGAAGCAGGCTCACCTGTCGGTGTTTCCTCGTCGTCCTCAGCCCCGAAGAGATCGTCCTTGAATCTCTCCATTGTGGACATCACTTGAATAACAAAAGCAAAAGCGGGATAAGTTTGACAGGTTGACCTTGTGCCTCTTGCCAAAATATAACATACTCGTGTCGGACAGCGGGGTCTTATGTGTGGCCTTTGGAGTGGCACGGGTTATGGTTATGTCCGAGTCCTTGGACATACCTTTACATTTCATTAGCCGTGTTTTGCGGGTTACTAATTATTACCAAAACGGGCCCCCAAGGTTGTAGTACGAGGTCAGTTTGGCTTGCACATCAATTGCTCGTCGAGCACAACACCTCAGACTATAAAAATTATTCCGGGAGATAGAAAACAGGGTAAGGTTCAAGAATGTGCTATAAGTTTGTTATTTGAACTGCAGAGATTTCGTGCAGCGAATCAATTTTGAGGCTGATGATTTGATAACTGAAGTATATTTTTCTGAAGGAATTGACATCAGTCACCATCTCGTACAACCATCTCCAGAGAGCTTTGGGAATGAGATGTTGTTGGGAATCCCAACAACATCTCATTCCCAAAGCTCTCTGGTTGTGATGCAAAAAGTCACTCGAGCTCGAGGCCAACTCTAGTCTAGGGGGAACTAAAACACCATATCATAGTCACCTTCGGCCTCGATACCATCTTCGTCTTCCTCGTCTTCGTCACCGTGACTATCTTCCATGAAAGACAAAGGCATTCCCTTGCCTACTGGTTTTATTTTCTTCACTTTAACTTGATCGTGGAACCGAACTTTAGAGGACTTCGTCGGGGCACTGACTTTCTTCTGCATCCCAGTTAATCGCGGCGCATCAAAGAAGTCTTTGTAGAAGGGCTCTGCTAATGCCTATGTCAACTTTCGAATACCTGCAATGCTTGTTGTCACCAACCTTCGCCCTGAAACTCCGGGTCATCTTCGTCGAAAACTTCGGCATCTTCGACTGGACCAAAATAATCTATGTCAGAATCGTCTTCCTCAGAGTCCTCGTCCTCATCGGCGTCGAAACTCAGTCTACCCTTGGACACCGACTGTGCCTCTGCTTCCTCCGTCTCGGCATTGAACGCTGCGAGATCGAAAAAGCCATCATCAAGTCCTGATTGTCCCTGCCACCGAGACTCCGACTTCAGAGCGTTAGCCCTGGGTGTTCCGCGAACAACATCCAACATGGAAGTTGGTGGCCCGTCATGGTCTTCGTCGTCGTCGTCGTCGTCTTCTTCTTCAGATGTCCCTTCCCGAAGGTCTATCACACCTTCGTCCCCAGCTATCGAGTCATCGTCCCCTTCAGTGTAACTGGACCCTCCCTTGCGGTCTTCGTCGTCTACCTCCAGCTCTTCAACTTCGCCTTCGTCTTCATCATCTTCCTCGCCCTCGCTCGCATCGCTATCCTCTCCTTGAGAATCACCCTCTTCGTCCTCACCGTCCAGCACCTGCAAGTACTCACAGACGCGCGCTGCCCTCAGGTCTAATTGAAGCCATATCTGGTCACTGCTCATCCCATCAACAAAAAGCGATGGAAGCGGAGTCTCCTGAACGGAAAATTTCTTCTGGGGCTTCTGCACGGGGCTGGGACTGCGTTTTCGTTTCGCCGAGCTGCGGGTCTGGGACCTTGTTTGTGGTGGAGCGGCATCTGTGAGCGACGCCAGCAGAGTGTCTAGATGAGGTTTCGAAGCCGTCTCTGTCTGTAAAGCTGTTTGAGGAGAAATTCAATCAGGGGTTAAACAAGTGCTGCGGAAGTTTTTGTGCTCACCCCAATCGAACATGAATTTCGCTGCGCATAACGCGATGGTACGCAGGTCATCGTTAGCTCCTGCAAGACATTCTGCACGATTGTCAACAAATGCAGAAAGAGACTGCAACTCAGGCGGTAGAGGTAAGTTTTCCTCGCTGGCCATATCGACGTGCACAACCTATCAAGTGATCGAGAGGGTCGTCAAAAACCATGATGTTTGTCGTTGTTTTGACAATACATGGTCAGGAGTGGTTTAACGTTATGAACTTATGAATGGATGGGTCCACATGCAGGAGACGCAAAGAAACCCAAGGACAAGAAGGACAAGGCTCTCGCTGATTTCCTTACCCTATGTTTCTCATTCACTTTGACATCCGATGCAGACTAATTTTATTTCACTTTCTCCTGCATGGTCAAACGATACCGGAGCATGTCCATACCATTCATGACGTTGCGTGAGAGCACGAGGACCAAATATCATTCGGAATTGGATAGCCAACCGAGGTCATCGAGAGAGAGATGACCAGTACAACGACCGATGTTGTGCAGGTAAGTAGGCGCCCATTCTCCGGAACCAGCACATTGCGTCCACCCTCAGTCATAATATATGTATTTTCCGTGTAGGTTGTCACCGTGTATAAACAGAACCATTTCCATCGCATGTTGAAGACACATAGTAGTTGAGAACGAGGAGACTCCAGTGCCCTTGCTCGTCTAGAAGAGGTCCACAACCCTACGTCTTGGCGAAGTAATCGCGACGACTTTTCCTTCGAAACTGAGCAGCTCTCCTCCTTTCGTAGCGACCATATCGCAATCAAGTGCCTTGCGAGTAACACCCAGCAGTTTCTCCACGTTTGCAGTCGCCATCGTCAACGCGTCCGCCGTGCTAATCAGGCCTTGAGAATCAATAGATGCCTGTTCGCGAAGTGTTGTCAATGGCTACCCCGCTTGTATTCTACACATAGCGACTCACCCATGCAACGTCCCATCTCAAATTGCGTGCAGCCCACCCGGCCATCTGCGCTTCCTCTTCGACTCCTTGATGTCCGATCCCAACAGTTACACCATTCGCGAACAGTGTTGTAATAAGACTTTGCTCCGTGACAGGTGGCCCGTGCAAGCTTGGATCAGACACGTCAGTCAACAGCAGAGGGCGTGCAGCGAGGGGCACTCACATGCGACGACCCTCCCAGGTAAACGGGAAGGATCTCGGTGGAGTGACAATGACGCCCACATTGGCAGCCGCGATCTCGGCAGCTACGAGGTGGGCTTCGGCTGCTCCCAAGAGGGTCATTTTCATGGGCGTGCCGAAAGCTGCTTCCACCTCTGTTTTGAGGTTAAGGAGAGTTGCGATAATATCAGCATTTTTGACGTTGACGACAAGAGGCAGCTCGCCCTATCGGATGCACCGGTTAAATTCACAGATTTTGGTAGTATACTGGGACAAACCTTGGAAACTGCTTTGAACCGTGCACCTCTTTCGCCTATGTATGGTCCCAGCAGAAGACGGCGCAGTGCCGCGATCTGCGTGCTCACGCTCGGTCCTCCACTGCCGTGCAGGACCGCGACATGGACGGCAGTCACGTCTTTGAGCACTGCTCCTTCCTCCAACTGGTGTTTAGCACCCAGGAAAAAGTGAGTGCTTAATCCTCCAAGCAAACCAAAGGAGATTGGGGAGGTAACCGCCGTCGAGACACCAGAGCGATAAGCAAGTCTTGACAGAATCATCAGCATGCATGGCAAAAAACGGTACTGAAACTAGAGCACTCACAGGGCATCGCGGGTTCCAAACATCAGACCGTCCACAGCGCGAATGATGCTACCTTCACCAAGGACACTTGGTATTGGATCATCCAGTGGGTCCAGAATTGGACCATCCGTGGTGCTTGACTCCATGGCAATCTCTTGGAGGCCAATTGCGGTCCCTGCAGATACCAAAGCTGGAGCGATAGACCCGCCTTCTAAGTTGACCACATGCAATCTTTCGTCAAGGTAAGAATTGCATCCGCCCATTGAGTTCGCGCAAATGATCTCTCCGTTTTCAACAAGGACGATGCCCTCGTCTTCGACACCGCGGGCCTGGAAGACAGGATATACTCCGGAATCATCCCTCCTCCACATGCTGGACACGTTTCGGAAAAGAATACCGCCGGACATAACCTGGGTTGCTTCCAGAGGTGGGAGCCCTTCGTACTCCACGGCAGCCTTCGCTTCCTCGTCAAAGTTGGGGGTTACCGGAGCAGCTTGACTGTCATCTTTCTTGCTGGAAAACGACGTCTCGAGTTGAGGAATTCCGTCAATGAACACTTGCAATGGCGTAGCTCCAAGAGCCAGCGGATGGCTATCCCAGATGACAACATCTAGAACAATATTTTGCCCCTTAGAATCACGGCTTAAATCGATTAGGAATGGCCCTCACCTGCATCATAACCTGCGGAGGCTGTCAGTGCCTATTACCTGTCCTTTCACGGGGTCGCTCACCTTCTTTGATGTAACCCAGTCGGTGATCTAGTCCAAGTACCTCGGCAGCATTCGTTATGACAGAAGCAAGTGCAACATTTTCAGCAAGGCCATAATAATGCGCCTGTTGGGCTTCATGCAATAACCAACGAGATTGAATAGCTGGATGATCACTCTACAGTGAAACTAATTAGTGGCGCACCACGACAAAAGCTAGATCGCTCAACCTTCATGACGACCTTCAGGCCGTCGTCGTTCAGGATGCGTGGGGCAAATTCCGAGTGACGATACGCTTCGCGCTTGTACCTGGAAATGGTCAGTCATAAATCCTCATGCAAGTCCAAACGGGTCTACCTTGAGAATGCTGCGAAGATTGCAACTGCGGGAGTATGCTCTGCAAAAGATAATCGGGCGCTGGCTCATCAAACGAAGCACACGGCTGACCATAAGCACGCTTGAGGACATCTGGAACAAGATAGGCTTCGTGGGCGTGATGGAAGGCGGCAACCGGGAATTGGAATTCGTTGGACAACTAGGAAGGGGGTCATTTTCGCACACCTGAAAGAGAGAACTAGACAACACAATACGTACCCTCACGAAGGCATCAAAGTCTACCGCTTCGTAGCAGTGCGTTTGGACCTGGACAAAATGGTCATGAAGCAGACAACCCACCCATGACAGACTTTGAGCTCACCTTGACCTTTCCCCTCAAGATGTCTACCATGGCCTCCCATTGCAAATCATCAGGGAAGTCACCTAGTCCACTCCATTCGCCTGCAACAGCTTTCGAGCAATACTCGTCTTGCTTGTCTTTAATCTGGCGAGCATGTTCATAGCTACCAAGCATATCACCGTACAGTCCAACTGAGAAACTTCTGGCACTCACGCTTGGCGGTACGACCACACCGTGTCCATCCTTGTTCCAGAGTACACTCGTGCTGAAAGATAAACGTTAGGTTGAGAGAGCGAGGTGAAGATGATAACTAACAAGGGTTCTCTCCTAATCGTTGTGTTTAGGATTCATTGAAAGCACTTCATCATTGATAATCACGTACCACAGGCATGCCTGTGAACGACGTCAGCTGGACTCAAGGTACGAGAGGGAAATGATGTACTTCATATGACGCCAGCGAGGGGGTGTATCATAATCCACTTGGGTACCATTGATGCCATAAGGTGGATCGACCAACATTGACGTAGGTGACCTTTCGCTGGTTGATCGCAGTTTAATTGCAAACGCCTGCCCACCTTTGAACGAGCAACAGTCAACATAAATGTACAACGCCGTGAAACGAAAGGAGGATTTAAGCTACCGATAGCATCAGCAGATCCTGGGAGAATGAGAGAAGTGGTCACTCCGCCCGCGATGGAATGAGCATAGCTGTCATCGTGCGTGTTCAAACCGTCCAGTGATCGCAACCACGGTAAAGTTAAACCCTTGATGGAATTACTGTCACTAGCGCCCTTCAAACTGGGAGAGGATCCGACGGCGATGTGAGAGTGAACATCCACGATGCTTCAAGGTCCCGTCAGTTCTCAATGCGGCATTTGGTCAATGAAAACCTCCCGCTTACCCTGGAGTCACCCAGGCGCCCTACATCGTGCGTCAGTCGCGTTGACAATCGCAGTACCAGTACCGTCACGGCCTCATACCTTGGCGTCAACTTCTACAACGTCACCCTTGTTCACCAACGCGTCAACGTTCCGACGGCCTTGATCAACCCCTGTTCTAGCAAGATGTCACCACGAACAACATCCATGCCATTCTTGAGGCCAGTCCAAATAGACGCGTTCCGGATCAAAACCGGCTTCGTCCCAGGCTCATACCTATCTGAGTGCGAGCGGCCGCTGGAAGTGAGGTGTGGTGCTGGTTTGAGGTTCAACGACCGGCACTTTGCAAGCGTCTCAGCCGCATGTAGAGGCACGTTGACGTGGGATTGGCGAGAGTCCAGCTGGAGGACAGCTAGTTCGGTTGAGAGGTAGAGGGCTGCAAGCACAAGTACGGCGAGTATAGGCCAGACTCGCTTGCTGGAGCGCCGGAACGGTGGTGGCGCCCCCGACGTATGTACGTCCTGTATTTGTGCGCGGGCTTTATCCATGGCGCAGGACGCGGAGTTTGGTGGGGAGAGAGCAAAAGAGAGCAGCTGTCTGAACCAATCTGGCCGTGTCAATTGATACCCACGGTGAATCGTATATCACTGGCAGTCGTTTGCGCGTGCTACATATCCCACGTCGAGTTACTGTAATATCCTCGTGCGACTAGCGGGTTGACCATTCCTCGCAACGTTCTCATGTTAGTTCTGCCGTTTCGCCTATTTCGCCTACTATAATCAGGCAAGACCCGGATCGTCCACAGGTATGCCACAGAGCGGCGGTCCGCGTGCGCCCCAGCCCGTCCACGGGGCGGAACATGTCAGCCATATAATCGACGACTGTTTATCATGGTGCATTGCAAAGCGAAGCAAATATGATGGGCAAGGAATGCCAGTAGATTATCGTATCTACAATCCAAACCTACGCCACCACATCGTAACAGTCTAACTACAAGCCTCAATAAGAAGCAAGGAGCAAGGAGTATCTTCCTGGGGGTCCTCGATGCAATCGGGACTTTGACTGCAGAAAGAACAGGCAATGTCAGCTTAAGACCAAGTAGCGCCATCATACTGTCACTGACCAGAAGGCGACGCCTCCGACATAAGGAGCGTGATCATAGTGAGTGGACGACATGATGGCCGGATGACAATCTGGCGTTGACCACACGGGTTTGTCTTTGGTTGTGCATACCGAGCACCCTCCATTGGGGCTAATTACACGCTGTCAAATTCGTTCTACCAGGTGGATAGACTCACATGGTGAAACTGCCTCCTGCCGTATCCTGATCGCGGGCTTACGTCCCTGCCTAACATAATCGACGTCGATGCATGTTCTGGTGCGCGACTGGGTATAGGGGTTCCCCTACGGTTGCACCGTGCGTTTTGGCTCAGCATCTACATGATGATGTGAAGTCTGTCAAATCAAACGAGTTTCGTTTGGTTGCATATCAGTGTACCGGCTTGATACCTTGTTGATACCAGCATTGGTTCGTCGACCTGGCTGGGGCTCTTGTACCTCATAGTCCCCACCTATATGTTTCAATCTGCATCGAGAAACTAGTGAATCGAATAGGATCATAGGGACAAGTCGGACCCTGGAAAAAAAACTAGGACGAAGGGGGTGAAAGCGTATAGTCCTGAGTGAGGAACTCCAGCTTCTCTATCGAAGAGAGGAATTCATAATATATGTACCCTTCCGCGTAGGTTGTCG